>JAEHOD010000007.1:1765000-2075000 GCA_016834595.1 Chlamydomonas schloesseri | reverse complement strand
ACGCACAAACCCCCAACCCCCAACCCCCAACCCCCGCCCCAGGCATTGAGGAGTACGGCGGCAAGATTGTGTACAAGGCCAACGTGAAGGAGATCATCCTCAGCCCCCAGCCCGACGGCACCCAGCGCGCCACCGGTGTGCGGCTGGCGGACGGCCGCGTGTTCAAGTGAGGGGGGTGGAGCGGAGTGGAGGGGTGGGAAGCGTAGTGGTGGTGGTGGGAAGGGGAGGGGAGGGGAGGGGAGGGGGAATGGTTTATTCCAGAAACCAGAAGCGACCATTGCAATCCAAGGGGGTGGCGGGGCAGTGGAGTGGGCTGGATTGGGCTGGAGCTACCGTGCTATGGAGCGTTTATTTGAGCAGAGCAGGGCGGGCGGGCGGGCGGTTGTGTGGGTGGGTGGTAATGGGGGCCTGAGGCAAGGCACTGCACTGCACTGCACTGCGGAGCGTTCGTCCGTTAATGAGATTGAAACCCAGTGTACGTGTGGGCAGTGCGGCGCCTGCATGTATCCTGCATACCTGCCCTGCCTCCCCAGCTGCCTCCCCAACTGCCTCCCCCCGCTTCCTCCTCAGGGGCAAGACCGTCATCTCCAACGCCACGCGCTGGGACACGTTCGAGGGACTCATCGGCAAGGACAAGCTGCCAGAGAGCGAGCAGCTGTTCAGGTGGGGGGGGGCGGGGGGTAGAGGGGGGGCGGCGGCAAAAGCGAGGCTCTATGGGTGGGTGGGGGAGCCGTGCTAGTGGCGCTGTGTTTGCCAGGCGCAACCCCCCACCCCACCCCCCCGCCGTGCGCCCCGCGGCCCCCATGCGGCCGCAAGCTGCCCCCCGAGCTCCCTACCCTGATCACCTGCACCTGTCACACCCCCGCCCGCCGTCCAGACTCCCACACCGAACACCTCCCTGCCCCGGCCCCCTCGACACACCCACACACACCCACATACACAACACACACACACACACACATACACAACGCACACACACACACACCACAGGAAGCGCTTCAAGAAGTCGCCCTCCTTCTTCTCCATCCACATGGGCGTCAAGGGCCACGTGCTGGAGGGCGAGAAGGACTGCCACCACATCGTGCTGGAGGACTGGGGCAAGATGGAGAAGGCCCGGTGCGTGGACGTGTGTTCGTGTGCTCGTGTGTTTGTGTGCGGGCGGGGCTTGGAAGGATATATGGTAAAGTGGTACACAAGGTACAGAAGACCAGCAGACGGCTTGTGCTTGTGTGTTTGGCAGCGGGGGGGGGCCATCACGGCGAGTGGGTTCAGGGGGGGAGTTCATCCCAGAAACCCAAAGCGGTCCAACCGAGGCGGCGCGCTGTGGAACGCGTTGTGGGGGGAGGGCGGCTGAATCGTATGACAGCTGTGTGCACGCGTATGTGTCAGTGTGTACCAGGCAGTTGTAGAAGTAAAAAGCACGGGCGCGTCAGATCCTGCCTCAACCTTTGTGCCTGCTCCACCGCTTCCCCCTCGCCACAGCCATGCTCCCCCTGCTATTGCCCCTGCTCCCTCGCCTGCCCCCGCCGCCCGCTGCACCATATTGCCCTGTCTGCAACTTCACCTGAATTTCAACTCATAACACCTGGTTTCCCCCAACCAATCCTCCCCCAAACACACACGCACTCCCACTTCACAGCGGCGTGCTGTTCGTGTCGCTGCCCACGGTGTTGGACCCGTCTCTGGCGCCCCCCGGCAACCACATCGTGCACGCCTTCGTGCCCGACTGGATCGAGGACTGGCAGGTGGGGTCTGGGGCTGGGGCTGGGGCTGGTGGGGGCTGGTGGGGGCTGATGCGTGCTGGTGCGTGCTGGTGGGGGTTGGTGGGGGTTGGTGGGCTACAGGGGTGGCAGATACGGCAGCAGCATCAGTGGTTGTGGAAGATAAGGGGCGCTGCATGCGGGGATGGGGACACTTCCGCACAATTCCTTGCTCGTATGCTGCACACCAAACCCCAACACACCACACCTTGCCACCCAACACTGCCCCTGCACCTCCTCACCTCCACCTCTTCACCTCCAACCCACCACCTCCACCTCTTCCACCTCCACCTCCCTCCACCTCCCCCCCCCAACCTCCTCAGGGCCTGTCGGTGGAGGAGTACGAGGCCAAGAAGGAGGCGGTGGCGGATGACATCTGCCGCCGCCTTGACGCCATTCTGCCGGGCCTGTCGCAGAACATCACCTTCCGCGAGGTGCGTGGGTTTGGGTGTGGGTGGCGTGCGTGGGGGCTGGTGGGCTGGTGCTTGCTTGGCGCGTGGCCACCTGCATGTCGCCCCTGGCATGTCTGCGAGCGCCAACAGCACCCTTCACGGGCTTTCGCCCCCCGACCCCCATCCCAGCACCCCTCTCGCTCAACCCCTCACTCGACCCATCACACACTCACCTCACACCTCCTACTACCTCCCCTGTGTGCTGCTGCACACCCACTGCACGCACGCACGCCCTCCACGCAGGTGGGCACGCCGCGCACGCACCGGCGCTTCCTGAACCGCGAGGACGGCACGTACGGCCCCATCCCCTCGCGCCGGCCGCTGGGCATGCTGTCCATGCCCTTCAACACCACCGACGTGCCCGGCCTCTACTGCGTGGGCGACTCCTCCTTCCCGGGGCAGGTAGGGGCAGTAGGGGTAGGGGTAGTAGGGGTAGGGGTAGGGGGTGCGTGATTATGGATGGAGGCGTGGGCGCGGCGGCAAGGCGGGTGTGTAAAGGCGGGCGTGGCTGGCGGGCGGGGAACGGGCTTGTGGGCGGTTGTTGCGTGTGGGAGGCGGATGCGAGATGCATTCAACGGACAAGGAAGGGCTGCATCCGGAATGGATGGATGCGTGTGTCCACGTTGCGTATGTTTTTGTGGGGGCACCAGCCCGTTGCGCCGCAACCTGTCAGCCAAACCACCACCATCACCACAGAATGCCCACTAACCCCCACCAAAATCACAAAAACCACAAAACCCCCAACCCCAACCCCCACAACCGCCACAACCACCACCAACCACCACCAACCGCAGGGCGTCAACGCGGTGGTGTTCTCGGGCTTCGGCTGCGCGCACCGCGTGCTCACCGACCTGGGCCGCGAGCCCGCCTGGCCCGTGCTGGACAAGGCCTTTGGCGCCCTGCTGCGCACCGTGCGCAACGCGTCGTGAGGAGAGAGGAAGAGAGGAGAGAGGGGAGAGGAGGAGGCAGGGCAGGGGTGGAGCAGGGCGCAGGAGAGCTGTAGCCTGTAGGGAATGGGGGCAGGGATCGGAAGGTGCCAGGTGTGGGCAGCATTGTGTGGGCGCGTGGGGCTAAACGCAGGCGCAGGAGGGGAGCGGGTGAGGCGGGGCAGGCACGTCGAGAGCTGAACAAGTGCAGCGAGCATCTGGAGTGATTCTATCGTGAACAGCGTGGCGGCGGCGGAGGCGGCCGGAGGAGGCAGGACCCGGTGCCGAGCCGTGAGTCGTCCGTTTCGTGCGGCCTGCCAGTTTTGACGCGCTTTGGCAAGGTGCATTTTTCATTGAGCGGCGTGCATGATATTGTTTGGCTCGCGTTGAAGCCCGGGCGACACGCAGAGACCGTCAGGCGGTAGGCAGCTGTAAGACGCGAATGACAAGGATGCTGATCTGGATCCCTTTCCCAGCCGGGGCCCGCGGGTCCATTCTTGCGCTCGCTATTCAACATTCCTCTTTCCAGCTTGGTGCTGTCGCCTGACTTTGTGAACCTCCTTGCTGCATCAAAGAAGTTCAGCGCGCGTGCATCATCATCATCGGACGTCAGAGAAAATGGTAGCCCGCCTCCGACAGGGCGGCCGCGGCGGCGACGCCGCCGCCGCTGTGCCCGCGCTGCGGGTGCTGCTCCTGCTGCTGGCCTCCTGCGGCGCCGCAACCGCAGGTGAGGATTAGGGTTGAAATTGAGGCCCAGGCCAGAGGGGCAGAGGGGCGGCATGCAGCCCCCCGCTGTGACGCGACCTACCGGTTGCCGACAACACGGCGCAGCGTGTTCGGGTCTTCAGGTGCGGAAGGGCTCTTACGCGCGAGGGATAGCCTGGCCCTAGGGTAAAGGAATTCATGGTCGCCCGCCCTGCTTCCCGCTCGCAGCTCGCGACCTGCTACAGCAGCAGCAGCAGGCGGCGCCCTCCGGCGCCTCCTCGGCTACAGCCTCCGCCCAGGCCGCCGCGATCGCCAGCGCGCTGAGCGGCGGCAACAGCAACGCCATCGCGCAGGCCATTGCCAAGGCGTCCGCGGCGTGTGAGTGCGTGGGAGCCCAGGGGGAAGGGAACGAAGGGGGGGGATGTGGGTGAGCCCGGTGGAAATGTAGTGAAACCACCCCTCCCCCGCGCCCGCGGTGGGGGGCGATGACACGCGTGTAGGGCCAGGGGTTTGTGTTTACGTAGTACAATCTGTGTACGGCCTCCGATAGCTAAAAGATGGATGGGTGGCCCCATGCAATTTTGTTCGCCCCGCTCCCGGCCCCCCTGCCACGCAGCGCCCTCTACCGCCGGCGCGGCGCTCGCCCAGGCCCTGGCCCAAGCCACTGCCAGTGCCGGCACCGGTAGCGGCGCGAGCGCCAGCAGCAACGCCGGCGCCAGCGCCTCCGGCGGCAACACCTCTGCAGTGGCTAGCGCGCTGGCACAGGCGGTGGCGCAGGGCGGCAGCTCCGCCGCCAACGCCGTCGCCAGCGCTGTGGCCCAGTCGGTGGCGCAGGTGCGGGAGGTTGGGGTGGGGTGTAAAACCCAGTCCACTAAACCATACCCAATGCAAAGAGAGCGAGGAGCGCGTGGCCTATACTGTAATGATAACGGGGAACACTCCACAAATGGAAATGCATATGGCTCCTCGGTCGCCCCCCCCCGCTCCATATCACCTCTCTTCAGTCTCTTGACCGCCAACCACACCATTTGGGTGCTCCCCCGCCCCCCACCTCCTCCTCCACCCACCGCGCGCAGGGCAACACCACCAGCGCCGCCACCGCTATCGCCGCGGGTGCCGCCGCCGGCGGCGCCGCCGCCAACGCCACCGCCGCCGCCGTCGCGCAGGCGGTGTCCTCGGGCGGTGCTACTGCCAACGCCGCGGCCCAGGCTGTAGCGCAGGCCTACTCCCAGGTACGGGCACTGCGGCACCGCCCTGCCCGTCTCCGCTGTCTTGTGTGACCTACCCTTTTCATTCTCTCCAGCTGCACCCGTTGCACAGCATGTCCCAACACCGCAGTCTTGTCAGTTGCAGGCTTACGTACAACAGCAGCAACCTACTGTAAATCAGGCAACTCTTCTACTCACGTTATCTGACAGGGCAACGGCACCGCAGTGGCCAACGTCCTGGCCCAGGCGCTGTCGCGCGCCGAGGCCGGCGGCAACGCCTCCGCCGCCGCCAGCGCCCTGGCCCAGGCGGCGGCGGCGGGCGGGAGCGAGGCCGCCGCGTTCGCGCAGGCCGCCGCCGCCGCCGTTGCGTCGGGCGGCTGCGGCGCCCTGGACCAGTCCCTGGCTCGTGAGTCATGCTCTGACGCCTGATCTGTGTTGGCCGGTGCTTTACTTTGAACTTTTTTGCATTCACGGGCCCATATGATCACCGCCTTGCGCACCTGATGACGCTGCCGCACCTGTTATATCTGTTGCGTTGGGTGCAGAGGCGGAGGCGACGGCCGCCGCGCAGGGCAGCGGCAACGCCACCGCCTTCGCCCAGGCCTACGCCCAAGCGCTGGCCGAGTGCCCCAACATCACCACCACCTCGCCGGCGCCGCCGACGCCTTTTCCCGCCGGCCAACGTGAGCATGTGCATCCAAGTGTTTTATGGCTGGCCGTGGGTATGTGTTGGATGCTGGGATGCCAGCTGTCTTGCCTCTCTAGTGCGTGCCGTTGTCACGAACGCTAAACGTGTTATTGGTTCCCATCTGCCCTACAGCGGCGAGCGTGTCACCCTCTCCCTCTCCATCCCCTTCACCATCTCCTTCGCCTTCGCCCAGCCCATCCCCAAGCCCTTCTCCCTCTCCTTCGCCGTCTCTTTCGCCGTCTCCTTCGCCCTCTCCTTCGCCGTCGCCGTCTCCCTCACCGTCGCCCTCGCCTTCCCCCTCGCCCAGCCCCTCCCCCTCCCCCAAGCCCGCGCCCAGCGGCCCTGCCTCGGCTTCCGCCTCTGCTTTCTCCCAGGCTGTAGCATCCGGCAACAGCAACGCCGCTGCTACAGCCCTGGCCCAGGCCTCTGCTCAGGCCGGCAGCGGCGGCGGCGGCGCCAGCACCAACGCCATCGCACAGGCCGTCGCGCAGTCGTCTGCCACCTGTGAGTCTATTGGTTCATATCCGTTGCGTGCTTGCATATGCACCGGTGTTAAGTTTTATTGCTTGTGGCTCGTGTTATCTCACGGTGTCGGATGCACGGTACACTTGTGCGCGACCTCCCCGCTTGTCTGCCCCCCCCCCGGCACCCTCACAACGTGCGTGTCGCAGCCCCCGGCGCCACCGCCAACGCCATCGCCCAGGCTCTGGCCCAGGCGCAGAGCTCCGGCAACGCCAACGCCGTGGCTAGCGCGCTGGCGCAGGCGGCGGCGCAGGGCGGCAGCTCCGCCGCCAACGCCATCGCGCAGGTGTGTGTTAGAGACCACAAGGGAGAGAACAGCAGACAGAGGACAATGCGTGCGGTGCGGTGCGCAGGTGTGTGTGTTTGTGTGTGTGTGTGTGTGTGTGTGTGTGTGTGTGTGTGTGTGTGTGTGTGTATGTGCGCTGCTGGGGTGCGGGGCGCGGTAACAGCAGTGGGCGGAGGCCATGCGCCCCAAGGCGAGAGGTGCGTGACCTGGCCTGACCGAGCTGTTACTCTGTCATGCAGCCCCGCTGCTGCCTTCGCTGCCTGGCCCCACACGCATACACGCACACACGCTCGACAGGGTGTGGCCCAGGCTCTGGGTGCGGGGCAGGCCTCCGCCGCCGCCAGCGTCCTGGCTACCGCCGCGGGCGGCGGCACCGGCGGCGGCAACAGCAGCGCCTCCGCCGCCGCCGCGTCGTCGGCCATCGCCAAGGGGCTGGAGGGCGGCGGCTCCCAGGCCACTGCCACGGTGCAGGCGGTGGTGGAGGCGTACGGGCAGGTAGGTGTGCGTAGGTGTGCGCAGATGCGTCTGCTGCGCCTGGTTGCCAGCAGGGCGCCGGCGCCTACCGCCGGTGACCCCCGACCCCCGCTGTGCATGGAGTATGGACTCCGGCCACCTCGCCGGTCCTGAGCCGGTCCTCAACTCGGCACCTGCCATACGACTGCCGGGAGCACCACCTAATCACACATTCTCATTAGTCATCACACACCGCCGCCACGCGCAGGCCAGCAACCCCGGCGCCGTCGCGGGCGCCACCGCCCAGGCGCTGGCGCAGGCGCAGTCCGCCGGCCCGGCGCAGGCGCAGGCGGCGGGGCGCGCGGTGGCGGCGGCGCTGACCGGCGGCGACAAGGCCACGGCATCGGCTGTGTCGGCGGCCTTGGCCAACGCCACCAGCGGCGGCTGCGGTGCGGTGTCTCAGGTGCTGGCAGGTGCGGCGGTGGCAGCTACCTACTGCATCCCTGCTGGATGCGAGCGAGCTGGACGAGGCTAATCCTGTTGCCCTGCAAGCCAAACGTTGTGCATACCGTACCGGTAACTGCGTCCCCTCTTTCCAGTCCGCCGCCTGGCTACCGTACCCCTCAATCCCTCATCCACCCGGTACCCCTGCGGCCCTGCCCTGCCCAACACGCACAGAGGCCAAGGCCTCTGCGGCCGCCGCCGGCAAGTCCTCGGCCCTGGCCCAGGCGGTTGCGGCCTCCACTCTGCGCTGCCTGCACCCCGAGTGCAGCCCCTTCTTCACGCCGGTGGACTGCTGCGGGGCCGGCAGCGGCGCCAGCATCGCGGCCGGGAAGTGCGGCTGCGTGGGCGGGTGAGTCGGTGGCACGGGGTTTGGGGAGGGGGGACCGGGCGGGGCGGGGCGGGGCGGGCGGGAGCGAGGGAGGTAACGACCGATGGGGGTCAGTCGTCGAATGCGCGGTGGGTGGGGGGGTCCGGGTGGCATGGTGGATTAATGGCGTATGGTGGCTGGAGTTGCGAACGGTGGTGGGAGTGGGACAGGCTCAAAAAGGAGAACGGCTGGGGGCTGAGACGGGGTCAGCCACGCGTGTGGTGGTGATCATACACGGAGGCCTCCTCGTGTCTTGCTCGCCCCTCGGGCGTTGCCGACCGGGGCACCCATTGCAGCCGATGGGAGGTTGTTAACACCACAGTGACCACACCACACGACCAACGGGTGTGTCTCCCCTTTATTATTGCCGCTGCCCTTGGCCCGCCCACGGCCGCTGCCAAAGCCACTGCTGCTGCTGCTACTGCTGCTACTGCTGACGCTGTGCTGCTGACGCTACTGCCGCCACGACCACTCACCGCCCCCTCACCGCCCCCTCACCGCCGCCGCTCAGGAGCTTCTGCCGCTACAGCCTGGTCCGCGCGTCGCCGCCCACCTGGCAGAGCACCTTTGGCGGCCTGCCGGGGCAAGACAACATCTGCGTGTGCGCGGCCGCCTAGGGCGGCGTGCCACAGCAGCAATGGTCAATGGCAGTCCCCTGAATGGATGACTGGGTCATGACTGGGCCGCGTAGTAGCCTGCAGCCCCGAGCTGTGTGTTGTGGCCTTGTGGGTTTAAGCGCCGATGCTTGTGTGGATGCGAGGTCGAGTTACCTGCATGGAGAGGCCCCTCGCCACGAGCGGCGCTGGCTTCCGAGCCGCCGCCGCTGTTAACGGGGTTAACGGAGTGCGTGAGGAGCAGCACGTAAGCCATGGCGTAGCGAAGCCACCACGCATGAGGCATGAAGCTCATGTGCACCCAATCATTCGTGAGGATGCATGCGGCCAGCGCCGGACGTGCGAGCCATGCAATGACCATGCGTGCTCAGGAGAGGTGGAATTATCAGGCATCTTGCTGCACGAGTGTCCCCTATGGCTGCTGCCAAAGTCGGACGTTGCTGTTGACATTAGCGCTGTTGCACATACGCAACTTTATGATGTTGAACAGTAGTTGGCGGAGCTGGCGCGGGCCACAAGCTGTTTTCGCTTCGCCCGCCTGAAAAGTAGAACATCAACCGTTGGGGATTGAGAACACGTACCCACAGAGCACGCTGTGAAATATATACAGATGTATAACAAGCCAAGCTATTGATAAGTAAAGCTCCTGCTGGTCAGGCAAGCAAGCCTGGAATTGCCGCGGCGCCGCGACCAATGACAGAAAAGGTCACACCCCGCAAAGTGCACAGCAATTTGTCTTGTATGCAATAATTATTATTCTGCCAATACAACACGTCAATCAAACTTGGGATCAAGGCAACAGCACGATTGCCCCAATACACCTGTCGTTGTTACCCCCGCTGCGAATACTCATGAGCCTCTTGATCCGGTGTAGTAGTTGAAAGCTCTGACGGATGATACGAGGACTAGTGCCCCCTCGAGGGCCGCTGCTGTGCCTAACGCTGCTTGTCGCGGCGTGGAGTGTCAGCGCCGCGGTAAGCTGCATTCCTCACGAGTCACTATAAGTTTGCTAAACTGAGTATGTTGACGCTTTGTTTACTGCTTGTGCAGAGATTTGGTGAGTTCCATCATGTGGGGCTGCTTTCCGAGAGCCCGCGCCTGAGCCGCCGCGGCGCTGCTTTGACGGCCAGTGCCTCCATGGCACTTCATCTGACTCCATTCAAACAGCGTACAAAGCGACGCGCTACCGACGCTTGGGCCGTGCTCTGTTCAAGTCGGGCAGACTCGCGTCCTGGGGTGGTGTGGGGCATCGCGGCAAGCGCATCTGTCCCCACTCTGCATCCAGGCCACAGCCCGCATAAACCTGCCTCATACACTGCAATTAGCCAAAGGTCGGACAACAAAGCCTTAAAGCGACGCTTGGCTTGGGGGCGGGCGGGGATTGGGGGCATGGGGCTGGTCGGAGCGCCTGTCATGTCGTAAATACGCGCCGCCAGTCCGCCGGGGTGCCTGGTAGACACACACGCCAATGGCAGCAACCCAATCACCACAGAACCTGGCAGCGCAGATGCCCTTGCCACCACGCGCTTTGTGGCCCTCAATCCCTCCCACAGTCCCACCCTGCCCTGTCCAGTTCCACCCCACCCCACCCTCACGCCTGCTCCTTCCCACACACTTCCCACACACTTTCCACACGCCACACGTCATTACTTGCCACCTGCCACCCCACCCCACCCACCGCAGGCGACACGATCGCCAGCTCCGTGCTGCAGACCGCCGTGCTCCCCGCCTTCGCCGGCGGCGTGGGTCCATGCGACCTGTCCAGCTGGACCACCGGCACCGCCTGCGCCGACCCGCTGGCGCCCTGGGCCCGCGTCACGTGCTCCCTCGCTTCCATCACGGGCGCGGGCGATGAGATCTGGGCGGTCACGGGCCTCAACCTGAACAACTGCGACGTGAACGCCGGCGCCGCGCTGCCGGTGCAGCTGTCGCAGCTGACGGCGCTGCAGTCGCTCAGCATGTCGGGCACGGGCGCGACCGTGAGTTAATAATGCGGCGAGAGAGTGGGAAAGGGCTTGGCGCTTTGCTTGCAGTGATGGGGGTGGGGGTGGCGGGTGGGGCTCGGATGGGGATGGCGTACACAGCTCCATCCAGCTAAGAGCACATGTGTCTCACATGTGGCCAATCCAAACATCACAGGGAAGCATGCCAGACGGATACTCGGCACTCCAAAGCCTGACGTCCCTGGACGTCTCGCGCAACAACCTGGCAGGTGCGTGTGCGTGCTTGCGCACAGCAGGCGCACCTACGGTGCAGACCGTACCGCCGCACGCGACGTGGCGGGCAGGGTACGTAGGCGGCAGGAGGCAAGCAGGCGACGTTGGTTTCTGACCTTACTTGATCCGCCGCCGGCCACACATCACAACTCTGCGCGCTCATGCACATACGTGTGCACATGCACATGCACACGCACATGCACATGCACATGCACGTGGCGACTGACCCACACGTGACTCATGCGCATCTGTCACAGGCGCACTGCCGCCCAGCTGGGGCTACCTGACGCAGCTCAGCAACCTGCAGGTCGCCTTCAACGGCGGCGTTTACACGTGAGCGCCCCGCAGCAGCGGGGGTTGTGCTGGCCACTACCTTGGCTTTGCTTGCTTGCTTGCTTATTCTGCTCATTCTACACCCTGACTTTGTTGGCCTGAAATCGGCTGCCTGTGTTCCTAGAAGCGGCCGCGGCTCGACGGAAACCAATGCCCGCGTTGCATGCTGACAAAGAAAGGACGCTCCCACATTCCCTGTGGTGCTGCAGCACCATGCCCGACACCTGGAGTCGGCTGACCCGGCTGACCAGCTTTGTGATCCGCGGCTTCACGCCGGGCGGCGTCACCGGCACGCTGCCCAACTGGCTGGGCGACTACACGGCCCTGCGCAGCATCCAGATCGACATGCGCTCGCTGAGCGGTGAGGTGGATGGCTCTGGGGGCTCTGGCCGTGGTGGGAGGGGTTGGCTGTGAGAGGGGTGAGAGGGGTTGCAGGGGCGGAGGGTTAGGGCGAGGACGGCAGGAGAAAGGGCCTGGCACCGGGGGGGCGGGGCAAGTGTAGGACGTGCATGCCTCGTCTCTCTCTCTCTCTCTTTCTCTCTCTCTCTCTCTCTCTCTCTCTCTCTCTCTCTCCCCCTCTCTCTCCCCCTCTCACTCTCCCTCACACACACACACACACACACACACTCTCTCTCTCTCTCTCTCTCGGTGGGTAACTCTGGGCGGCTAACGGGCGGTTCGTTTCGTTTTTTAACGCACGCACCGCCTCCCACCGCCCACCTCTTGACGACACACCCACAACAGGCACGCTGCCGGCCAGCTGGTCCCGGCTGAGCTCTCTGACAGAGCTGGAGATGAGCTCGCGATACAACGGCTGGAGCCCCAACTCCATCACCGGCCAGCTCCCGGACGCCTGGTTCACGGGCATGAACAACCTGAAGCGCCTGTTCCTGCAGGTGTGTGTGTGGGGGGGGAGTGGGAGGGGGGGGGTAGTTTATTCCAAACCCAAGAAAATATCTATTGACCTGGGGGAAAAGGGGTTAGGGGGTCGGGGGCAGGGCATTAGGTCGGGCCGGAGTGGACCGGGTGCGTGGGGCAGGGGCCGTGATGTGCAGGAGGGGCTGCTGGTAGGGGAGGGAGGGAAATAGGCGAGTGGACCATGCGTGGGGGGGGGCGCGCGTGAACGGCCCTTGCGGCGCTGATGCGCCTGACTGCTGCATGTGCTGCCACACATACGTCAACCCCTCAATCTAGCTACCCGCTCGCTTCACCCACACCCATCCACACTACGCACTCGCCACGTCAAGCCAAGCCACGTCCCAACACACACACACAGGACTTTTATGACCCCTACTACGGCCGCCCCACGCTGCCGGCAACCCTGGGCGCCGCCACAGCGCTGGAGAGCCTGGAGCTCTACTGCCTGTGGGCCGAGGGTGGGTTGGTGGGCTGGTGCGGGCAGACCGAGCCGGGGGTGACTGAGCGTTGAGGGGCATGCGGGTCTATCTGCCAGCCCTTGCTATCCCTGCTGGTATTGGACCCTGTTTGGGGAGGATTTGTTGATGGGCATGGTGCAAACCCCTCACTGCAAACTCGAGGACGTTCAAAACGCACCCACACACCCACACACCCATGCCCCCCCGTTGGTTTTGGGTTTTGGGGTTGCAATGGCGGCTTTGGTTTCTGAAAAAATCTGCCGTGCCCCCACCCCACCCCGGCGCATGCATCCATGCATGCAGGTGGCATCCCCGCCTCGGTGGGCCAGCTGACGCGCCTCACGCGCCTCGCCACCAGCTGCAACTGGCTGTCCTCGGGCCTGGGCAACATCCGCAACATGCCCGGCCTCACCTACCTGGACCTCAGCGACAACTACAACCTGGCCGGGTGGGTGGTGGGTCATGTGGGATGGAGTGGTAGTGGGTGGAAGTGGATCGAAGCGGCTTGCAGTGGGTGGAAGTGGGTCGAAGTGGGTGGTGCGGGAGCGTCGGGTGCGTGAGCATTCGTGGGAGCGATGCGAGTAGATATCGGGCCCGGGCAACCCAACGCCGGAGGCACTGTACGCTGGGTGTCGCAGGTTGGGTGGGGGCGTGCCAGGGTGCCAGGGTATGGGCAACGGGCAGGCACGGCAGCAGCTCAGCCGGCTACAGTCTGAGGTGCAGCTGTGCCGCACGCAAATCCCTCCGCCCCCTCTACCTCCCCGCCACACCCTCCACACCAAAGCAAACCAACGAATCAAAATCAATAAAACTCACCTGCCCGTCACGCAGCCCGCTGCCCGACTACTGGTCGACGCACCTGCCCCAGCTGGCCATCCTGAACACGCTCAACACCGCCACCGGCGGCGGCACCAGCCAGTCGCTGCCGCCCGCCTGGTCGGCGCTGAGCCGGCTGCAGGTCATGTACATGAAGAACTCGCAGCTGGCCGGCACGGTGAGGGAGGGAGGGAGTGAGGGGCTCTGGCCGGGTGGCTGGATGGTTAGCTGGCTTGGTGGCTTGGCGGATGGGCAGGTTAGGCAGTATACACATGCAGTACGGTGCCCGCCCACTCCCACATCGCCTGCGTCCCCCCTCCCTCCTTCCCCACGCCATGCACACCCTACACCTCCGCCGCCACCCCTCCTACACACACGCACCCATGCCCGCTGCTCCACCGCCTCCACCGCCTCGCTCCACGCCACGCTCCCACGCAGCTGCCGCCCGAGTGGTCCACCCTCACGCGCGCCACCTACCTCGACTTCTCCTCCTCTGGCAGCCTGACCGGCCCCGTGCCGCACGCCTGGGGCGCCGACCCGGCCGGCATGCGCGCGGTGCTATCGCAGCTGGTGGTGTCTAGCACCGGCCTCACCTGCGCGCCCACAAGTGAGTCGTGCCGGTAGGGGGTAGTTCATTCCAGAAACCAGAAGCGAAACGACCAAGAGAATCCGAACCAAGGGGGGGTTAGCAGGGGTACAGCCTTGTTTAGGCATCGGGGTGGGGTGCCAGTGTTTAGGCATTGGGCGAAAGGAATGAGGGTGACAAAAGTAGTGGGGCGTTTCTTGTTCTTCTTTGTTCCACAGCCTACACGCCATCGATGAGCACTGGCTGCTATGCCCTCCCGTCCCTCGCCTGCCCGCGCGCCGCTCACCGCACCTCCCCTACCCGCACCTCCACTCCCCGCCCTGCCCCGCCGTCGCAGCCCTTCAGCCGTTCATTGTCGGCTCCCTGCCCACCTGCTCCAACCCCCCGCCGCCTCCTGGACCGCCCAGCCCCGCGCCACCCATCCCGCCCAGTCCCGCTCCCCCCAGCCCCTCGCCTCCAGTGCCCCCGAGCCCGCAACCCCCGAGCCCCGCGCCGCCGCTGCCGCCGCAGCCAAATCCGCCCAGCCCTGCACCCCCAGCGCCTCCTAGCCCTGCGCCAACCAGCCCGGCACCTCCCAGCCCTGCGCCACCCAGCCCCGCACCTCCCAGCCCAGCGCCGCCCAGCCCCGCCCCTCCGGTCCCCATACCTCCACTCGCGGCCTTCACAAATCCGCCGCCTCCGCCGCCGCCGCCACCAAACGACCCCTCGCCGCCTCAGCCAAGCCCTCCATCGCCATCCCCGCCGCCGCCTCGGCCGAGCCCGCCGCCGCCGTCGCCGCTACCTCCATCGCCGTCACCGCCACCGCTCTCGCCTCCGCCTCCGCCACCCTTGATATCGCCGCCGTCCGGCGCAGTGACGCCACCGCCGCCTGGCGCAGTGACAACACCGCCGCCGTCCGGCGCAGTGCCTCCGCCGCCGCCACCCAGCGCCGTGGTGCCTCTGCCGCCTCCGCCCGGCGCAGTGACGCCACCGCCACCGTCTGGCGCTGCGCCAACTCAGCCGCCGCCGTCGCCGCCGCCACCTGCCGTAACCATCGGCGGCTACCTGGTGTCGTACACCCCCCTGTACTGCGGTCCTGATCCAGGTGTCGTACAGAGCCCTTTCAATTTCCTGGATCCAGATCTGCTCGACCAGTACGACTCCGTGGTCGGCGGCGCCGGTACGACAGCGCCGTACGTGACTCAGCTGATCCTGGTGTACGACAGCACGGCGCCGGGCGTGCTGGTCGCGATGCGCTTCCGGTTCGGACAGGCGGGCACCAAAGGGAGTCAGGTTGTGACAGTGTCTGCTGGAGCCCTGTACGGTGGGTGTTGCATTGCGTTGCGTTACGTTGCGTTGCTTTGTCTGAATCTAATGTTTGTCGCGTCTCTCCCACCACATGAGCCGCCGGTTTCGGCTGCCCTGCTGCTTGCAAGTGAACACTATTGACCACAACGTCCTTGCCGTCGCACACACGCCACGTGCACGCAGACCCCACCAGTCCAACGCTGTCAGAGGAGGTGGTGCCCCTGCCGTCGGCCTCGCCACTCACTGACATAACCTGCTGCTGCGGCGCCGCCGGTTCCCTGTCTGGAGTTGCGCTGACTTTTGCCGACGGCAGCAGCGCCGGCGGCGGCGGCTGCGCGCCGCTGCGCCGACGGCAGCGGTCGCTGCTGGCGGCGTCTGCCGGCGGCGCGGCGGCGGTGGCCAGCGGCTTCAAACTGGGCGGCGTCCGCGGCTCGGCGCAAGCGGTGGTCGGTGGCATGTCGTTCGCACTCGTGAAGAAGATTCCTGGCAGCGGCAGCAGCGGCAGTGGCAGCAGCCCCGCACCTGCCGGTGCATCGCCCGCCCCTGGCGGCAGCGGCTCCGCCAGCGCGCCGCCGCTGCCGCCTGCGCCCTACACGCCCGGACGCCCGCCCCTGCCGCCGCGCCCGCCCTCTCCGCCCCCGCCCTCCCCCGCGTCGCCATCACCGCCGCCGCCCGACGCCAACCGCCCCGTGCGGCCCTCACCGCCTCCGCCGCCGCCCAGCCCAACAGCCGCCGCCGTCTTCAAGGCCTTCACGGAGGCCATACGGGTGGACTACCCGGTTATTACCGCAGGCGTGCCGACCCAGATCCCCAACCGCTTCTCTGCCGCCACCCTCATCCTGACCGGCAATGCCATGCCGGTGCGTGCCGGTGCAGCATACCATACATTAGTGCCCGCCCCTGGTTTAGTTCGTCCCTCGCTCGCCTCCCGTGCCTGCCTCTCCTCATGTATCTACGCGCCTCAAGCTGGCGCGTCTGAACGCTGCGCTCAAACTGCTGTCAGGCCTCTCAAGCCCTGATTGCCTTGCGCCCTCGCTCCTCTGTAACCCTGCTGTCGTGCCCCCGCCAACTCGCCGACTCAACTCACCATCTCCCAGTCCAACGTAACCCACCCAACCCACCACGCACGCACGCACGCACGCACGCGCTCGCTCGCTCGCAGGTACTGGCCAACGGCCAAAACGACTCGCTGGTCGCCACGGCGCGGTACGGCAAGGGCCGCGCCGCCATCTTCGGCGGCGAGGCCTTTGTGACGCGCTGCTGCACGCCGCGCAAGCAGGCGGCGCGGCTGGCGCGGCAGGGCCGGTCGGGGCGGGCCTCCGACCCCGGCATGGACAAGCTCATCTCCAACGTGGCGGTGTGGGCGGCACACTACGGGTACAAGGTGGGGCGGGGAGAGGAGGGGAGGGGGCAGCAGCCGGGCAGGGAGCTGTGGCCCTGGGCTGTGTACGTGCTTGCGCATTGCCGTGTGAAGGTTTGCATGGTCGCTGTGGTTCTGGTTCGCTGGGATGGCGTGGCCATGTGGCAGATAGACTGGCTGTACGACATTGGCACGCACATGCCTGACCTGTTCTGCCCTTTCACTTGAAGGAACCTGCCTTCCGGTGGCATTCAACCGCCCGCACACTTGCCCACCCACCGCCCACCGCCCATGCATGCCCGTGCACAGACGGCCGGCAAGAAGGCGGTCATTCGAGTGGCGGACAAGCGCTTTGCGGCCATGGCCAAGTGCGTGGGTGCGGCACATATATACATACACATACACAGCACAGCAGGACTAGTAGAGGGTGCAGCGATGCATTTGTGTTAGAGATCACAAATTTGTGTGTGTATGGCTGGCTGGTGGTACTGCGGGCACTGCTGGACAGCGCAGCATGAGGCATGCAAAGGTCATAAGAGAGCACAGGCGCGGCCGCCTAGAAACTGGTACGCCGCCGAGCGCGTGCGTGCGTGCATGCATGTGCTCATGCCGTGCCCAGCCGCCCGCCCGAATCGTGCCTTGCCTGTCAGCAGCTGTCCATGCCTGCCTCTGTTTCCACCCACACTCACCCTCTGCCCCCCCCCTTCTCCCATATTAGGCCACGCTCACCTCCTCGCTCTTATGCATTGGGTTTGGTTTAGTTTGGGCTGGTAACCACAACCCCCACCCACATCCACACACACACACGCAGGTACGTGTCCATGACCAACCGCGGATCATTCCAGACGTTGCAACAGGCCCGCATCCGCACCTTCTACCTGGACATTAACACCTTTCTGAGGGGCGGCTCCGAAAACGTGAGTGGGCAGGGGGTTGGGGTGCTGCTCATGATTGTGCTGTCCTTTCAGCACTTTCCCTCGCTCCCTTGTGCTACCATGTCACTGCCTGACTGCCCGACTGCCACTGCTGCGGCCGCTCGTCCCAAATGCATGGCAACAAAGTGTCTTGCAACCAACCAACCAAACATGCTGGTGCTGGTGCTGCTGGTGCTGCTGCAGTGTGACCTGTACGTCATCGGCTCGTACTCCATGTCGTACCTGGACGCGAATGTACGGCAGCACCTGCTGTCGTTCGTGGAGGGCGGCAAGGGCCTCATCATCGTGGGCCCTGACGTGATGCCCACACAGCTTTACGACGGGGCCAGAGCGGCAGCCAACAACAGCGTGCCGGTGTGGGGCTGGGGCTGGGAAGGCGGCGGCAGCAGCAGTAGCAGCAGCAGTAACGGCAGGAGGAGCGCGATGGGGGAGGAAGCAGAGGCGGCGGAAGAGGAGGAGGAAGAGGAGGAGGATGAGGAGGCGCTTCGCGCGGTGGCGGAGGCTGGCACGACAGGCCGGCGGCGGCTGGCTCAGAGCCAAGGCGTCAAGAGCCAAGCGGCGGTGATGTCGATCCAGGCCCCTCAGTACAACATGAGCGCAGTCACGGTAGGTGCGTGCGTGCGTGCGTGCGTGCGTGCGTGCGTGCGTGCGTGCGTGCGTGCGTGCGTGCGTGCGTGCGTGCCTACCTCGGCTTCCAGTAGGCGCGCTAGCAAGCTAGCGCCGTGGCGCTGCGCCGGTCCGTCCCACCGTACCCCAACAACCCCGCGCTCCGCTGCGCCGTTGCTATCTAGTGAGCACTCCTGTTCTATCTGTGCGCCTCGGTCTATCCCGCCGCCCCCATGGTCGCTTTGGTTTCTGGAATAAACGACCCCACCCCATGACCCCACCCGCCCCGACATCAATCAATCAATCAATCAATCCTCCCCAGGTCAACCTGGTGTCTGGGCCCATGGGCCTGCTGGTGTCCGGCTACGTGTCCGACCCCGGCGGCAACCTGACCCTGGCGGCGCCCAGCGCGTTGCGCAACGCCGAGCTGGCGGCGCAGCAGCTGGTCGAGTACCTGAACGGCCGCATGGTGCGTGAGTGCGTAGGACTGTAGTAGGAGGGAGCGCAGCACGCACGATTACGTGGAAGCAGCGGTGATTGACGATGTGAGGATGAAGGTGTGGTGTTGAATTGTTGTCTGTGGCGCACAGCAGCGCTCCATTCCGCTGCTGTCCGACTGTCACCAAGCGCTTGCACTCCTCCTCTCCACACCCGCCCGCCTTTACCCACTAGCTGACCACCCGGCGGACCGTCCACACAACACCCCTTACTGCACTGCGCCACTGCATGTACTGCAGACGCTGTCCACGCCCGACCTGTCACTGGCCATGTCGTACGTCGTACGCACTCGCGCCAGCCTGCCGCGCGGCCAGGCGGGTTCCGAGTCCTTTTGGGCCCTGTCAGACCAGCTCGATGTCGTTGCCGCCCGCCGCCCTGCGCTGCCGCCGTTGTCCTGGACCTTCACGCCGCCGCCGCCGCCGCCCCTGTACCGGGTGTCGCCGCCGCCGCAAGGCGGCTCTAGCTGGACCCAGTCGCCGCCGCCGCCCAGCGCAGGTGATGAGCTTCTGAATGTTGCAGCGCCGTGCTTACTTTGATGTGTGCTTGGGTGCGCGCGTCCCGCGATGATTGCAGGTTTGGCGCCGGACGCTTGCAGTCTCCTAACCATCCCTCAACTTCTGCACACAACAAGTTGCTCCCATATTGAATAGGTTTTTAACCGTCTGCAACTGCTCCCCGCATCTGCTCGCAGCGCTTCCCGCGGGTGTGGTGGCGGTCGGCTGCTTTGGGGAGGACGCGTCATCCCGGCTGCTCGCAGTGGTGCTCCTCACCGGGGACAAGTTCATGAGCGTAGAGCGATGCATGTCCGCAGCCGCCAACGCCTCAGCGGCCGCCGCCACCAGGGCGGCTGCAGCCGGCGGCGGCGGCGGTGGCGTGGCGGCGGCAGGAGCCACGGCCGCTGCGGCGCCGCTGTCGTACATTGGCATTCAGCGTACGGCGTGCTTCGGCGCGGTGCAGCTTCCCAGCACCTTCCTGGTTGGGAACGCGCTGGCGGCGGGGGCGTGCGGGTTCTCATGCCCCGGCGCGCCGCTGCAAAAGTGCGGCGCCGCCGGCTTACTGACTGGTCCGCGGAACGTGGGGTTGAGCGTGTATCGAATTATTGTGAACGCCACTTCGTCGTCCGGGGCTACTGCAGGGCAGGAGTAACGGTAACAGACAACCTGCGTGCTTGCGGATGCAGTTGGCAGTAGATTGGAATGGCCCTCGGGGCTTGCTCACAGCAGTGACGCTGTGTCGTGCGGACGGGTAGGTGATGTGGACATTGCACGGTCGCACATAAACTAGATTCTGCAAATATACGTCGGGCAAGGTGGGCACTTCAACTGCCATGCACAAGAACATACAGTGCATATTGGGTGAGACTCAGGCCTCGATCGATAGGTTTGACCTCTGTGCGTGCCCGGAATAAAAGCTGTTCGCTTGCTGCTGTGCGCGTGGCAAAGTCGCGGCGGGCGGCTACCAAGTAAGAAGAGGAACAGGCGTGATTCTAATTGTTTGATTGTGGAAGATTCCTACATGCAGTGTGTTGTGGTTATAGCTTTTACAAAGCTGGAGGCAGCGGTTGCAAGCATGACGACTGCTGGGCAGGCAGGTGCAGGCGTGCAAAGATGGAAGGACCGAGGCAGCAGAAGAGGACTTCGTGGCAGTGGGCATCAAACTGCACTCAGGCTGTGGCATCACCGCTACGAAACGGTGCGTCCTTGCATGTGCATCATTGGCATGTTGACCTGGGACTACCTCTTACAGACAATAGCGCGCGTGTGCACCTAGATACCGTAGGCAGAGCAGGTGGTGGTGGTGAGAGGTCTGCAAGCTTGCTTGCTTGGATGTGATGGTGGACGGAGATGCTACCCGCGCCTCTGGCAGGATAGCTGCTGCTGTTGCGTGGCGTGCCTTGCTTGTGTCCCTCAGTGTACAAGCAGCAGGACATGGTCACATGGGTGCCAGTCCAGTTCCCGCTAACACGCACGGATGCACTTGACGGATAGATGGGATGAATGTGTGTGGAAAGGTCCGGTAACCCTGAGCACCATAACACACCTTAGCGAAGGACGAGGCCAGAGGCTGCGAGAGCTCCAGCGGATGTGAGGGACCGACGCCCGTGTCACTGATTGGGCTAGAGAGCATAGAGGTTCGGGCCCAGGCCCGTCTCGAACAGGGATTGCTACTGAGTAGTGTCGCCTAACAGCTGGCCAAAGCACTGGGCGTGTGATGTCTTATCGGCGCCACCAGCCGTGCTCCCATGCACACTCATCGACACGGGCGTTCCGCCCACACTAGGAGATGAGGCGTTTCGGAGCCTTCGGCCTCAGACAAGTGCACATGGTATGGGCTCGGCCCAATTTTTCCCGCATGGGAGGACCGCAATACTTTGTCTCGCTGTATGAAGTCCATTGCTGCCGTGGCCCTCATTTGCCAACCTCAGTTGTCGCCGGCGTGGTGGTCCACCCGCCCCCCCCCCCGCTCTCCTCCCTGCTCTTTTTGCATTGGGCATGTGGTTTATTTGGGTTTATATCTACAACCCGCCCGCCCGACCGTCGTTCCGCGGCCCAACGGACTGGCCCCACCCAACCCCACTGTCACGGGCTTGCGCCTGGCTGGTCACCATAACTCCTCACATCGATCGATCACTCAGCGGGACGACGCCAGGCAACCCGCCCCCGTGTGTTGGTGGCTCTGGAGGTGCTGACCAAGGAGCCAAGCCTGGGGCCCGGACCCGGGGCAATATCGGGTTCTCACGCACGGCCGCCGTCGCCGTCGAACGCGCCGCGGCGCATCCGTTTCCGGCACCAACCGTCCGAGTGCGCCACGCCCGGTCACGCCGGTGGGCCCAGAGTGCACAACCTGCCGCACATCACACTTGCAATTGTGTGCTATCATGCGCATAGCGGAGTGGGACCGTATGCGCGGGCGCGCGTCCACACCTGGTACTCTCGGCCGAAACGTCCGCGTCAGCGCGGTACTAGTCCCGTCCTACGCCGGAGTCTCTGCTCGAATGAAGCATGCCAGCTCTGGAACATGATAAAATGCGCCAGCTTTTAAATGAATTTGTTGGCGCGCGACGTTACCGCTCCAGCGCCGCGGAGGTTGGCTTCGACACCGTGCCTGTTGCCGTTTTGCAGTTCAGAGCAATTCAATAAATATACGATACCACGGTGTATCGTTTGGTAAAACAGAAGGGAAACGGAAGCCCGCAAATCTTAAAATACGGCGACGGAAATTTTCCGCGCGCACTTAAAGCCCGCGCGCTTGACAGGACTGGTATTATACTGAACACTTCATAGCTCTTTCACACCACAGCCTCCATATTCAACCACCCCCGCAGGAAAGCTGTTAAACGCAAACATGTCCCTCGCTTGCAAGCGTTCCGTGTGTGTGGCGACTCTCCGCCAGTCGCGGACCGCCACTGTTGTGCCTCGCCCCCGCTACACTGCTGCTCGCTTCGGCCAGAGCTCGAACGAGTTCGAGCCCAAGGTGCGTCAGGCTTGGCACGCGCGCCTGGACAGCAAATTCCCGCGGACAGCGCGGCGCTGGAAGTTGGGTCTAGGCGCCGGGCTTAGAGTCCTGGAAGGCATCTCTGTGCATGCCATGACGTTGCATTTCAGATCAGAATGTCGCTAGGCAACGGGGGTCCTGGACGGCTCCGGAGTCGGCGTCGCCGTTGGCAACGCTTTCCGGCACATTTCCCCTTTGCGCCGCGGGATCCTTTGCAGCGCCGCCCGGCTGAGCACCAGCTATAACCCTTTGCCAGCATTATACTGCATTAAACTTGTCCTCGTCCTCATCCGCCAGCTTGGCGAATAAATCCTGTGTCCTCGCTCGGCGCCGGCGCTTTGCAGAATAACGAGGCGCCGTTTGACGTCGAGATGGACGAGGCCGAGAGTGGTGAGAACCTGTAGCAATCCTCAAGACTCGGACGCGCGGCGCGGGCCTGCGCGGGTTGATAGCAGCTAAACGGCCCCTCCTCACTGCCACACCCATGCCTTCTTGGCCCCTGCCCCTCCCTTCCGCTGCTCGCACAGCCCGCCTCGAGGCCATGGCAAAGGAGGCCTACCGCCGCGCCCAAGACGTCCTCAAGGGCACCAGCCAGGCATACGTGCAGGTGTGTTGCGGCTGGCTCGCCTAATCTCGCCTGGACTCTTCATTAGTCTTTTAGCCAGCTATCACCGCGCACACAATCCCTCAGTCGCTCCGCTCCATCCCTGCCTTCCCTCTCCACCCCTTTCCTGCTTCCCTTCCTCCCCTTTACCCCTCCTCCCTCCCTCCCACCTGCCTTGCACCCGCCCCCCTCCCCTCCGCAGGCCCAGCCCACCACCCTCCAGTCGCTGTACGACCTGGCCCGCACCAGCCTGGCGTCCGTGGACAGCGCCTCCGCCCCCCAGTACGAACTGCTGATGGCCGCAGAGGGCGAGGAAGACACGAGCGCCACCGCCTCCGGCGCCGACGCGGACGCGCCGCCTGCCGCCCCCGGCGGCCGCTTCGGCCCGCGCGTGTTCGCCTTCAACATCGAGGAGGCCTTGTCTGAGGACCAGCCCCCGGCCGCTGGTGAGTACAGTAGTAGTGGTGATGCGGCCGCCGTGCGTGTTTGGGGCTGCGTGCTCGCTTGCGTGCATGCTTGGGAGGGGGCCTGCTAAATACGGTAGGGTGGTGCGTGCCCATCAATACCCCTCCCACCATGCACCACGCAACCCCCTTCCATTCAACTCACTGCTCCTGACGCCACCTTCCTTACGCCCTGTACCGACATGAAACTCCTCCATCCCTCGCCCCGCCCAACTCCCTACCTCCCGCAGCCGTCGTACTGGACGAGCTGGAGGCGCAGGCCGCCCGCCTGGCCCAGCTCGCCGCCGCCACCGCCTCCCGACGCATCAACCCCAGCGGGGTGAGCGGGGTGGTCATGAACCTGGAGGGCGGGGCCCCGACGATAGTCTGTGACGCAGGCAGCCATTGCGCAGGCTGTCGCGTACTGCTGTCCTGGCATGCTGTCCTCACGGGCCCCCACGCACGTACTGATTGTCACGCGCTCCGTCCTCCGCCCAGCTCTGGACTTCCTCCTTCATCCTGACCCTGTCCCCATCCCTGCTGCTTCCGCCCCCGCCCTCACACACACACACACACATGCAGACCCCCGCCACGCTCCAGTCGCTTTACGACCTGGCCCGCAGCAGCCTGGCCTCCGTGGACAGTGCCTCCGCTGACGGCCACGGCATTGACGAGCCCCACGGCAGTAGCAGCAGCAGCAGCCAGCAGGGCGGCATGAGCCTGTAAATGGTGTGCATAGCCGTACCATGGCGATGGGGTGAGGCGTGGCTGGTAGTCAGCGGCATACAGCAGCATATCGATTGCATACGGCGTGCTCGGCACTCAACTGCATTATTCGGACCGCACACCCCTGGCACACGCTTGGCGCGGCGGTCACACCCTTGGTTTGAGGTAGGCGGGTGCTTGCCGCCCGGAAGGAGTCAGTGCTCGTGACGCCAGAGTTGCCAGGGGGAAGTGCTTTTTACAAGGGTTTGATTAACAGGAGCGCCGCTCTGCAGGGGCAGACGCTATGTCCACTAAGCTATACAGATGCTAGGAATTACGGCCGGGGTGTCCCTCGCAACATACGGTACAAGGCCACCCGCCGCAAGCCCAATAAACGCGCCTGACGGCTGCTGAAGCAGAGCTTGCTTTGCAGCCCTCGGCCCAAATTTTCATTCCCCACACCATCTTGTCTGCCGCTGCCATTCCACGGCAGCAGGCATATGACTGATGTAGTGGACCTCATGCACTCGACGTTGGTCCCCGCACAAGCAATCACATCATTACGCATGCGTTCGCACTTAGAACTGAGGAGGCTGTTGGCCGGGTGGATTCTTGCTTCGGGCGGGATCCTGGGATTCAGCGATAAATATACGGTGACTGTACATGGAAGAGGGTCGGCGACATCTCATGCCAGGGCTCGAAGGGTTGGTGATGGGTCGAGGTTACGCCGTGGCGCGGCAGATGAGTGGATGATGGGTGGGTGCGGACTCGCATCTATCGCCCCGTGTGCCCAACCCGGCAAACAATGCATGTGCATGCACCATCCGTGATTTACTGAATAACTGCAGCGGATGATAGGTACTTCTACGGATCAGGTGCGTGTCGCATGGGGACTCGTGGGAGAATGAGGGCACCTGAGCCATGGCATGCCGCGATGAAGATAGATTCTGCATATGGCAAACTTCATTGACGGGGTCGGTTGGCGGGCAAGCCATGACAAGGCCACATCCGGTACATGTGCTGGAAATTGACAACGGAGACACGCTTTACATTCTTTCGTGTTCGGTATGCGACGGAATTTGAGGAGTCAGTAAGCGTTCGGTTCCTAGGGAGGCCGGGAAGGCCGAGGTAGTGATGGTGTAAGCGCACATGATTGGCGAGAGGCATGCGCAGTCCGTGGGGCCACAAATGCAAAAGCAACTATGGTCGTATTCTTTATCGAGTTTATAGAATGCGCACGAAGCGCAGCTACTGCTACTTATCATTATGGGTGCGTGGCGGCCCTTTGGAGGTACACACACACACACACACACACACACACACACGCACACACACACACACACGCACACACACACACACACACGCACACACACACATGTGGGCCACCTACCCGTGCACTGCGCGTGTGGGCTGGATGAAGCTAGTTACTGGGTAGTAAAGCAGCACGCAGGTCGCTTCGCTTAGCGATTAGGGAGGCGCACCGGAGGCAAATCTGGCCAAAGCAGCGGCGAACCGAGGGGTCAGGTCGTAAGGAGGCCTGTAGATGTTAATATTGGCTCGGACGCGCAAGCTGGCGGAAGTCACGGTGGTTGCTACAGGGGCATAGTAGGATCGATAATGTAAGCAACCAGAAGCTGAAACATGCACTTCGGTTCTGAGCTGCCGGGTGAACCCACCCTGTGGCGGCTGTGGTTCCGTTGGCAACAGGCCTGGGCGAAACACGCCCTGGTCTTCACCTCAGCACCACCATACTGGTTGTGTTTCAAATGCGATCTATGCAAAGGGCTGTTCAGCCGTTCGGGGCACATCTCAAGGGGAAGCTAGCATGCGTCGGCGGAGCACGGTCGGAGCCGGCGAATGCCGGGGTGTGCAGGAGGAGGTAGGGCGCGGGACCAGTCGGCTCAGGACAGAGCGCTCGGGCCCATCTTGAGTCTCACTTGCACATGCTGCTGCATGAATAAATGTACAATCCTCGGCACTTGCACTGGCATGAAGCTAGCCCGGAAAGCACACGGTCTGAGCAAAAGTCCGGTCTCATACGGAAGGTCATACGGCGGTTGCCGCACGCGATCGCACAAGAACCAAGGCATTTTCGTGCAGCAAGACAGCAGCCAACAATTGGCAAGCAACTGTTTTACGCATTTTTCTTGCTATACTATCCGCTATGTCGCTCGCTTGCAAGTCACTCTGCATTCAGCGGTCCGTGCTCTCGCGTGGCCCTGCGCTCGTCAAGCCCGGTCACTCGAAGCACTTTTGCCTCAAAGCTGCAATTGCACAGCGCGTCAAGGTGGGGGGTGGGTGGGTGCGTGGGCTTGTGCCCTCGTGTGCCACTCGAGGGTCCTTTAGGGTCCTGAGCGGACCCCACGCCCCTGACCTTCCGTGTGTGCCCTCCGCCGCTAACTGCTGTCGCTCACCGCTTTGCCAGGCCACATCAGGAGATCACGGCGTCACCCACAGCGCCGATGAGCTGGGTGGGTCGCGCGGCTGCTGGGAAGCATAATAACCACTTGCTTGGCAGGGAAGAATGCGGCGGGGCTAGCTCCCGACACCTACCTCGCGCTGCCGGCCGAGGGGGGGCCGCGGGCATACCGACCGCCCTCCCTGTTCACGCACGCTCACGCATTGCCGCCTCGCGCGCAGGCCGCATCGAGGCGCTTGGGCAGGAGGCCTACGAGCGCGCCGGCGACGTCATCATCAACAGCGGCCTGACCTTCCCACCCGAGGTGCGTGTGTGCACATTATTTATATGCCACCCATACATGATGCCTTCCCTGAATGAGCCCTTATGAGCCCCCCCCCCATGCTTGCCTCCTCCACAATGGTCCTATCCGGATCTCATTGCGTCTGATTCCACGGCTGCCTGTCCCGAGCAACACATAACGAGTGATAGGCGTCACTGGGCCCCTCCGTATGCACTATATGCACCACATGCACCCTCCCTTCCCCGGTTTGCTTTGGTTTCTGGGATTAACTACACTTCCCCCCTCACTTCGTGACCCTGGCCTGCTGCCTGACGCCCCGCCGCCCCGTCGCCTTGCCGTCTGAGTGCCACCCCACCTCCCTCCCACGCCCGCAGGCACCCGCTGCCAACGACAGCCGCAGCTACAGCACCAGCTTCCGTGTGACCGACACGCAGCCCACCGCCGCCACGGGGCTGTCCGACGTCGCCGCAGACATCAGCGCCGGCGACCCCGCCGATGACGGCAACAGCGGCGGCTTTGGTGGCGGGGGACAGGAGGATGCCGCGCCGCCGCCGCCTGCCGTGGGCGGGCGCTACGGCATCACGGTGATGGCCCTGAACGTGGGAGAGGCCGGGCAGCCCCTGGACGGGGGGCGCCAAGACGTGAACGGTGAGCGTGTGTTAACACAACGAATGCCGCGTGGGCTGGATGAATGTTTGTTGTGCTTCGTGGTACCGTATGGAGCGGTGGAGCGGTGGCCCCGAGCCTCATACACACAGGGCTCGGAGGTGCGGGGGTGGAGCAGGGGCTTTCGCAGGGGCGCGGAGTGCAGCTGGCGGGCAGTTGTTGCACCATCAGCTGTCCTCATGTTGGCGGCACACAGTCAGCTCCAGGGGAGGTCAGCATCCTCCCCTGGTCAGCACGCACCGCTCGGTCAGCTGCTGCCTGTTATTGCTCCGCCATGGCCACCGCGCGCCGCTGTCGCCACCACAGCCAAGATCGACAACCTGGAGGCGGAGCTGGCGGTGCTCCGGGAGGTGACGGGCGGCGCCGGCGGCGGCGGTGGCGCCGGGCCCAGTCAGGGCGTGCTGCCGGGGCAGGTGCGTGGAACGGGTCTGAAGACACAGGGAACAGATAAAGCATGTGCTCAAGGCGTGATGGAGGCTGATGTAACCGAGAGAGGTGGCGCATGGTGAGGTCTCGAAACCTGCAACATTAACTGCGCACGCCAATCCCGCTTGGGCACTGCAATGAGGTAACCCCCCGGCCCCCTTCCCCCCCGGGTTCTCTTGGTCCTTTCGCTTTTGGTTTCTGGAATGAACTACCCCCAACCCCTCCCCCCACACGCATACACAGCCCGACCCCGCGCTCCAGTCGGTGGAGGACCTGCGGCGCAGCGGTACGTCGGCGGTGGAGCAGATTGTAGCGCAGGGCGCGGTGATGGGCGACTTTGCCGGGCAGGTGCGTCAAGAGGGTCTGGCGAGGATAGACTGTTGCGCTGCGTTTTCGCCCTCCCCCCTCGTCCGTTGACGGCGGCACCCTTTCCATTATTTCCATTTGAATGCCCTCAGCAGCCTGCCTCTGGCACACGCCGGCTGCTGTTGCCACTGCCAGAAAAGTGCGCGACCTAACACCTGCGGCCTACACCCGTATGCACCGTACTCCGTGAAGACTCCTCCCTGTCCTCGCCTCCCTCAGAAGGCTCCCGCCCCTCTTCCGCCTCTTCCGCGCGCCATAGTGCCTCTGCCACCCTTGCCACCCGCTACACCACCTTCCCGTCTCTTCCACGTGTTTCCACATCCGCCCACCTCCCCCTAAAACTCCGCCTGCCCGACCTGCAGCCCAGCCTGGCCAAGCAATCGGTTGAGGACGCGGCTCCGGCGGGGCTGTCGGTCACGGAGCGGGTGGTGGCTGAGGGCGCGGTGATGGACGACCCGCTGAACAACCCGCTAGACCACCCCAACGGCCAGCCCATGAGCGGATACATGAGCCTGTAGATACTGGTAGGCTGCAGCGGCGGAAACTGGAAAGAGCGTGAACGCGCAGAGCAGTTAATATTTGGTGCCAAATGGATCGTTGGATTGCACTAGCTAGAAAATCAATAGTGGTCGGGTGCTGCTGCGATGACATGAACCTTTAGGCTGTTGGTGGATGTGCAGTTCCATCCTGAGAACAGCTAGATGGACGAGGTAGATGGGGTGGCGGTGAGGAACGCCTGCATTGCTGGGAGTTCTGACTTTGCGGCTTGTGGGTGGTCACTTGGGAGTCCCGGTAAAGTGTGGCAAAGGGCGTTGCGGCGGGTGGCCCTGTCTCAGCACGCAACCAATGCTAGGGCGATGTGGGTGCTGCACGGTGCTGCGGCGGATGGCGCCTTGTTGAGGCCATGCGGTTGAATGGCGGCGGTTGGGACCAAAGGCAAATAAAGGCCGCCCCTGTTGCATGCGCTTTAATGAGCGAGGGTTGCAGCACATGTTCGAATAGGCGAATTCGGACGCGACTCTTGCATTCTTTAGCCACATGAGACTGCACCCCAGTCGACGTCCACGCCAGCTAGCCAAGATCTATCACAATAATTCACACGCCCAGAGACCCGGCTGCAGTGCGGCTGCACGCAAAGCGCTTGCAGCTAGCTAGTATCTAGTGCTGCAGCAGCCTGCCACAGTCGTAGGCGGTGTGGTCTAGGAAGTGCCCGGGCCGGAAGGCGGCCTTGACGAACGCGTTGCGCACCGCCACCACCGGAGCCAGCGGAATCTGCACACAGAACGAGCATGCATGGGACACGGGGTGGGGCCATGCAGGGGCAGGTGAAAGGAGCAGTGGCGCACAGAAGGCTGCTTGCGCTGGCTTACGAACACCAAGCTGTACAGCAAGGGCAGCACACGAAGGGAGCGAAGCGCCGTCACGCAGTGCTCCAAAGCTGAACACAGCATGTACACGCACGCACGCGCCCCCGCCCTAGCATCTCACGTCCCACGTCCAAACCACAAGCACACGCATCCGCACCCGCAGCCGCAGCCGCACCTGCAGCGCCTGCCCCATCAGGTTGGAGCGCACCGTCAGCGGCAGGCAGCGCCGCGAGCGCTCCGCCTCGTAGCCCCGCAGCGCCGCCGCCAGCGCGTCGCCCGACGGCGCCGGGCCCGGGCCTACAGGATGTGGCGTGAATGGTAAAGCTTCATAGTCAGTGCGCTCCCGTCCCCATGGAGTTGGTAACTCGGATCAAAACAGACGAGATTAATCCCCGCAAGCCTGCCCGCACCCTCTTGCTCATTCTCCATGTGCCTGGCGCCCCGCACCTTGCGGCCCGCGCGCCAGCGCCCCAAGGCTACGCCCGAGCACAACAGCGTCCTCCAGCGCCACACAGCCACCCTGCACATGGAACAAGCGGTAATGAGGCATCTCTTTTTGACAAGGTACTTCTGTTAGGTATGACCAGGTCATATACGTGCAAACCCCAGAAGGACAAGTTATCATGTGCTACTGCCCACCAACATACACGCATGCGCACATACACCAAGACGCAAGCACGCACAGGCACACACGCACGCGCACATGCTCGCACGTTCACCTGTCCTAGGTTTGGCGTCATCGGGTGCGCCGCGTCTCCCGCCAGCGTCACCACGCCCCGCCCAAACGCCCCCCCCGTCCACCTGCAAGCGCAAAACCACAGCTGTCAAACCGCAACGGCACGGGGCGCAGGGGTGTCCTTCTTAGCTGTTGTCCTGCCACAGGGCCCGCATTGTACCCGTGCTTGCATCACGTAATCCCATCTCCAAGGCTGCATGCACCAATCAAGGGAGGTGCCGCCACACCCACCTGTCAGAGATGCGGCTCCACGTTATGTCCTCCGGCGGCGTGCGGCGAATGCACTCCTCCACGCTCCAAGCCCACCCCTTCACCGCCGCCAGCGCCGCCGCCTGCCGCGCCTCCGGTGTCGCCGGCGGCGCCTCCGACGCTGCGGGTTAGCAGGCGTGGACAGCGACGTACGAGGGCACCCACCAGCACGTGAGCTACTGTCCAGTACGGCATTCAGGCGAATGCAGAGCGTGCTCAGAACATCAGGTCACGCGCATGGGGCCTGGAAGGGATGCGCGCGACACCACCACCCGCCACCCACCACCCATCGCTCGCCCACTCCTCACCCGCCTCGTCCGCATTGAAGCAGGTGTACCAGTAGTAGGAGCTGGGCGACACCGGGTACAGCCCCGCGCGCGTGCCGGCGCCCCAGATCTGCCGGATGGTGTTGAGCGGCAGCCCGGGGCCGCCGGGGGGCACCGCGGAGGAGGGCGCGGAGGTGGAGGCGGAGGCGGAGGGCTGGGAGGAGGTGGAGGGGGGCGGCGGGAATTCGGCCACGCCACGAAGCGCCACGTACCCGCCGTAGCTGCATGTGCGTGGGGGAAAGGAGCAGGTGCTTGAGGCGGGTTTGTGCATGTGTTCAAGTTCAGTGCGTTGGCTGCAATTGACGGCCCGTGCCTCCTTGATTAACTCTCATCCAGCCTGCAGCACCCGGTAACAGAGCCGTACACAAGCGCTAGACACACGCCTGCTGCACCAACGTGCTGGCCTCACTTGGCGGCGGGCAGCTGCAGGGCGCGGGCCACAGCGGAGCGCACGCCGTCCGCACCCACCACGCAGCTGCAAGCGGGGTGGGGAGTGGGCGCAGTTCATTCCAGAAACCAGAAGCAAGACGACCAAGAGAGTGGGGGCATGCAGCAGACACAGCGCACGTCAGTGTGGGTGCAGCAGGTGGCGGCACAGTATGCAGCACGCGTAATGCAGCATTCACCTCCCGTGCAAAACCGTTTACAGAACCAAGTTGGACAGATTTGAATGCAGACGCGCTCACTGGCACTCTTGACCCCGTCACTCACCACTTGCACTCCAATCCCAGTACTCAAAGTCCCCGCGGCCCGCCCGCTCGTCACGCACCTGCCCCGCACCATCTGTCCGTTTGCCAGTCGCACGCTCACGCCACCACCGCGGCTGCCGCTGCCCCCAGCTGCTGAGGAGGGCGGCCCCGACCCCTGTTGCCCGCCCTGCTGCTCCAGCACCACCTGCTCCACGCCCGTGTCAAAACACACCACGTCCGCCGGCAGGGCGTCGTACAGTGCCTGTGTGAGGTTTTGTGTGTGGGGGAGAGGGTGGAACAGATGGGCGTGGCGTGTCATGCGATTTGCGGTGGCATACCACCGTGTGGATGCGGCCAGCACTCAACAAGTCCGAGCCAACCTGGCAAACCCCCAATCCCAGCGTATGTCCTGGTCGAACCTCCAAGCCCTTTTCCTCCTTCGGTCCTTCCCTCCCTCCCTGCTGCCCCTCCCTGCTGCCCCTACCTTCCGGCCCTTTGCATGCGCCTACCTGCAGCAGCGCCGCTCTCCGCACGCCGCGGAACTCCAGACCCGTGGGCCCCACGTCGCACTCGGCGAAGTCAAAGCCACGCAGCACCTCGCCCTGCGCCGAGCACAGCTCCACTCTGCAGCCGCGGCGGGCGGGCGGGTGGGTGGGTGGGTGGGTGGGCGGCGCCGTTGAGTCGCGTGAGCAGCAAGCGGGCACGTGGGCACGTGGGCGTCTGTTACTGCTGTGCAGGCCTGGTGGGAGGAAGGCCGCTCATTAACCCGGGTCCTATTCCCGATCGCAGCTTCAAGCTGTCTGCAGCAGCGCTTGCCAGCATTCCGCCACGCCGGCTGCCTCCCGTTGCCCCAGCCAGCCGGCCCCGGCCCACATCACCCTAGCCAGGCCGGCCCCCGCCCCCCTCCCAAAACACACGTCCACACCAACACAAACACACACACGCACACACACCCGCACGCACCGCAGCCCGGGCAGGCCCCCCCACCTGTTGAGCAGCAGGTGGCCGGGCCGCAGCGCCTCCGCCACGCCTAGCTCCTCCAGAGCCCGCCAGGCGTTGGACCACAGCCCGATGGCAGCACCTTCCTGCCGCAGCCCCGGGCCGCGCTCATACACCCGCACCGGCACGCCCACCTGCGCCCGGGCCGCATGTACGGTAGACACGCGCATGCAAAGGAGTTCTGGGTGCCAGCTTTGGTGTGTGAGCCATCAGTCGAGTGCTGAGCAGGAACAGGGGGGCGGTGTGAAGCACGCGAGCTGCGGGCCACCAACCCCACTGCGCACCACACGAACCCGCGCCACACAACACCCTCTCGGTGTTCACACCTAGCGCACCTTGGTCAAGGCCACCGCGACCGCGAGCCCTGCGATACCCGCGCCCGCCACGATGACAGGCTCTCCTCCCCATGATGATGTCGATCTTGCTGCTGGGAGCGAGCTCGCAACTACGCGGCATCGTTGCGCTCGCGCGCGAATACCCAAAGGCCCGGTCGCTTGGCCGCCCGAAGGCGTCTTTAAAAGCCTATGACGTACGAGCATTGTTTGAGATTATGTCGGGGCGAAGCTGAGTGCCGGGTGAAGACCTTCCATGGTTGGGTGCACAGCCCGCATGAAACACGCTCAAGCTTGCTGCGTAATCCAGTCGCTTGCTGAACTCTGCCAGTGGCTCACTAGGCCCACATCGACCTAGGCATTGCTACCTCGTCTTTTCGCTGGCGGCACTGACCGCATAACTCGGCCAGAATGAGCCCCGCCGACCATACCCCGTTGGACATTCCTTCTGTCGAGAAGCTAGATATTGCCGATGCTAAGGATGACGAGGCCGCTGCGGCGGGCGGGCTTAGCAAGTCGCAGCTGAAGCGTCTAAAGCAGAAGGCCAAGAAGGCCGCTGATGGTGGCCAACCGGCCGAGGGTGATAATGCCGAGTCGGAAACGGCGAACGGCGCTGGCGCGCAGGCGCCCGCAGCTGAGAACGCCGAGGACGGTTCGGACGATGACGATGAGGAGCCTGGCGCTGAGGGCGGGGCCGGTGGCGAGGGCAAGAAGAAGAAGAAAAAGAAGAAGAAGACCGCGGCGCAGAAGGCGGCAGCTGCGGCTGCTGCTGGCGGTGCTGCCGGTGCGCCCTCGGCGAGTGGCACATCGGCGGCGATGCCCGCACTCAAGCCCGGTGAGAAGCTCACGCAGACCGACCCCCCCAGCGTGCCGGTGCGGCTGCTGTTCCCCGACGGCAAGTACCCGGAGGGCGAGTGGCAGAGCTACAAGGACGACAACCTCTGGCGGGAAACCAGCGCGGAGAAGCGCGAGCTGGAGCGGCTCAACTGGGACATGCTGAACGACGTGCGCCGCGCCGCGGAGGTTCACCGCGAGGTGCGCAAGTACATGAAGACCATCATCAAGCCCGGGATCAAGCTGTTCGACATGTGCGAGGAGCTAGAGAGCCGCGTGCGCACGCTCATCGAGGCCAACGGCCTCGACGCCGGCATCGCCTTCCCCACCGGCTGCTCGCTCAACTACGTGGCCGCGCACTGGACGCCCAACGCGGGTGACAAGACGGTGCTCACCTACGATGACGTGATGAAGCTGGACTTCGGCATCCACGTCGGCGGCCGCATCATCGACTCGGCATTCACGGTGCACTTCAACCCCAAGTACGACCCGCTGGTGGCGGCGGTCAAGGCCGCCACCAACGCCGGCATCAAGGCGGCGGGCATCGACGTGCGGCTGTGCGACGTAGGCGAGGCGGTGCAGGAGGTGCGTGCGTGGCGGGAAGTGCCGTGCAGGCTTTGGTTGGGTGATGGCGGAGCGGTTGCCGTGGAGTCGGTTGGGAGTTGGTTGGTTGGGAGTTGGTGGTGCTGGCGGGCGGAAGCGGCTGGCGGGCGTCGGCTTCGGCGCGGAGGGCGGTTGTGCGGGGCCGGGGATATCAGGATGGTGTGCATGCCAGCGCTGTGCCGGCGGCGCCGCTACTGCGACTGCTGCTACTGCCGCTGCCCCTGCTGCCGCTACTGCCACTGCCCCTGCTGCCGCTTCTGCCGCCCCCACTTTCAACCCGCACCTGCCGCTTTCAACCCCCACCTGCCACTCTACGCCAGGTGATGGAGTCGTACGAGGTGGAGCTGGACGGCCGCACGCACCAGGTCAAGTGCATCCGCAACCTCAACGGCCACTCCATTGGCCCCTACCAGATCCACGCCGGCAAGAGCGTGCCCATCGTGCGGGTGCGTGTGTGTTGTGGGCGTGTGTGTTTTGTAGGCGTGTCATGGGCGTGTCATGGCGCGCAGCGGCCGTATTGCTGGCTGTACCGGACTGCAGTGGGGGGGGGCGTCATGGCGGCAGTCGCGCTGCAGCGGACGGCAGCGGGGGCAGCGTTAAGGCTGGGATGCGTGGGTGCTGGGCAACGCAGGTGGGTGGCAGCCTGCCGGAATCGCCACACCACCACTTTTGCTCGGCAACTACAACCACAACCCCACCGACGCTTCCCCAACCCCCCAGGGCGGCGAGGCCACCAAGATGGAGGAGGGCGAGTTCTTCGCCATCGAGACCTTCGGTACCACCGGCAAGGGCTACGTGCGCGAGGTGGGGCGGTGTGTCTGGGCACCAGGGAGGGGCGGGCGGAAGCGTGAGGGGCGTGCGGTCGGTGGCAGTTGCAGGGACGGCTGGACGGAGCTGGGGTTGCTTAGGCCTCCGTCCCGCAACCCCTGACCCACCCACACACCTACCACCCACACACACCCACACACCTACCACCCCTACCTGGTCCGGGTTCTCTTGGTCGTTTCGCTTTTTGTTTCTGGAATAAACTACCCCCTCCCCGCCCCCGCCCTCGACTCTGCCTGACCTAAATGCATGGACCCCCCCCCACACACCAACCCCCCACAGGACCTGGAGTGCAGCCACTACATGAAGAACTTCGACGTCGGCCACGTGCCGCTGCGCCTGCCGCGCGCCAAGCAGCTGCTGGCCACCATCGAGAAGAACTTCGGCACGCTGGCCTTCTGCAGGTAGGTGCGGGGGTGGCGGGAGGTGCTGGGTGGCAGCGGGGGTGGCAGCGGGGGTAGCAGCTGGGGTGGGGTGCTGGGTGGGGTGCTGGGTGGGGCGTACCTGGGTGGGGCGTGTTGGGTGGGGGGCGAGTGGTGGCGTGGCGTTTGGGTTGCGGCTTGCCTGCGAGGGGGGTCCCTTACGTAACACGGAGGCGCCAAGGAGTCACAGCAAGCGCCATGCTCCCGCTCCTCCATGCCCTCTGAACCTCCACCCCGTATCCCATTGCAACCTCTTCCTCAACCCCCACTCAACCCCCACGCCACGCCGCCCGCCCCTCCTCCTCCTCCCCCCAGGCGCTACCTGGACCGGCTGGGCGAGGACAAGTACCTCATGGCGCTCAAGAACCTGTGCGACGCGGGTGAGGCAGGGCAGGGCAGGGGGGGGGTAGTTCATTCCAGAAACCAAAAGCGGGGGGGGTGGGGGGGGGCAGTGGTGGGGTGGGGGTGGGGGTGGGGGCAGTGGCGGTAGGCAGGGAGGAGGCAGGGAGGCGGGGGCAGTGGCGGGGAGCGGGGGTGGGGTGGGGGGAGGGAGGGTGGGTGGGGAGCAGGGGGGCGGGGCGGGGCGGGGCGGAAGGGGGGCGCCTGCGGGCAGGATGGGCAGGAGGGTGGGTGCAGGGTTGCTGCTTGGCTGGAGGAGGCGGTTAGGGAGATGTGTGTGGAGGTTGGGTGCCGACCTGACCTGACGTAGATCCGGCAACTGCCTCGCTCTGCCACCATATCCCCGCTCCCTCTCGCCACGCCGACACGCACTCTCCCCTCGCCCCCTCGCTCCCTCGCTTCCTCCCCCCTCTCCACACGCACAACACGCACGCACGCACGGCCCCGCATGCGCGCAGGCGTGGTGGACCCCTACCCGCCGCTGTGCGACGCCAAGGGCTGCTACACGGCCCAGTTCGAGCACACCATCTACCTGCACCCAACCCGCAAGGAGGTGCTCTCCCGCGGCGACGACTTCTAGGCGGCCTAACGCTCCGCCACATAAGCAGCAGCAGCAGCAGCAGCAGCAGCAGCGGGCTGCGAGCAGCAACGGGCTACAGTAGCTTGGACGGGCAGCGGCAGAGGAGCAGCGGGGTTGCTAGAGGGGCAGCGGCGGCTGCGTAGCACAGGAGGCGGCTGTGAAGGCAGCGGCTGTGGAGCGGGCGAGCTGCTCTGGCGCTGTCGGCGAGGTCTGGCGATGGCGGCTGGGTATGCCGTATGCGACATGGAGGCAGCGGCGGTTGAAAGGGGCGCCGCAGCCGCTGCTGCAGCAGCAACTCTGGCAGGAGGAGAAACAGCGGCCGGGAAGGGGCGAAGGTTGCGTCAGATGGGGGGAGCACCGCGCCCGCACGCCCTCACAGTGTGTGTGGGAGATAGATGTGTGGGGTGGCACCGACAAGCGCTCGCTCGAGGGCTCACGTTGAGAGGCAGGATGATGGGGGGGCAGGTGTTGTTGCTGTGGTTTCGCACGGTTGGATCCAGGCTCGAGAGAAGGCTTGGTGTTGTCGGTGTCGGCGACAGCGGACGCGGACGCGGATGCGGATGCGATGGCTTCGGGTTCGCCTTCCCAGTAATGGCGTTCTTTGCGGCGATTGTGGACTGACTGACTGCGGGAGCTTCGTTGGTGCTCTCTGATACGCATAGGCAGACGCGGTAGGCGCACACGCATGCATACGCGCAATACGGTACATGACACGCTATGACACGCTACGGACATGGTGGTTGACAAGGACTCTGGACACAGCACACATGAGGTGCGCTTTCGCTCTTGACCGGTGTGTCAGCGACTATTTCTAACTTACGTGGGGTTTCAGGGGGCTGAGTTAGCGAGGCGGCAGGTGCTGTGCCTGTTGCCACGGGTTCTAGCCAGGGCAGGTGTTGAAGGAGGGCCATGTGCAGACAAAGTGTTAGGGCAGTTAGGCAATAGCCAGGGCTAGCGAATACGGCTGGATGTCGGGACATACACTGAGTACCGGTCAGCAGCAGGAGTGCGCAGGTGTACGGTAGCGCTATGTGTACATGTGTGTGTATGTGTGTGTGTGCATGAGGGTTTTTTTTGCGGGCCTCAGGCCCGAGGGGATGGTGGGAGCACTGATGATAGCTGCCCGCTGCCAGGAGCCGTTCCTTGTGCGGTCTCCAGGGGCGGAGGCGGGAGTCTGGATTCTGGGGCGGGGGCTGGTTGCTGCGCGCCTGTTCGCCCGTGCCGTGACGGCCTGTGACGGCAGCTGCCGCATGCTGGCATGCCCCACGTGGCATGTTGCAGGGGCTCTTGTAACGACAGTCACTCGCGTGTCATACCGACGTTCGCCAACGGTCTGTTGTAAGGTGCCCTGCGCAAAACGTGGCTGGGGCCGGAACGGCCGACGCCGGGCTGCCGGGTACCAGCGCAGGAGGATTTGCGAGTGGCCGATGCGCACCTCCCTCGCGGACTCCACGAACAGTACACCTGCTCCACGCACGTTTTGTAGTCGCACCGACTTGTTTATTGTGCGTCCTTGGCGAAAACAGCTGTGCTACGGACGGTCGACGCATAAGACAGACAATGCTGTCCTAGCTTGAGGACGTCTTGCATATACCACAACATAGCTTTCTAGGAGCCTTGTTCACTCGCCCAGGCGTAGCTGGGAGTGATGTGGGTGGGTAATGGCGTGGGCGATTGCCGTTTTGTCCGCTCGTGTCCGGCCTCTGCATAAGTGTTTACAGTTGTTCACTTTATGTAACAGGAAATATGGAGGTCGCGCAGCTATCAGCACCTCGCGGCGCTGGGCCAGCGCGGCGTGTACACCGGCGCGCGAACAGAGACGGGCGCTTCTTTGCACGGGACGCACAGCCCCGAGGCGTCGACGCCAACGGGGTTAGCACGAATTGCATCAGGCACGGTTAACTTCAAGGACCTGAGCATCCGAGGTGAGGAGCGCAGCCCGCTCGTGTGCGCCGCGCACGAATCACCCCCGCAGCCTGTCTTCAACTCCGCCTCTCCCGAACTCGCTCCTCAACTGTCCACTCTCGCTGCTTCCGCTTTGAAGCCGATGACGCGGACGAGGGCGACGAGGACGACGGTCACAGCGAGGACTCCACCAACAAGAGTGAGCAGCGGAGCGAACAAGGGAGGGTCGTGCGCGGGGAAAGGCGGGGTGGTCGTGGTGGGCTGGAGGGCGGCCGGCAGAGCTCGCAGGCGGGTGGGCGGGAAAGTGCGAAGAGGCATGCGCGCGTCCGGACCCGGAATGCAGAAGGGCACTGCAGCGCGGGCACAGGCATGCAGGCGTGTAGCTGTGCAGTGAGCGTACGCCCTTGCTTGCATGCTCCGGCGTTGCTATTGCGTCGTGCATTCACCCAACTGTGCGCGCCGCGGCGACGGGAAGCGCGACGGCACACACGCCGCCTTGGTTCTTGGTTGGGGCTCGACCTCCTCCCGACACGCCCTCCACCTCATTTTATAGCTTTTCCCGACCTCCGGCAAACGCGTGTGACGCCGCCGCCAAACGCCGCCACCAGCCCACCAAACGCCGCCGCCGCCGCCGCCGCCGCTGCATGGAAATGCAGGTGCCATCCTGATCAAGCCGCCCAAGATCCCGGAGCGCACCAAGTACGTAATCATCCTGGTGGGCCTGCCCGGAAGGTGAGTGCGAGGAGGGCGAGCGCATGAGGCTGTACAGGTGCACGTGCACGTGCACACACAGCACGTGTGACGGGATATAGTACTGTACATGTAAGTGCAACGTGCGTGCAGGGTGCGCTGATTGCGGCGTGAGTTCACACGGCGCAAGCCGCGTGTGTTACACGACCTGTGTATGACCTGCGTGCCCGTTCCCCACGCGTGCCTTGGCATACGTCGTGTGCGCCAACAACCGCAGAGGCAAGACCTTCCTGTGCAACAAGCTCAAGTGCTACCTCAACTGGTGCGTGTGTGACACGCGCGTGTGTGGGTGTGGCTGCGGGGTGTGGGGTCTGGGGACATGAATGCTGCGAGTGGCTGCTGCATGGGTTGTCTGGCTGCCTGCTCCTGATGGTGGGGTTGCAGACCAGGCGGGTGACCAGACGGGTGAGCGATTCCTCACTTCCTTCAGCGCAACTCATGTCCGCCGTGGTGGCAGCACCTCCTATCCACACCACCACCAGCACGCCCGAGCACGCGCCGCCCCTCCTCTCTCCCCCGTCCGTCGTTTTGCGATGGTTTCTGGGATGAACTATCCCCCTCCGCGCTCTGTGGTTCTGGGCTTTGGGTCTCGTCCCTGGGAACTGGAACGACCTACCTGCCCCCTCACCTCTCTCCGCTCCCACCCTCACTCCCTCACCCCACCCTCACCCCACCCTCACTCCGTGCCCTCCCCCCTTCCCCCCCAGGCTGGGCCACAACACGCGCCACTTCAACGTGGGCAGCTACCGGCGGCTGCAGAAGGGCGACCACGAGGTGCAGAACGCCGCCTTCTTTGACGCACACAACTCGGTGAGCTGAGGGGAGAAAGGGAGGTTAGTTCATTCCAGGACCCAAAAGCAAGCAAGCAAAGGGGGGGAAGAGGTTGACAGGGTGAGGGGGAGCAACGGCGAGCAAGGGAGAGAAGGGGGAGAGGGGAAGCAGAGGAGCAAGGGGACGAGTGGTAGGGGCCTAGGGGGGATGGTTGTTTTGCCCCGTCCCCAGTGAGATTTGGAGGATTTCAAGGGCGCCGGGGCCACTCATTCCGCACCTTCTGCCTTCCGCACTTCCAATCTTCTTTGACCCTTGAACCCCCCTTACCCCAGGCCGGGATGGAGGCGCGCAACCGGGCTCTGTACGCGGCCCTGGACGACCTGCGCTCCTACCTCTACTCGCGTGAGTGGTGGCAGGGCTGGGCTGGGGCTTGAAGTGTGACGTGGGTGGTGGCGTGGGAAGGGCAGGGCGATGGTGTGTGTGTGTGTGTGTGTGTGTGTGTATGTGTGTGTGTGCTGGGGTTTGCTGTGTGATGGAGTGGATGCCAGTGGGGGCACACCTCGATTCCCACCGCTCCACCTCTTGAAACCTCCTGAACCCCCACGCACCCGCTCCCTCCCCCTCTGCCTGCGCCGCAGCCGAGGGCCAGGTCGCCATCTTTGACGCAACCAACACCACCGAGGAGCGCCGGCAGCTGCTGGTGAGCGAGCGTGTTTGAGAGCGTGCGCGCGGGTGCATGTGTGTGTGTGAGTTCACAAGGAGTGTGTGTGTGTGTGTGTTTGTGTGTGTGTGTGTGTGTGTGTGTGTTAGAATTTACAAGGAGAGAACAAACGAAAGACATGTGCGTGCGAAGCGACAGGAACGCCAAGCAGGGAACGCGACGCAACGCTTACCATCCGTCGTACCTCAGTCATGTGTACCGTCTGTCCTATCACTCCCACCCGCTCTCACACACCCGCTCATCACCCCACTGCCCACACTGCCCACACCGCCGCCACAGATCCGCGAGTTCCACGGCCGCTTCCAGTACCTGTTCATTGAGTCCGTCTGCACAGACCCCAAGGTGCGTGCGCGTATGAGGGGGTGGGAGGGGTGGGAGGGGAAGGCAGCAGCGTGTGTCACGGCACGTGTGACACAAGTCATCAATCCCCAAACCAAGCAGTGGCATCGCAACGTACACCGCCGGCTTGCCGTCGCCCAACCCCAATCCGAAACCCCAGTCCCACCTCTCCCCCCAATCCCTCACATGCCTGGCACACTCTCCCTGACACATTCCCCCTCCCCCTTCCCCGCCCCCCTTCAGGTGCTGGAGCAGAACTACCGGGCCAAGATGCAGTACAGCCCTGACTACAGCGGGATGAACATGGAGCAGGTGGGGGGGGGTAGCCATCCATAGGATGGTGTTTATCAAATGTTTGTGAAGTGCCGATGTCCAGCGGGGGGGGGGTAGTTCATTCCAGAAACCAGAAGCGAAACGACCAAGAGAACCTGACCCAGCCAGCTGTGGGCTGTGAATACCAGCCCATTCTAAACCAAAAACCAAACGGGGGCCGGGGGCGGGGGCGGGTAGGAGGGGCGTGGGGGCCGGGGGTTTGGGTTCGGGGGTTGCGCCATCCATGCTAACCTGCCTGCACACGCATCATGCCATAACTTGTTTCGAATCACCGCCTCCGTCGCCGTGAGTTCCTACGTCTTAAACACATGCGCGTTCGTATTGCAGTGCCTCTGCTTCGTGCGGCCGCCTGGTACCTGGACGCTTGCGCCCTGGTTAGGTTAGGTTGTGCTGGTAGGGTGTACTGTTCGCGTTCGACCTGTGCGGTAATCCCGCTTTTGGAATTGTGGCAGCGATGCAATCGGCGGGGCTCTGGCGGGTTACGGCTTGGCTAGGATTCGCTGTGCGCGGAGTCACACGGACCATGGTGGCGGGAGGGTTTGCAGCAGCTTCCGACGGCCCTTGTGTCCTTGCACACTCGGGTTGTCCCCTCTGTAATTCCGCAACCATAACTTGTAACGCACTAACAACAGCCCATCACGATGTCACACCTCATTCTGCTCCCCTCCAAACCCCCACACGCCCCTGGGGTTTTGGGTTTTTGGGTTGCTATGGTCGCTTTGGTTTCTGGAATGAACTGCCCCCCTCCTCGCTCTTATGCATTGGGTTTGGTTTAGTTTGGGCTGGTACCCCCGCCCCCCCTCACACACACACACGCCCGCTCCACACACCCCACCCACCCAGTCCCTGGCCGACTTCAAGGACCGCATCTCCAAGTACGAGGAGGTGTACGAGCCCATCGCCAACCGCAACATCCACTACATCAAGCTCATCGACATGTGCGTGCATGTGGCCTGCGTGCTGCCTTGCCTTGCTTTGCCGTGTGCCCGTGCCCCGCGTGCTGCCTGGCCTTGCCTTGCCTTGTGCGCGTGCCTGCCTACTACCTGCTTGCATGTGCGCTGTGTGCCGCTTGCACGCGCAACGTGTTATTTTTTTATGTGTGTGTGTTGAGTGGTGTTCTTCCTGCCTCTGCTGCCTCTCCTGGCGCGTGCGCCGCCTTGCCGTACACGTGCCGTACCGCATCACGTGCGCGCACGTGCCGGCATGCACGTGCACGTGGTGTGCACACTGCAGGGTGACGGGCCGCGGCCACATGGACGTGAACCGCATCAGCGGCTACCTTCCGGGCAAGATCGTGTTCTTCCTCATGCAGGTGAGGGGTTGGGTGGGTGCAGGGAGGGAGTGGGCGGGTGGGTGGGTGAGCGGTGATAACAAAGTACAGGGTGCTAGGAGGGGGTTATGAAGGGAAGGGCAGGGGCAGGGGATGTGGGGCGGGGCGAGGGGGGGCAAGCCGGGTGGCCAAATGGGGGAGGGGCGTTGTCACGGGCGGGCGGGCGGGCGGGGGCTACCGCACCTGGGCGGACCCACCACTTGATGCGCCACTGTGCGCCCCGCCATGGTCGCTTTGGTTTCTGGAATAAACTACCCGCCCCGCCCCGCCCCGCCCCGTGTGGCCCGCCCCGCCCGCCCGCAGGTGTGCAAAGCCGGCATGGCGCAGGCGCGGCGCATCTGGCTCACGCGGCACGGTAAGATGTCCTCGGGGGGAGGGAGGGTGTTCGTGTCGCCCGACGCTTTCCCGCCGTGTCATTCCCCGCCGTGTCATTCGTTTCGCCACGTCGTTCTGTTCTAGCCCCATACCCTTCATGCGCTGGGCTAGGAATGGGCGAATCCATGCGTGCCCTTCACAGTGCCCTCTACCTCCCCTGCCCCACTCCACCAACCTGGACCCCCCCAACGTCTGTCTACATCTCCTTCTTCATTAATTAAACATGCATGGCCCCCCCCACACACTTTGCGTCCTTTACTTGCGCTATCTAACACACACTTTGCGTCCGCCGCTTTACTTGGGCACGGGAATGCAACTTACCCTGCTCACACCTTCACACTTCACACCCTACACTCACCTCACACCTACGACCTCACACCTACCACTTCACCCTTACCCACCCTTACCCATCCTCACACAACCACCCTCACACCCACATCCACCCTCACACCCTCACACCCACAACCACCCTTACACACAACCACCCTCACGCACCCTCACCCACCGCCGCCCACCAGGCCAGTCCGAGTACAACCTGGTGGAGCGCATTGGCGGGGACTCCAACCTTGCGTCCACCGGGGAGGTGTACGCACGGTGAGGGTTGTTGGTGTGTGGGGCTGGTGGGGAGGGATCTTGGTAAATACCAGCCCATCCTAAACCGAGAAACTGAACCAGCGAGCAGGCGGGAGGCCGGAGGGGTTTTTGCAACTGACCGCAACCTTATGCCGACCTCTAGTAGCAGCAGCAGCAGCACCACCACCACGGCCACCATCATCATAAGCAGCAGCAGCAGCAGGAGCAGCAGCAGCAGCCACCACCACCACCACCACCACCACCATCATTATAAGTACATCCAACACCACGAACTCAACCCTTCTACTTGTTTTTCCGCCTCCACCACCACCGCCCGTACCGCCGCTGCCACCGCCGCAGCTGCCTGCCCGAGATGCTGCTGGAGCGGCTGCCGCTGGTGGGGCTGGAGCGCGCGCGGATAGAGGAGGTGAGCCGGGGCCGGGGCTGGGGCCGGGGCCGGGGCCGGGGCCGGGGCCGGGGCCGGGGCTGACAGTCGGACACCCAGGGACGTGAGCTGGGGCGGGTTTCAGAGAGCGGGTTTTGCAGGCCCTTGCAAAGGGAAGGCAGGCACTTGGGGTTAAGCATGAAGGCCAAGGCCAGAGGTTTAAATATTTGCCCGACGTCCAAACTTGCCACAAACGCACTCCTGGATCATGCATACGGTGCATCCTTGCCTTGTGCCCAGATCGTGGCAGGGGTGGAGGCAGGCACGGCCGGGGCCGCAGCCGGCGCCGCTAGGGCCGCCGACCCCGAGCCGCTGCCTGTGCCGGTGTCGGTGTGGACCAGCACGCTGCGTCGCACCATCCAGACGGCGCGCTACCTGCCCTTCCCCAAGCTGCGGTGGAAGGCGCTGGACGAGATCCAGGCGGGCGAGTGGCGCATGGCGGCATGGGGGGAGGGGCTGCTGCAGGCGGGGGGGGGCAGGGGCTGCTGCATGGGGAGGGGCTGGATGGCGGCATAAGGTGGGTTTTCACACACACACACTCCCACATGTTTTGTTTTGGTTTCGCTGACACACTCTTTGATCGCCCCTGGATCCTGCCCCCACCTGCTCGCTCACACACGCAGGCGCCTGCGATGGTCTGACGTACGAGCAGATCGCGCAGCAGTACCCGGACGAGTTCATGGCGCGGTCCAAGGACAAGCTGCGGTACAGGTGGGGGCGTGGGCGGGTGGGTGGGTGGAGCACGGTGGGGGCGTGCCGTGCTGTGTGTGTGTGTGCACGTGTGCACGTGTGCTTTCTTGGGGAAGGGGCGCGGCAGCGGGTCGGCAGGGGGGGTGGTGAAAGGGTACGCACACGGGCACGAGCGCCTGGGCTGGAGGGGGCTGGAATGGAGCCCACCCCCCACCCCCCTGCCCCCCACCCCCCTGGTTTTGGGTTTCGCAATGGTTGGCTTGATGTTTGGAGGTTCTTGGGTTCTGAAACGAGCTGCCCCATGCCTGGAACTCACCCGCCCACCATTAAATCCCACGCCCGCGCTGGGCCTGCCCCCCACCCACCCACCCGCCCGCTCGCCCGCCCAAACAGGTACCCGGCGGGCGAGAGCTACCTGGACGTGATCCAGCGCCTGGAGCCGGTGGTGATCGAGATGGAGCGCGAGAAGGAGTGCATCGTGGTGGTGGGCCACCAGGCCGTGCTGCGGGCGGTGCTGGGCTACTTCATGGCCAAGCCGCTGGCGGTGAGGGAGGCGGGTGGCTGGGTGCGGGGGGTGGGTGGGTGGGTTGGTGGGTGGGTGGGTAGGGTGGGTTGGTTGGTGGGTGGGTGGGGGACATCATCATATCATACCGTCATCATACCTCGGAACCCCCCCCTCCCCAACCCCCCGCTATCTCCCTCCCACCACGGTTATCACCCTCCCCCTGCTGTGTCCCGCCCCCACCTTCTCTACTTCTTTATGTGCGTGTAACCCCCTGCTGTGTAACCCCCTGCTGTGTCCCCGCCGCCCCCCGCCGCCCCCCGCCGGGCCCCCCCCAGTCCATCCCCACGCTGGACATCCCGCTGCACACGCTCATGGAGCTGCGGCCGCGGCCCGACGGCACCATGGACTACGAGTTCATCCCCATGCCGCCGGGTAGGGTGGGGTGGGGTGGGGTGGGTAGGTGGGTGGGTAGTTCATTCCAGAAACCAAAGCGACCATTGGTTGGGGTGCGTTGGGTGGGTGGGATGGGTGGGGTGCATTGGGCACAAGACTTTGGAATGCGGCAGGCGTGCAGCACAGGTTAATAGCAGCCAACAGCACGCGTGGACTGCTGCGTTGGTGCAGATTGCGAGAAGGAAGGAACGCATCGGAGTACGCAGCAGCCGCGCGTCAGCAGCACTGCACGTTTCATGCGGACTTGCCGGCTTGTTGGGGCAGCGACTGGGGCCGTCTGCCGGGCACAGGGCCGGGCTAACCACCCGCCTGCGCTGCGGGCGTGGGCCCCGCCGTCAGTGGCGCTGCTAGCGGCCCGGGGTTTTCCTGGGCACACCCCTTCCGGCTTCATACGGAGTCCGTCACAGCAAGCAACCTAGCCTCATAGTACCGCGGTGCTTGGTGCCCCGTCCCGCCGCGGCCTCCTTGCGCTCTGACACTTCGCGCAATGCCATATCCACACACTTCCCCAACCCGCAGCCCCACCTCCTGTCCAGCCTCTCATCGCCAAAACCTCCACTCCTCTTCCTGTCGCAAGGCCCCTTCACCCACCCTCACCTTCACCCACCCTTACCTTCACCCACCCTCACCTTCACCCCACACCTCACCTTCACCCACCCTTACCTTCACCCACCTCACCTTCACCCGCCCTCACCTTCACCAACCTCACCCTCACTTCACCCACCCTCACCTTCCCCCACCCTCACCTTCACCCACCCTCACCTTCACACCACCCTCACCTTCAACCGCCCCTCACCTTCACCCACCATCACTTCACCCGACCCTCTCAACCTCCTTCCCCACCCTCACCTTCACCCACCCTCACCTTCACCCACCCTCACCTCACCCACCCTCACCTTCACCCACCCTCACCTTCACCCACCCTCACCTTCACCCGCCCTCACCTTCACCCACCCTCACCTTCACCCACCCTCACCTTCACCCGCCCTCACCTTCACCCACCCTCACCTTCACCCACCCTCACCTTCACCCACCCTCACCTTCACCCACCCTCACCTTCACCCGCCCTCACCTTCACCCACCTCACCTTCACCCACCCTCACCTTCACCCACCCTCACCTTCACCCACCTCACCTTCACCCACCCTCACCTTCACCCACCCTCACCTTCACCCACCCTCACCTTCACCCACCCTCACCTTCACCCGCCCTCACCTTCACCCACCCTCACCTTCACCCACCCTCACCTTCACCCACCCTCACCTTCACCCACCCTCACCTTCACCCACCCTCACCTTCACCCACCCTCACCTTCACCCGCCCTCACCTTCACCCACCCTCACCTTCACCCCCCTCACCTTCACCCACCCTCACCTTCACCCACCCTCACCTTCACCCGCCCTCACCTTCACCCACCCTCACCTTCACCCACCTCACCTTCACCCACCCTCACCTTCACCCACCCTCACCTTCACCCACCCTCACCTTCACCCACCCTCACCTTCACCCACCCTCACCTTCACCCACCCTCACCTTCACCCACCCTCACCTTCACCCACCCTCACCTTCACCCACCCTCACCTTCACCCACCCTCACCTTCACCCACCCTCACCTTCACCCACCCTCACCTTCACCCCCGCCCTCACCTTCACCCTCACCCTCACCTTCACCCACCCTCACCTTCACCCACCCTCACCTTCACCACCCTCACCTTCACCCCCCTCACCTTCACCCACCCTCACCTTCACCCACCCCTCAACCTTCACCCACCCTCACCTTCACCCACCCTCACTTCACCCACCCTCACCTTCACCCACCCTCACCTTCACCCACTCCACCTTCACCCACCCTCACTTCACCCACCCTCACCTTCACCCGCCCCTCACCTCACCCACCCTCCACCTTCACCCACCCTCACCTTCACCCACCCTCACCTTCACCCACCCTCACCTTCACCCACCCCTCACCTCACCCACCTCCACCTTCACCCACCTCACCTTCACCCACCCTCACCTTCACCCACCCTCACCTTCACCCACCCTCACCTTCACCCACCCTCACCTTCACCCCCCTCACCTTCACCCACCCTCACCTTCACCACCCTCACCTTCACCCCCCCTCACCCTCACCCCCCCCCCCCCTTCCCCCCCCCTCACCTTCACCCCACCCTCACTTCACCCACCCTCACCTTCACCCACCCTCACCTTCACCCCCCTCACCTTCACCCCACCCTCACCTTCACCCACCCTCACCTTCACCCGCCCCTCACCTTCACCCACCCTCAACCTTCACACCACCCTCACCCTTCACCCAACCCTCACCTTCACCCACCCTCAACTTCACCCACCCTTCACCTTCACCCACCCTCACCCCTTACCCACCCTCACCTTCACCCACCCTCACCTTCACCCGCCCCCTCACCTTCACCCACCTCACCTTCACCCACCCTCAACTTCACCCACCCTCACCTTCACCCACCCTCACCTTCACCCACCCTCACCTTCACCCCACCCTCACCCTTCACCCACCCTCACCTTCACCCGCCCTCACCTTCAACCCGCCCTCACCTTCACCCACCCTCACCTCACCCACCCTCACCTTCACACCCTCACCCTTCACCTCTCACCCACCCTCACCCTTCACCCCACCCTCACCCTTCACCCACCCTCACCTTCACCCACCCCACCTTCACCCACCCTCACCCTTCACCCACCCCTCACCTTCACCCACCCTCACCTTCACCCCACCCTCACCCTTCACCCACCCTCACCTTCACCCGCCCTCACCTTCACCCACCCCTCACCTTCACCCGCCCCTCACCTTCACCCCACCCTCACCTTCACCACCCCTCACCTTCACCCACCCTCACATCTCACCACCCTCACCTTCACCCAGCCCTCACCTTCACCCACCCTCACCTTCACCCACCCCTCACCTTCACCCACCTCCACCTTCACCCACCCTCACCTTCACCCACCCTCCCTTCACCCACCCTCACCTCACCCACCCTCACCTTCACCCGCCACTTCCACCTTCACCCACCCTCACGCCTTGCAGCCCATCCCTCACCTTCACCCCCCTCCCTCACCTTCACCCACCCTCCACCTTCACCCACACCCTCACCTTCACCCACCCTCACCTTCACCCACCCTCACCTTCACCCACCCTCACCTTCACCCACCCTCACCTTCACCCGCCCTCACCTTCACCCACCCTCACCTTCACCCGCCCTCCCTTTCACCCACCCTCACCTTCACCCACCCCCCCCTCACCTTCACCCGCCCCTCACCTTCACCCCCCCTCACCTTCACCCAACCCTCACCTTCACCCACCACCTCACCTTCAACCCCACCCCTCCCTTCACCCACCCCACCTGAACCTTCACCCTCACCCCTTCACCTTCCCTCACTTCACCCTCACCCTCACCTCACGCCCTCACCTTCACCCACCCTCACCTTCACCCGCCCTCACCTTCACCCACCCTTCACCTTCACCCACCGCCTCACCTTCACCACCCTCTCACCTTCAACCCCCACCCTCACCTTCACCCTCACCTCACCCCTCACCTTCACCCACCCTCACCTTCACCCACCCTCACCTTCACCCGCCCTCACCTTCACCCACCCTCACCTTCACCCACCCTCACCTTCACCCGCCCTCACCTTCACCCACCCTCACCTTCACCCACCCTCACCTCACCCACCCTCACCTTCACCCACCCTCACCTTCACCCACCCTCACCTTCACCCACCCTCACCTTCACCCAACCCTCACCTTCACCCACCCTCACCTTCACCCACCCTCACCTTCACCCACCCTCACCTTCACCCACCCTCACCTTCACCCGCCCTCACCTTCACCCACCCTCACCTTCACCCACCCTCACCTTCACCCGCCCTCACCTTCACCCACCCTCACCTTCACCCCCCCTCACCTTCACCCCACCCTCACCTTCACCCACCTCACCTTCACCCACCCTCACCTTCACCCACCCTCACCTTCACCCACCCTCACCTTCACCCACCCTCACCTTCACCCACCCTCACCTTCACCCACCCTCACCTTCACCACCCCTCACCTTCACCCACCCTCACCTTCACCCACCCTCACCTTCACCCACCCTCACCTTCACCCGCCCTCACCTTCACCCACCCTCACCTTCACCCGCCCTCACCTTCACCCACCCTCACCTTCACCCCCCCTCACCTTCACCCACCCTCACCTTCACCCACCCTCACCTTCACCCGCCCTCACCTTCACCCACCCTCACCTTCACCCACCCTCACCTTCACCCACCCTCACCTTCACCCACCCTCACCTTCACCCACCCTCACCTTCACCCCGTGTCCTCCCCCTATTTCATCCCCAACCCCCCCCCACGACTACTGAACCTAACAACCCCCCCCGCCTGCTCCTAGAGACGGCGACTCGCATGGCCGCGACGCTGCCGCCCGCGCCCGGCGCTCCCGGCCCCCACAGCGCCGGCAGCGGCAGCGGCCTGGGCCTGGGCCTGGGCGGCAGCCTGCACGGCGCCAGCGGCGCCATGGGCAGCGGCAACCTCAGCGGCCTCGCCACCCCCTCGGTGCTGCTCTCGCCCCAGTACTCGGCTAGGGTACTGGGGGCGGAAGGCGCGGGGCCGCTGGCGGCAGGCAGCGGCGGCAGCACCACCTCGCGCCTAGGTGGCGGGCAGCAGGGCGGCTCGCCGGCGGCGGCGGCCGCCGCCGCCGCCGCGATCGCCGCCGCCGCGGCGGCGGCAGCGGGGGACGGGGAACAGGGCAGCCGCAGCGCAGCGGTCGCGGCGGCGGCGGGCGAGGGCGAGGGCGAGGAGGACGCAGAGGCGGAGGCGGAGGGCGTGCGGCTGGGTGGCGCGTCGCTGACGCCGATTCCGATGCTGTGTGTGCCGGAGGCGTCTGCGGGCTCCAGTGGCTCACTGCTAGGCACACCCATGTTGCGGCCCTTCGCGCCGCCCTTCGCGCCACTGGAGACGGTGAGTGTGTGGGTGTGTGTGTGTCGGGAGGGGTGGTCCTGGTGGTGGTCGGAGACTGACGCTGCGCGAATGGGCACAGGGGTCACACTGGGGCGGGTGGACAGAGTGACAGCTCAGTCTGGGGTAGAGCCCGCGTGAGGGGGCAGGGAGAGCGAGCGCATTGCTTGCGAGTGCGGTAGGAAACGGTGGCTTTGTAGCAGCACAGCGGCTGGCAAGTCTGCGCCGGGCGATGATTGGGGCGGCACACACACACACACACACACACACACACACACACACACACACACACACACACACACATGCGTGCGTGCAGCCCACATGCAACAGCCCACCCCGCATGCAGGTGCTTGAGACCTCGGCGGCTGGCAGCCCCGTGTCGCTGCACAGCCGCGTGCCCTCGCTCGCCGCCGGCCTGGGCGGCGGCACCTCGCCAGCCACCTCCGCAGGCCTGCTGGGCGCAGCCGCCGCTGGGGGCGGTGGGGGCGGTGGGGGCGGTGCCGGCTACCTGGGGGCGGGGTCCATGATGGACTCGCCGCAGGCGATTGCGGCGGCCCTGGCGGCAGCGGTTGAGAGCCGCCAACGACCCGTACGGGTGCCGTACGGCGCGACCATGGGCGGCGGCGGCAGCGAGGGCGGCGCGCCCGTGGATCTGTACGGCCACTACGGGCACCCGACGGCGGGTGCGGTGGCGCAAGGCCAGCAGCAGCAGCAGCATGGGTCAGGGTTACCGGCGTCGCCGTCGCGGCTGCAGCGGGCTTCGCCGGCGGCCGAGGGGGGCAGCAGCGGCAGCGGCGGGCTCATGAGCGCCAGTGGGTCGGCGCACAGACTAATGCAGGTGGGGAAAGGAGGACGAGAGAGCGGTGGGCGGGGTGGCGGATGGGAGGAGGTGGTTGCGGCGGTGGGCGGGGTGGCGGGCTTTCATGCGGACACGAGACGGGAAGAGCGCGCGTGCTACATGCGATTGCGGCATGCCCACTGTTTTGAAACACTGCAGCTGGCGGATGAAGACCACCGCCCGCAGTGGGGGCCTTCCACTCGCCTGTATGTACGCACACGCGCCCTGTTGCCGTGTCCCTTGTGCCCGCCAGCACAAACCCCCCCCATCGGTATGCCTTCTGTGTGTCGCAACATCTGTCTACGTCTCCCTCGTCGTTGCTTAAACAAGCATGGCACCCCACCCCCTGCCGTTCCCTTCGCTTCCCTTCGCCTGGCTCCCGCAGGAGCTCATGGGCGACTCGGTAGAGCCCGCCGCGAGCTCACCCGTCCAGCGCACACAGCAACAGCAGGGCGACGACGACGCCACCCACCCGGACCACCCGGACCACCCGGACCACCCGGACCAGCAGCAGCGGGTGCAGGAGGAAGCGGGAGGGGCGTCGGAGAAGCCAGCTGCTGCCGATGCTGCCGCGGCGGCGCTGGTGAGTGCCACTGCCGAGACAGCAGAACGCCAGTGAGAACCGTTTTGAATTACAGCAGGAAGGAAACGCAAAGGCATGAGCGAGTGGCTAGAGCTGGGAGTGCATGAGCAGCCAACCACGTAGTGGGACTGCTGGTGACTAAGAACTACTGAACGTAAGCATCATTGGAGCCAGCTAAGTATTCTTAGTAAGCGGGGGGTTACTGCGCTTCATCCGTGCATGCGTCACAAAACTGAAGCTTGCAGGTGTGTGTGCTGGTGCGTGACTGCCGTGACATTGTCGCGCGCAGCAGAGGTGATTGTGTGCTTGAGCTATAGAGAATTGGAGGGTATTCATGTCGCGGCTTTTGCGCGCGCAAACCGTGGTGCGACTGAGACCCGGTCTGGCCCACCCCCGATTGTTGCGCCAGATGTGTGAGTTCGCAGGACGGTGCAATGCGTTGCGCTAACACTATTCGGCAAGGCAAGGGCCAAGCGCCCTCATCATCGCGTTTGGACTGCTGCCTGTGATCAAGGACATTACCGCGCCATCGGCTGCCGCCCGCGATCTTGATTGACAAGTCGGGTGCCCGGGACCCGGGGACGCGGCATGGCCCATCCGTGCTTTATGCGTGGGCATGCGTTACTCGTGTCCGGTCCTGCAAGTGGTGCGTGGTGTGAGGTGTGGTCCAGCCTCACAACCCAGCGCAGGAAATGTGGGCTCACTGGCTCTGATGCGTGTGTGTGCTTGCCAGACTTGGTTAGAAATAGAGGCGGTGCTGCAGGTTGCTAGGATTGCAGTGGAAGGCCAGGGCGTTATGTATACTACGTAATCCTTGCAGGGTGCAGTACTCCCCGGCATATGTCTGATGGCGGACGTGAGGTAGGAAAGGCGCGTAGGTTTGGTAATTGCAGACAGCTGAGCTCGGGGCCACGACCGAACTCGCCGATGCTTGGCAGCAAATGAAAGGGCCTCTGCAGTTTTAGTAGCTGTGTGTAACAGTCGCGGTGACTTCGCCAGGTGACGCATACACTGCCGGAAAGTGTGTCGCGGTATTTTGTGTGTCAGGTGAGTGCATGTGAAGTCCATCCAGGCAGCCACTGATTGAGTCGGCACTGCGGTCGTGCCTAAGCAGGTGACACCTGTACCAGGCCGTGCTGGCCGGCCCACACACCTGTACGGTACTTCTTGGTCTGAGACGCACACTAACGGTATGCCCTGGACCGCGCCGCTGCCAATGGGATAATTGTTGGCCCCAGCGGGTGAGGCGGGCGGCCCTGGCTGGGCCGAGGGCCAGGGCTGGCGCTCTGCCGCTGCTTGACTAGGCTGCCTCACGGCTGCGACGAAGCGTGGCTCATCAGGTGAGTGAGTTGGGCAACTAGTACTTCGTGACCGGTGCAGGGGCTGTGAGTCGAGGACAGGCAGGCTGTCGTGTGCGTCGCGTGATGGCACACGCGAGCACCCTGGTGCGTGCGGGCCCTGTGCCTGTTGAGCCCTGCTGTTGTCTGTAGCTGTGAGTGGAATGGAAGAATGGTTAAAGAAACGCCTTGCGTAATGCTCAGGTGCCTTGACGCCCCTCCCTGCCCATGCCCTGACGCCTTGGCGCAGCTGCCATGTTTAAACAGGCGGCGTTTGAAAATTGCAGACGGCTCTTTGCGGCGGTGGAGCACACGGGTGGTGGTCCTCCCCTGGTGAAGCCGGCCAGCAGGCGCAGGAGCTTCAGGTGAGGGAGGGGCTCTGCAGCAGCAGCAGCAGCAGCAGCAGCAGCAGCAGCAGCAGCACAGCCCGAAGGCGCTCGAGCCCGAGGTGGAGGCGGTGGAGGCGGCGCGCGGGGCTGGCAGACTGGCGAGGCACGCGGCGGCGGGGCACGACCTCTGCAGCGCTAGCGGCACAGCTCAGGTGTGTTTGAGGTGGAGGTGCGTGCGTATGGCACAATTGCATGAACCCATCATAGCAGCGGTCGGGGAGGCATTCACGTGCGGGTTCTGGGCTCACGGAAGGGACCTAATGGGGGGGCAGGAACGCGATGCAGCGGCGGGCGGGCTGCCGGTTCTCGGTGTCCGGAGCGTGTCAGTAGCGCGTCCTCGTCACCCGACCTCAGTGTAGCGTGAGGGGTTGAGAATCGGCAGGGCGGGCGTAGCCGGGGCTTGCCGTAATTCCAGCTATGTGTGTGCCTGCAATGATGCGGTGTGAATGTGACTGGGAAGTGATGTTTGTGCGGTGGATATGCGGGGGCGCCCACAGAGTTGCATCGTCGTAATACGACTGGGGGCTGCTGGCAGCTGACGCAGCGGACGCCGCGCCATCAGCTGCCATGCGGGGCCTTTCACGGGTCGGGCACCCGAAGGCGCGACCAGATATACTGTGCATGCTTAATGTCTGGGGGTTCTTATCCGGCCGTACTTGTTTGAGAGTAGGCTGGACGTGGCAAGTAAAGAGGCGGGCTGCGAGTCTTATTCCGTCGGCCTGCCGAGTGGGGAGACGGGAAGAATGAGCTCGCGGGTTCTTACGGGAGTTTGCCAGACATGCTTATTTGTGAGTGCGTATATGTTAGCAGGGTCGGCGGGCAGAGTTGAAGTTTGGAAGGTCGCCACAACTATTCTTGCAGCGCGAAACTGCGCGCTTTACTTGAACGGTATTACACAATCCCTGCATCCGCGCTATAAATACGAGGGTTTTCGTTATTCCTGGTATACTCACTTACAACTAAGCATGCTCTCAGCCAAGAATATTGACGCACACGCAATTCGAGGTAGGGCCCCCACCCCCACGCAAAACTTCATCAGCGGCGACGTCGCTCTCGTAACTCGACGTCAGTAGCGATGGCGCTAACACATCTACAGGTGGCCATTGTGGTTCTTGCAACTATTGGTAAGTCCTGAGCAGATGCGCGTTGTGGGCTAGACATGGACAGAGGCGCGGCATCATGGTTGCCACTGCGCTACCTCTTGTCGCAGGTTACGCGGCGGCCGAAGGCGGCAAGAAGAATATCGAGGGTAAGGCATTGCCTTACGCTTATGTTCGGGGCTATGTGGGCTAGGTTATCAAATTTTGTTTTCGCATGCCACATGCGGGTCACCTGAACCGCGGCCCCGCGACCTACCTCGCTCCCACCCTCGCTACACAACTAAATTTTGGCTTTTGAATTACAGGCGAGCTGGTCCGGCTGGACCGCGATGATGATGAGTGAGTTCTCCCGCAAGCGCGGCATGACCGCCGACGTGTGTGTGCGTTGTCCGCTGCCCATTCCCGCCTCTTCACCTCCAGACGGGCTGTGTCGCTGGCACGCACGCGCGTGTCTTCGTCACTAACTCCCAATCCTTTGCCCCGCCCCGCCCTCCTCGCCCTCCTGCTTGCGCAGTGGCGCCGGCGATTGGGCCTTGCTGAACCGGCGCTCCGGTCTGTTTGAGCCCCTGGGCAAGATGGGCCCCGGCCACAAGATGCCGCACAAGGACAAGGACGGCAAGGAGCTGGCCGCCGGACAGTACGTCACCATCGTGAGTGCCGTCATCAATCCGCTGGCCTTGTCTTGCAACCCGGAAGTCCCGCGCCCTCAAAGCACTGCCTCTGATGGCACCCCTAATTTCGCTTCGGAGTCAAGCCACGACGACCAAACCCTCCCCCGTCCCCCCCGCCCTGCACATGCACCACACGCTCTGCATGCCTGCATGTCCCATGCACGTGTCCATGCGCCATGCTGACATGGACGCATGCACGCACGTGCACGTGCACGTGCCCCATGCATGCACGCATCCATGCCTGCCTGCAGGGCTGCACCGTGGACCCTGCCGCCGGCCAGTGCACCTACGTGGCGCAGCAGGACGTGGCCATTGTGAAGCCCGCCTACGTGCCGCAGGCCAAGCAGGTGTGTGTGATGGGTGGGGAGTGGGGATGACGGTTGTGTAGGCGTGCGGGCTGGAAAAGCGGTAGGTAAGGGTCAATGGGCGGTTGATATGCGGTGCGCGTGAAGCCTTGTAGGCGTGTGGGCGTCGGGGGGAGGGCGGCCCTGCTCAGTTGCGTGCTCGGCCCTTCCGAAAACATCCTAATAACCACCCCCTAAACCCACAAACCCCACCGCCACCGCCACCGCCACCACGTTGCGCAGGTGCGGGAGCGGCTGCTCATCCTCATCATGGACGCGCCCGCCTGCGGCTCCGCCGCGCCCATGTCCGTGGCCACCGCCGAGACGCTGTGGTTCGGGCCCAACAAGGACGCCCAGGGCGGTTTCGCTATCCGCGCCGAGATGTGCAGGTGCGGGCAAAGAGGGCGCGCGTGTGAACGGTAGTAGGGGAGGCGAGGCGGCGGCGACTGCCCGTCAGTGCCGCCGGGACACACGCCCGCATGCATGCATGCCTGCCACAACCTGATGCGGCATCGACCCTCCCGCCACCTTCCCTCACCAACCCTTTCCGCACACACGCATTCTGTGCACGTGCATTGCACCCCTTCCTTCGTAGCTTGCGCGTTACCTTTTCTCCTCTCCTCTCTGAACTCAAAAACAGCTACGGCGAGTTCATCATGGAGCCGCCGCCGCTGTCCAAGGTTATGACCGTCAGCCCCGCCTGCACCTGGTGCGCAATTGCAAGTGTGCCGTACGTGTGCCAAACGTGTGCCGTACGTGTGATGGATAATTAGATGAGTGGCGGCGTGGTGGTGCGTACTGCAGCCAGGCCCAGGCAGTTGTGGTGCCACTGCGGAAAGTCGCCTTCCCCGTACCCACACCCCCGGGCCCCGCCGCTTTCTCCCCTCCCCCCCTCCCCGTTGTGTGGTTCTGGTTTCTGGGTTTTAATGGTCGATTTGGGAATTGGAATGAACTAACTCCCCCACACTCACATACTCACAAACACTTACACACACGCACACAGGCCCACCGCCACCTGCGACGCCTGGGCCATGGCCAACGCCGCGCGCACCCAGGCCCAGACGCTGCTGGGTGCCACCGCCTACGCCGCCTTCACCCACCACATCCTGGTCATGGCGGTGCCCGCGGCCTGCTCCTGGGCCGGCCTGGCCACCCTGGGCGGCGGCGTGGACGGCGGCGGACAGGTGCGTGGCGTATGCGCGTATGTGTGCGGGCGTGTGAGGATGCGTGTGTGTGCGAGGGCGTGTGAGGATGCGTGTGTGTGCGGGCCTGAGTCCTGAGATGAGGGCGCAAGCGCCGGTGCTCGCGACAGTGTGAGACCTTTTTGGTCACCACCGCCACAACCACCAACCACCACCACCACCACCAACCACCACCACCACAAACCACCGCTGCAGGTGTGGCTCAACGGCAACACCTACTCCCAGACCTTCGGCAGCTTCCAGGTGCCCCTGCACGAGAGCTCACACAACTTCGTGCTGTACCACGGCTACAGCTATCATATCGAGTACCAGGACAAGACCAGCTACATGGGCACCGGCAAGGCCTGCCCCGCGGCCACCGAGACCGTGAGTGGCGTTTGTGTGGCCGGGGGGTATTATCGTGGGGTATTATTGTGGGGATGTGTTGTCGCCGGGCTTGTGCCAGCATTCCTTGCCGCCTGCCTGTCATCGACGCACATGCACAATCGCGCGCGCACAAAAATTGTTTGATACCGTGTAATACGTGACTCGCTGCCTCGCTCCTGCTCCTGGTCCCGCTCTGCAGTCGCTCCTGGGCTGGTCGTCACCCGTCGCCGACGGCAACATCAACAGCACCACCCTGCCCCAGGGCCCCGCCTTTAATGGGCCCTACGTCCTTCCCGCCACCTACCTTACAGGTGGGTGGGGGAGCACATCTTACCGTGGTAGTGTGCCTTTGCGTCGGGGGGAGGGCGCGTGCCCGGGGCGGTGCGTTGTGCGTGCGTGCATGCGTGTGAGTCTGCGGGGCCTGCGGTCTGCATGCGCGACTGCTGCATCCGTGCTGCTGGGGGCCGGAGGAAGTTGCAGGCAGGGGGCCGCCAGGTCCCGGTGGTGCTCGTACGCCTCAACAACAACACGACTGCATCTCATTCGATGACGCCTAACCGCTTCGGTGGCTAACCACACCACATGCCCTCACAGGCATGGGAAACCACATCCGCGTGCAGCCCGACTGGGTGCCGTACTACACCAACGCGCAGTACGGTTATAACCTGTACATGGAGGTGCGCGTGCGCGCCAACGGCGATGACATGATGGACACCGTGTACGATCACAAGGTAGGGGGGATGTGCGTGTGTGTGTGTGTGTGTGTATGTGTGTGTGTGTTAGGAAACACGAGGGAAAGGGATACGCAGACCGTGTTTGTGTGTATATGTGATGTTTTACTTTGTTTAGGGGGGGATGATGTGTCGTGTGGGTCCGCGTGTGTGGGTAACAGGACAGGATGGGAACAGTGCGGATGAAAGATCAATCCGCCCCTCATCTCATCATCACACCCCCATCCATTCCCCATTCCCCATGCATCATTCCTCCCGCCCCACCTCCCCTTCCCCCCACCTCCCTTCCCCCCGCCACCCTTCCCCTGCCCCTGCACACACACGTGCACACGTGCAGCTGGTCATCCACGAGGTCAACGCGCTGTACAACAACAACCCCGTGACGTACCGTACCTCCGACCCCCAGTCCAACTACCTCGCCTCGGTGGGCCCCAACAGCCGCGCCGTGCTGCAGTCCGACTACTACGCGTACGGCCTGGTGGTGTACACCGGCGCCTTCACCGGCAGCAGCGGCGCCTTCCTGCCAGTCTACCTCTGCCGCTACGCCGTCGCCGACTCCGAGTGGTGAGCGGCGCTGCCGAGGTTGTGGAGGTTTGTGGGGTGCAGGGGGCGTACGTGTGTGCGAGGGTAGGTGCGGTGGGAGTTGGTGGGAGCGAGGGGGGGGCCTGCCTTGTCGTCCCGGCGCGTGCGCTGCCTGCTGCTGCCACGCAACCACCCGCCCTGCGCTTACCTCTTCCCTCTGCCTTCGCACGTGCCCGCAGCCCGTCGCTGTCCAAGGTGCTGTACGGCACCGACACGACGCCCTCCCCCTCCCCCTCGCCGTCGCCCTCCGCCTCCCCCTCACCGTCACCCTCCCCCTCCCCCTCACCGTCGCCCGCCTCTCCTTCTCCCTCGCCCTCACCCAAGCCCAGCAACGGCCGCAAGAAGTTCCAGCAGTCCCCATCAGCAGGTGAGCAACAAGCCGCAGCTAGATAGTCGCTCGGGAATCAACATGCGGCGGCGGCCCTCATTAAGATTCCTAACATGCTCACGCGGCCGCCGCTGTGCGTCATCTATCGTCACATCGCAGACCGCCGCTCAGCCCTGGACACCGCGTGGCAGGGCCTGGCTGACCTGGTCGAGCTGCTCATCCCCAGCAGCAGCTCAAGCTCAAGCACAAGCGAGGCAGGCGATGGCGCTGCCAAGCCGGCACGCCGGCTGCTGCTGCTGCCCACCACTGATGTGGTCCAGCGGCCAACGAACTAGACCAGTCTTAGCCATCCACGTATCTTCGGACCGGGAGCTGACTACTGCCGGTGTCTTGACAGGAAGAAGAAATTGTGTTGCGGGTCCGCCGCGAGGCGGTCCGTCCGCAACTGAAGGCCTGTGTACAGATTCATTCATCACACGCGCCGGGACGGCGCGTATGCGCAACAGGTAGACGTTTGGACATGAAGCACTGAATAAGTTACTGATAAATGTTCAAGGTAGCATTCATGGTAGTGTGAAGTGGTACGGGACGTGTGTGCCTAGCTGGCTCTGGCCCGCGGGATACGTGGGCGCAGACCAGATCGAGAAGCTGTGAGTGTGTGCCAAGCAACAAGCATGCGTGCCACATCTAAAACGCCCTATGAATTCACCCTACCTCATATGTACATACGAGATAAACCATTCGTGCACGCATCTGGCTTGGCCTAGGAAATAGGAACCAAGTTTTGCCCCGTGAGCGTTCATGCGCGTTTGATGGCTACCGCTGTGCGGAAGTGTCCGTGTGCTCGAGTCTTCTCACATCATTCATTCCCGGACTGCAATGCAGACATGCACTTGCGTATGATTAATAATCAGTTAAAAGCTGATAACGCATTCATTGGTGGGACGTGATGTACATTGTGCAGCGTACTCTTCCACTCATTGGCACCCGTGCCGTGCCCATTCGACCGTACCAAATAAAAGCGTGGCATAGACCCGTGAGCAACGGCTGTGTGTGTTGTGCCATGAACGGCTGCTCCGTATGATATACCGTATATAGGTAGTAATGTGTGCATGTGTGTGTACGGATGTAGCCAGGGGTAGCGGCTCACAGGTACACAGGGGACAGCCCATACATAGGTTAGTAATTGATTGACGGCGATGGCCATGGCTTTCCATAGCTTTCCATCCGTGATCGGTTTGGATCCAAATCGGATCGGAAGTAGGCAGGGGACTGGCTGACTTTAGGCGGATTAGGAGTCAGGATTGGGATTAGGAGTCAGGTGGCGAACCTGATGATGTGGCCAGGCAGTCATGGGACTCATGGGAAATGAAGTACGACATTGCTGGCCCATGCGGTGGGCGGCAGGGCGCGCCGCAGGTCGTGATGTGGGCCGCTGCAATGGAGTGGTGCACCGATCGAACTGGTGCAACGGGTGATGAAGCACCGCTGCCAGTGGCTTTGATCGTCATTCGCCCGCCACGCAAGTACACGGGCAGTGAGGGTGACTAAGGTGCTCACTAGATAGGCGGGCGACGTGGTAGGCTACGGCGCTCATGCATGGTAACTTGGTCGGGCAGGTGCAACGGCATAAGAGCTGCAGCTGAGGGCAGCGGGATCCTTCAGTTGTGTAACAGTTTTCGGTGTTTCTTCTTTGGCCTGTACGAACGTGCCATAGGCTTGGCGCCTTGGCCACTTGGGTCGGGGCTGGGAACAGCCAGCTTTGGGGCTAGAGGCACTGGGGCTGACAGTAGGAAGCGGTCGGCCGGGAAAGACCGCACGACAGGGACTCGTAGGCTGTGCTGCAACGGTACTAGTCTACATTAAACCCTGTGGTCACCCTTGGGCACCGCTGAATCGGAGGTATAGCCACGCGGAGCCACGCCGCCTTCCTAAACTCCAGGGTGGCCTACCGCTTGGGGAGTGGGGACTGGCTTGCCCCGTCACCGGAAGGGAAACGACAGGCACAGCCATTGGGGCATACATTCAGAAGTCACGCCTAATAACGGTTGACTGGATTTATCTGGATTCCGTGGTAGTGTGCTTGCGGGTGATAGCTGGACGCGGGGCTGCGGGTGTTTGCGAGGGCCTTGCGAAGGCATGCGCCAACCACGCTCCCTCAGCGCGCAGGTGGAGGGGCTTCTCGGCCCAGTGCATGGGAAGACGTGCGTGGCTCGGTGCGTGGGGTGGGCCAAAAACCGAGACTTCTGTGGGACGGAGCCCCTGCCGACCCGATGAATGAAGGGCCACCAACTGACATATAAGGACATATGAGCGGGATAACAGGGGGGCTTGGCCACACCCAATCTCAAAATGCGTGCAGATGAGTGCATCCGCAATTCCGCATTTAAGAGGAAAGACAAACGTGTATGCGGGGGTTGGCTGAGGTTCGGGTTTGTAAAGACCAGCCCAAATAAACCATATCCAAGGCAGAAAGAGCGAGAAGGAGAGCGTGGCCTACCGGGGGTGCCGAAATGACTGATTTTAAGGGTGGCGGGCGGCTCAGGGTGCTACGGTAGGGCACAACATGGCGCACAATGACACAACGGATCATGTGCCAAGCCACTAGGCGCCTCGCCTGGCCCTCGGTACCTTGCAAGCGGCTTCCTCCTCGACCCGCACACAACCCATGCCCCTGGCCCCGTTGAGCCCCGTGCTTTTCAGGGCGCCAGCGGAGGTGTCATTGCGTGGCGTGCGATCGGGGGCCCCTCCAACGTGTGAAACAGGAGTCCATCCATCTGCCCTCACGGGCCCCGGGTGCCCCCATGTGTAATCCGGAACGTGCGCGGTGCACCCGTGTGCGTTTGCGTGGTATGCCCCGCAGTTCCGCACGGCCCCATCCATCCAACCTGGAAATGCCCTTCCAGACAAGATGCGCGTCAAGGATGCTTGCGAAATACTTGCACGCACGCAACTGTGGGATCGGTACATGCACCTCTGCATGTCTGACATTGCGCACACCATAGCCGCCGCGCACGCAGGGCCGCCATCCGTTATCGGTATGCTCGAGCTGCCCACCTCCTTGCGAGGCAAGAAGACGTACGAGTCATCAAGGCCGGGCGGTGGACAAGTGTGTCACATGGATGACGACCCCACCGGCGTCACCGGCCACTGGCTGCTGCGCACAGGAGCACGAGGGTAACCGCCCGGCGGGGTCTCCCTGCCACCGCCGTCAACCAGCAGCGGCCCCTGCGGCTGCAGCGCCCCTGCCGCTACATCCCCGCCGTACAGCCCGCATGCTCTCCACACGTACGACGACACGCCGCCGCCGTCGCCCTTGCCCCCGCCGTCTGCCTAGCACGGCACCATACGGTACTGCGCCTGCCCGCGCCTGAGGCCCCCGAAGCCGGCTGCAGCATGTGATGCAGGTGCCTGCCGCCCGCATGCTTCGCGCACCCTTTCCGGCACGCCATGTGGCTGGACCAGGCAGAGCAGCAGCGTTCATAGGGCCTAGGGCCGGCACCAGGGGAGAGGGGTATGCAACTCCCCGCCCGAGCCCTGGATCCGGCCTGGATCCGGGCCGAACCGGTGTTCCGACCCCCCATTTTTGGGCTTCCCATTGATTAATATTGTAACTTACAACTACTTGGAGCCATAAAAGTTAGTCTTAGCCCGAGAGAGGGGTCTGCCGGGGACCCGACCATTGCGATGCTGTTTATCTTCAGACGCGTCATATGAAATTCCTGTTGCGCGCTTTGCGCACAAACATGGTGGCTCTGTCTGTAAATTTAATATGCGCAATGAACTGAGGCGCGCGCCGCGTCACCGGCCTCCCGGAAAGCCTCGACAAGGCCCCTTGCGGCGATCCCCGGTTTTGGTGCCCTTCCGAGCCCCACCGAAGCCACTTCCGCCCGCCAACAGCCCACGAAGCATATGAAATACCTTATTTAGGAAGTCTGGGGCGTGTCTGGTGGTGTCTGGGCTTCTGCGGTCTGAGTGTCTCCAGCACGGTGCTGCCCGGCGCGCCGCACCCTTCCGGCGCTAGCCCCGGCTCCCCTCCCGTGCGCCACGCTCGCCGCTCCCGCCGACACAAAAGACCGACCTGCAATGGTTACACTGGTGCTGAAACACGCATGCGCATGCACTTCCCTAGCCCTGCAGCCCTGTGCCCCTGCTTCCCCTGTCTCGTCCCCTGTGCATAAGAAATGATGACGTTGTGAGCAGCCACCTCACCTGGCTGCTATTCTGACGTACAACCCGTACTTCTTGCCACGCTACGAGACTAGGGGAGGAGTCTCGCACTTCGCAGCCTCAGCCACGCATCTTTGAGCAATTGGGCCAGCCCATTTTGTCTTTACATAGGAGCACCGACACGTCAGCTGGACTCAGCCCAGCATCCCGCATGCTTTCTGACTTTCGGTTCCCACACCCGCTCCAGACCAGTTCCCAACGCTCGCATGAAACAACTCAGCCAGGAGAAAAATCAGGCGCATACCATGTGCACATGCACATTCCCTTGCTTTCGCACACTCGGTGCCTTGCTCACAAACCACGACAGTTACGGACATGCGCTAAAATGTGAATGCGAAGTGGGCGAGATGACAGTTATGTGCACACTATAGATGACATAGAGCACCAGCCCATCGCTCTCGCCTCAGGCCCGATGCGCAACAGCACACAACTATGCAGGCAACGCAGTAACCCCCGCCGCAATCACCTGAGTAACACATGCAAGAGGGCCGCAGAACCACACATTAATGCGCCCGAGACCTCACGCGGCAACGCGCGCGTCTGCCCTGCACGCCAACCGCAGGTTACAGCTATGCTCCCGTCCAAGCTGGAAATAGTGACCGCTTCCGCACACCTAGAGTTGCACACACGATGAAGCGTCCACGCACAGTCCGCAACTCCGCACACACTCTCGAGACGTCACCACACCGCCCCTTGCCCTGCTCCATCACACACACGATAGAGCGTCCACACACAGTCCGGCATAGCACGACACACGTAGACCCCGAACACGCGCACAGCACGGGCTCGGGCTGTGCAGCATGAGCAGCTGCGGCCGTGGTTGCCGGTGCAAGGCCGCCACTACAGTGACTGCCACCGCCCCAACCAATGCCTGATGCTGACGCTCTAGGCTTGGGCGGCTCCGCGCTGCTGCTTATGAAGCATGGGGAGCTTCACGCTGCTGCTGATGCCGATAGCAGGGATAAACGCCTCCACGTGGCAGACGAGCCAAGCCTGCGCAGTGAGGGACCCGGCGGGCGCCGGCGACGTGTGGTCAGTGGTCCAGAATGACATCAACTGATACCACATTGAGTACATATAAATATTTTCAACGTTTGGCCTGGATACGACCGGCTCGGGCCATATTCTCATGACTGGCACCATACTCCCTCGGCACGAACCGGGCGCCGAGGGAGTATGGACTGGCACGTCCATTTTGAGGGCTCGTTCCGCGCAATCAGAGATTACTGCCTGAGAACACAACCGATTTGTGTTCCGAAAGCGCCACGTGGCTCGTGTGAAGTCATAGTTTGGCGGACAATTGATAACGCGTGAAACGCATATGTTCCGGCGCTACCGCATCGCCGACAAGGGCAGGCATGCCATGGCGACTTGGGTCTGAGCAGCTTGCCCCCATTTCACGTGCACACATACGCTATATGTATGCAGTGCCCATGGAATGCGGCGTCACAGTAGAACAGGCATGCACATGCTGACAACGTCGTTCCTTGTCGTCGGCATGCCGTGCGACCGCGCAATCAGAGACCCTGTCGCGCGCAACCCACGAAATGCTGTGCCGACAAGTGCCATACAGTACGTATATCATCTAGTTTGGCGGTGGCGCGTAACATTCACGTTCGCATGTAGAACCCCGGCGCGCGACCCTACCGAAGTCCGGGGGTTTCCGCCGCGAGGTGCACACATGCCTGAAAACACCGCGCGACAGCCTTTACCAGTCTCTCCTTGCCCGGCCCCTTGGTCCCATAACTCTATGTACGCATAGAAAGTCCTGTCGCGCGGTCGCCGTGCTATAGCCACGCCCTGGGAGTGCGCCAAAGCCAAACACAGGTCCATGCTCACCGTCAGAAGCGCTCCCAGCACGCTCTAGAGACAGTTGTGGCACCAGAGAGGTCGCATGTACCGCCTATAAGCCAAAGCGCTGTCATTTGGAAGCAAAAGCGCGCGTCCGGGTCCAAAATGTTATCGAGATTGTCAAGTTACAGGCGCCGCGCCCCGATGGCGCGAGGAGGCAAGTATGCAAATACTGGAACCAAAAGAACATAAATAGTCACTCAAAGCCTGCGGCTGGGGGGTCCGAACACGGTTTGGGGCTGGATCCTGCCCCATGCAGCCCGCCACGGCCGAGTTGCATACCCCTCTCCCCTGGCCGGCACCTGCTGTGAACTGAGCACTTCCTCGCCCTTACAAGCAACGTACACAACGTGCCAGAAACACAAATGTGCCCGGGCTCAGGACTCTGTCAGGCTTCCGGCGTTGGGTACTGGAGCGCGAGTCATCCCCGCGGTGCAAGTGTCGACGAAACCGCTTCGCTCAGGGCATCATAGCTTGGCAGCATCTCAGCGTCTCAGGGCACACTTGCACGGTTTGCCGGGGCCCCGATTTACCATAAAATGAATTCTTACGTTGCCAAATAAGCCCTGTAGCAGCTGAGACTCAGAAAGCGAGCTTTCAGGAAGGGGCGAAGCGCTCCCCGTATCCGCTGCCCGGCGCGAAGTTCCGTATCCCCCAACTGCAGCTTTGTTTTTCCGCCCGAAGCAAAGTTCGTTCTGCAGAGCCTGATAGTGAATCTGCCTTTATCATACAATAATTTTAGGCCCGTGGCGCGAGACCAGGAATGCGGAAGCAATGTGACAGATGGTATCGGAGCTCCATCAAGGCAAGATGCAAGCTGTAAAGCTTATAGTGTAATTCATCTTCTCGTGCTGATACATCGACTACTTTAGCAAGCGATTTGCGGTTATGGCGGGGTCACGCGACTCGCGCACCCTTGGCGTGCTAGGCTGTATGGGTCTGTGCGTCATTATTATTGTAAGATACCTATACTGCAATAACTTTGCTGGAATAGCGACGCTTGGTCTTGCTTGCGCGCGAGCGCTGTTGACCTGACGGTGGCACTGTTTTCCGTCCTGTGGCTGCAGATTGCCTGCTCTATTGCAATCTTGGCTATCAACAGGTGCGAGTTGACTAGGTCACGCTTAAATCACCCGGGAAAGCAAGGCCCACGGAACTTTCGGTTTGGGCCTGTGTTTGGTCGTTGCTGCCTTTGTCTGCACCATTGACTGACCGCTTTATCATAAAGCTGCATGTATATATCAGCGGATGGCATCATAAACTCCGGATAGTGGCCAAGACTTCACCGCTCATGCGCGGCGCAGGCAGCACCTCTCCGACGTCAGCTACCAGTGCTATTATGTTTGGCCCTACACCACCTGCTACACCTACTACTGGGGTGAGTGCCCGCTGTCACCAGTTGGGACTCGTTTTGAGTGAGGGCACGTTTCCGCGAGGGCTGCGGGGGTGGTGACGGCGCAGGGACAATCAGTCAGCTGCAAAACAGCGCAGGGACAATGCTAGGACGGCGCTGGCGCCAGGAAAGGCGAGGGCAGGCAGTTCGGCAACTCCATTCTAAGAAGCTAATGCAATGTCCCGTTGACGGGGCACGCATGGCGCGCCTACCGCTCCCGGCTGGCCCTTTCCGTCCGCCTTCTGACTTACTGGACCACGCAGGTTGCATGGCCTCGGAGGACTTTGAGGACTCGACGCCGTGCAGCTACATGTACGCCGTGGGCTCCATCGGAATCTTCAGCGGCCTCATGACTCTGGCGCTCATGGTGCGTGCGTGGATGCGTGTGCGTGTATGTGTGCGAGGGTGTAGGCGGGTGGGTGCCGGGGGAGAAGGGGCCGGGGCGGGGCCATTACGGTACTTGACTGGGCGCCGCGTCAAGGCGTACCTTATACAGTTAGTCACACCACCTGCCACCTGGCGCGTGGGTGCAGCGTGGCAGGCGCGCTGCAAAGGGGTTGCGCAGGTCCATATGGGTTTCAGACTGGGGCCCTTGTGCTGTGCCCGGCCCCTGTGCTGTACCCGGCGGGCCCGCGCTAGGCAGCACGTGCATGCCCGGCTGCCTGCCCGCAGCGCGCCACCCTAGACCTCCATCTGCACCTCCGCTGTTTGTGCCGTGGCTGCACACTGTAAAAAACACACACACACAGTTTTCTCCCTTGTGATCTCTAACACACACACGCACACACACATACACACACACACAAGTCTTTCATAGTACTCTCCCTTGTGATATCTAACACATACACATACGCACACACACACACACACGCAGGGGTGCCCGGGCGGCGTCATCGGCAACTCCGTGGCGGCCGTCTTCCACGTCATCTGGTGCGTGGGCGGATTGGCGGCCGGCGATGAAGCTTGAGTGCGGCGCATGCGCGCTCTATCATGTGATTTTCGCCATGCATGGCCGGGGGCATGAGCGCTGATGCACGAGATGGATGGGATGGGCTGGCTGGGCGCTTCCCGGGCTCTGGGCCGATGGCAAGCCGGTCTGGGTGCGGTGAACGAACAGTGTGGAGCGAGATGGCTGGATTCGTGGAGGAAGCGCGGACTGCACGGTTTGCGCGAACGTCCGAACGGCGGCCGGGGCAGCAGGGCCAGCAGGGCGAGCGCCGCACTACAAGCAAAGTAGCCAGCAAGCCAGCCCCTTGATGGCGCCGTCAAGGTCGCCTGCCTGCCATGAGCTTCCCTCTGTCGGAACATGAGAATCCTGCTGCGTAGCTGACAGGGGCACCCGTTCTGTCATTGCGCTTTGCGTGCAGGTTTGCGGTCGCTGGTTCTTACTTCACTGACAAGTACAACGGTGGGTGAACCCCCAGCTGTTTTTCACAATTCCAGCAACTGTCCAAGTGGTGTGCCATGTCACGGTATAGGCAGCAGCGTTCACCAGCAATGAAGCCAGCTGACGAGCTGACACGCAGCAACATGTCGTATGACGCACCTTGCTACCGAAGTGTCATGCCTGATGCTTTTCTTCTGATTGCCGCAGACGCCCACAACCTGCCGCTGGGCAACTGGCGACATGCCATCATGGCGCTCTGCTGGTGGGTCAATGCGGGGGTTGAGCGGGAAGGGCTGGGGCGACAGGCTGCGGGAGTGGCCCACTGCAATTCGGGCGCATCTGTCTGACCCCCTCCAACCGCCGGCCTCATCACCGTTGCACCACGGACTGAATGGACCCTCCCGCCTGTCACCCGCCCGTGCCTCTTCCTACCTGCTGACCGCCGCCGCCGCGGCACACACCCATGCGCACTCTCATGCATGTACAGGACGGCCCTGTCCTTCGCCGGCGTGCAGCTGCTGGTGTCCGTGTTCGCCTGCGTCAAGATGCGCGACCGCGGTGGCGACTACGAGGAGCGGCCAAACAAGCACAACCACCACGAGCATCAGTCGCACGCGCAGATGACAGACCAGCACCCGCCGCCAAACATGGCGCCCAACCCCTACCCCGCGCCGCCCCCGCCCGCTGGGTACGGCTACCCCGCGCCGCCCCCGCCGCCTGCTGCGTACGGCTACGGCGCCCCGCCGCCGCCTGCCGGCTACCCCTATGCCGCCGCACCGCCGCCTGCCGGCTACCCCTATGCCGCACCGCCGCCCCCGGCAAACCTCTAAAGCTGTGGCTGCATGCAGCCACCCGATAGGGCTGCCACGAATTGTCGCCTAACATGGCTGATTTGGATTGAGCAGGGGTGCGCGGATGTGCTCTGAAGGGCGCCAGGCAACGTTGAGGGGTGCGCAAATAGCATCCTGGGCCAGGCGTTACTGATTTAGGCTGGAACTGCATTATGTTGTTGCCGGACGTTGAGCTGAGGCATATTGTTGACTGGGGATTGACAACTTGACAAGCCACGAATCTATCCGCACGCGTGCTAGTACTGGTGCTGGTTGCACTGGTAGATAGTACTTACCGGTACGGGTTCTGGTTGCAGGGACGTCTGTGCCCCTCAGCGTTTGGTGCTTGCAGATCCTGAACCTCTGTTTGGTGCTTGACAATGATGTAGAGCCCCAAACCCTCAAATCAATGGACACGAAATCCTATAACTCCTAGGCGGAATGGGCGGACGTTCATCCCAGTTCATCCCTGTTGTGTTCATTCCTGTGTTTGAAACATGTCATGTGAAGAGCAAGAGCGTGAGCGAGGTAGCAAGCTAGCGAAAGTGCGTGATCAAGCAGTGCCGTGGACTGGCCCTGCCTGGAATGGTGAGCACACTTGAGTGGTTGTGTGTTGCGGCTGCGCTGTAGTCATCGGCGGGTATCGTACGCCACAGCTAGGGTTGGGGTGCTGTGTGGCATTGTCGGCCGTTACGGGCGCCACGTCTGCGAAGATGCAAGTCCCATTACGGACACTTACCCCATGACGTCCCATATGCGGTCTCATGACGCAGGCCAATGTAAAACTTTGGAGTCAGAAGAAGGCCGCGGCAGGCGTGGGCCCCGTCCCTTTAATTCCTGGCGTGTCTAGCGTGTATAAGGAGTCACACGAGCCACGCTAAGCTGCGCCAAGGAACGCCGTCGTGGCGAGGTGAGCCCCACGTCGAGTCTTTGAGGCTTCATCAACCACATTTGATGCGGACGCCTTCAAAATGGAGATCCAAGAAATTCCTTCCATTCATGCCAGCCTGCTGCCGCCCTGCTGACTCCATCATAACAAGTAATTTTCCTACTGCTCACACCGCGCAAAGATACTTCCCCGTTGAAGTTTGCAGGACCGCCCCGTTGGTTTTAAAGCGTGACAATGAAGCAACTATCAAACGTGCTTTCCCATCAATAAACGTTTTGGAGGGCGCCATCTTTCTTCACTGCCTAGCCTGCCTCTTGGCCTGCCTATGCACCGTATGCGCGCACGGACAGGCACGGAGCAGCGCGCGACCCCAGGCCCTCTGGTGCTTGAAAACTGATATCGGGTTTGTGAGTTATTGATGCAATCTCAGGACTTCTGTGCGACTAAAGCGCTTCGACAGGGGGCCTTTCCGGCCGGCTGTTCCGTAGCCGGGCCCACCCCGCCGGATAACCGCCTCAGAGTCAGTTGCAGCTGCCCCCGGCCTAATCTCGAGGACTCATTAGCATTCTTAAGTATGCGCAACGGTCATCTCTACGCCGATTTGGCGTCGGTGGCGATGGCGAACGAGACCGTACTACTCGCCGCGACTTGCTACGGTAGGGGCGAGTCGCGCGTGCGCGATTGCACTGCCGGCCGCGCGCAGATAAAGCGCGCAGAGCCGTCCGCATTTGTTGTTCGGCATACGCACTGACATAATTTCTTTCCAAACTTCTTGCCTACACAAGCGACGATAGTGCGCCAGCGCTCGCGGGCGCTCGTTGAACTTTTCGAAACATGGGTATGGACAACTCCGCCAAGGCGGGCATCTGCGTGGTGTTTACCTGCTCCATCGTCATTGTGAGTACTGATACATTGTGTCGAAATTCCTGGAAAATCAAAGCAAAGCAGCAGTTGGCGCACATGCTTACGTCCGCCACTCTGCCTTGCAGCTTGGATGCTCGATTGCAATTCTAGCAATCAACAGGTGAGTCGTGTGGGAAGTTCTGCACAATGGCAAGTGGCAGTGAACGACGCCGCGTTCATGCCGCTGGTGCCCATGGCGTTGCAGGGTTCCGGGATGCCGCAATAGCTGCATTACCGTAATCTAACCTTCCTGTTGCTATACCGAAACATGCTTACTACTGTGGCACCGTATGATGCAAGTCCGAAACCCTCCGAACCTTCGCCTTCCGCACTGCACAGGCAGCAACTTGCCGATGTCACCTACACGTGCTGGTACACATGGCCTTACACGACCTGCGTTTCGGCCTACTGGGGTGAGTCGCAATAGGGCCAGTCCGCCAGAGTCGGCGGCGCGAGTACCGGGACCAAGCAAGAGGGTGTATGGCGACGGCCGTTATGGCATGTCCGCCCTCCGTTTATATTGAAGGCACTTCGCTCGAGACTCTCACGCCTCACCGGACCTGTGCTGCTTCCCCTATCTGCCGCGTGAACTGCGACACTGCAGGCTGCATGGCTTCTAATGACTATTCCGACACCGTGCCATGGTGGGTACGGGGTACCAGGGTAGCGCAGACCGGGCTGGGTTGCAGGCTGGACTTACCTGCACGCCCACGGGCACTGGTTGCGCTGATGCTGGCAAGCATGTCGTATGCCAGGCAAAAGCACACGCTCGGCGCCGCTAATGTAGACGTGGCCTCATTTCCCGCAGTCGACAGGTCATAATAGCCGCCGTATCTAATCAACTGCCATCCTCCCCGTCCTCCGCAACAACCTTGAACATGCAGCAACTACTTGTACGCGGTCGGAGCACTCGGCATTTTCGTCTCCTCCTTGACCATGTGCTTCGCGGTCAGTCATTAGCATCCCCTTGCTTTAATTGCAGACAGCGTGGAAGCGCGTAGCATCACTTGGACGTTGTGTTGTTGCCTTGTTGGTGGCCACAGGCAGTGTGGATGAAGGAGTGTCGAACTCCTGCCACCTCCCATTATCCACCTTTAATCCCCCTTCTGTCCTCTTTACGCCACAGCCCTGCCCCGGCGGCATGATCGCCAGCATCATCTCTGGCATCTTCCACATTGTCTGGTGCGTTGCTTGTACATGACCTGTCGACTCTATCTGCGCCGAGGGGATTTTATTTACATACCACATGCGGCTTAGGCGTCCTTTAACTGAGCAGCGGCACGCACGTGCCTCATGCGTGCCGGGGTGCTCCTCCCCGTTCTGGCCTACTCCCGTGCCTCCCGGCATGCATGTCTGCATGGTGTCCACCTCGCCCGCCCCGCATGCGTGGTAACTGCCTGCTCGTTCCTGCTGCATGCATGTGCTAAATTGAACTCCTTCCCCATCCCGCCGTCGACGTGTGCATTCCTAATCAGGTGGGCCGTGTCCGGCTGGTACTTCACCGGCAAGTACAACGACGCCACGTCCTATCCCCGCTCCAACTACCGCCACGCCGCCATGGCTCTGTGCTGGTGCGTACGGTAGCTACGAAGAAGGGGGCCCCTGGGTGGCCCGTGCGTGTGTGGTCCCTGCATGGCAAGTGTGTGTGGCGTGTGTGTCCGTGCGTGTCAATGGGACAACAAGTGTTCCCCTGTGTCAGGGAAAGGGGGCTCAGGGAAAACCAGCAGTGTGGCTTTAAGTCATCAGCGTCAACGCCGCGCATGCACCTACCGCGCATGCACCTACCGCGCATGCACCTACCGCACGAACCGTGCCTACTGCACCAGCGGCTTGGGGTTTGGGCATGGGGGCAATTCAGAACCAAATATCGAAACACGCCGCTGGATGATTTTGAGCAGGGATGCGTTAGTCGTCATGCACCGTGCATGACGGAGCGAACAGTGCCGGGACCGTGTCAGCTGGCACACAGAAAACACAGCTCTTGTGCATGCAGCCGTCTGTTCGGGGGGCGGGCGGGATGCGTGGAGGTAGTTATGAGTTAAGAACATGGCAGCACAGGCGTAGGCGCCCACAGATGAATTTACCGCAACAGCAGGGCGTGGCGAGGCCCAAGCAAGGCGGCACACAACGAGGCGGGCGGGAGGCTGTTAGGGTGACGTGCACGGGTCGCTTGTCATGGGCCCGCGCAGCTCACAAACGGTCACCACAACCCTTCAAAACCAACACACACATCCCGTTTGTCCCTCGCCCGTGTATATATGATGACGCAGGACCAACCTTGCATTCGGCTGCATTCAGTTCCTTATGGCCATCGCCGGCACCTTCAAGGGCCGTGGCCGCGGCGATGACTACGAGGAGAAGGAGGAGAAGCACCACAAGCACGAGGAAAAGTCACACGCAGAGATGACTGACCAGAACCCCCCGCCGCCCCTGGCCAACCCGTACCCCGCGCCGCCCCCGGCGAACCCCTACCCCTACCCCGCGCCCCCGCCCCCGGCGAACCTGTGAAGCATTCTGTGGAGTAGTGGTGGGGGCGCGTGCTGGGTGTGAGTCTGGATCCGGACCCCGTCTGCACGCTGCAGCCCCGGGCTGGGATGGGGAGACTGCACGAGTGGGGGATTTAGCCCCTTCGGCGTTGCCTTGTGCAGGAGCAGTGCGACTTGTGTGATGACTTGATGGTTTCCACGATCCGGTATGGATGGGCATGTGTGCGCATGGAGAGCGCACCTGATTACTGAACATGTGAATGGCTACGGCACACTGTTTGCATAATTGAGTTTTTTGGGCATTATGCGTGGGCATTTGGGAGATCAGAAGGCGCCGGGGATGGGCGGTCGCCCCGTCAGGCCGTGCCTTCGCGCCCTGTTGGCGGAAGGACGTGACTGGGACCTCGCATGTTTGCCCCATGCCTGTTCCATCAGGCCTGTTGGCGGAAGGCTAGCATGTATGTGCCACACGTGCTGGCGCTCCCTGTGTACGCCTGGACCATGTGACCAGGAGACGCGCCTTGCTAATGACATGCAGTGATATGGGCGCCTTACAAGCGCCTGAATCGGGTACAAGTGAGAGTTTATGGCGGAGCTGTGCATCAGCGGGGGAAAACTCGTGGAGTCTTGGTGGGGTGGTTGGGTTTCGCGCTGAGCAGGAGCGCGGGGGTACGGTCACACCTGGCCTCCGCTGCCGAGCCTGTGTGTGCTTTATTGAATGAGGCATGTGAATGCTACTCGATTTGTAAAATAAAGTACTTAGAAGTGTTGCCGGGCCTAAGCGGCGGAGCGGCGAAGTCAAATCCGATCATCCCGGCGACTTCCCGCCGATTCGCGCCTGTGGCGACACCTTTGGTTGCTATTTTGGCATAGACATTGTACATCACTGCTTACGAGGAGACTCAACAAGATGTTTAGAAGCCGAAGCTCCATGGACAACGATGCGCCTGCCCCTGCCCAAGACCCTCGGTCGAAAGGATTGATGTGCTGCGTCCTCCTCTGTGTTGCCATCATCGTGAGTGGACAGGGTGCTGCTGAATAAAGGCTTTCCGGCGGTGGGGTGTCGAGGCGGGGTACGTCACACGCATACTCCATTATCGCTGGTTTGAACCTTGCTGTTTTCATTGCGCCCACCGGTGTCGGATGTACATTCATGACAGCTTGGCTGCTCCATCACGGTGTTGTCGATCAACAAGTAAGCGGCTTGGGGCCATGCAATATTTACGGTCGCTGCAGATCAATCAATGCGTCAGCCGTGCCGCGCAGTAACTGTAATGCATGAATACCGTCGTCGATGGCTAGCAGGCTAGCAGGCGGAGCTGGCAGGTCTGCTATCCTTCTTTGACCGTGCCATCTTTCTGCCCTTCACCCGTGCTGCCGTGCACAGCCTTCACCTTGCCGATGTCACCACCACCTGCTACGGTTGGGGCTGGGGTTCGACCTGCACCACATACTACTGGGGTAAGACATAGCAGATCACTTCTGGCGCTGGCGTGGACGCTATGTACTTGCAGCCCAGACGCACTGCACGCCCGCAGCTTGGCGTCACTTTCCAGCCTTGCAGTTGCCGGCGTCTTGACAGTGCAGTCCTCAGTGTGAAAGCTATGTGAATGCGTCTTTGATGCCGCGAGAGTCTTGTGCTTTTGTGTTTACGCACCAGAGCTCCCCGGTTGATAGTTTCTGGATTGTTTAGTTTGGGCTGGTAACCACAACCCCCCCTCCCGAAAGCTTCTCCCAAAGGGACTGGATCACATTCCCCGCTCGCCTTTACCTGTTCCCCTCCTTGCCGCCCATGATTTCCTGCTCGCACGCGACCCGGAACAGGCTGCATGGCGACTAAGGACTTCACGGATGGCTCGGCTTGCTCCTACTTGTACAGTGTGGGCGCTATCAGCCTGTTCAGCTGCCTGATGACGCTGGCGCTCATGGTGCGGCAGGCAGGGTTGCGGGGAGGTCGAGCACGCGCCGGCAGTGCGTGACGGTCGGGCATGCGAATGTGTTGGCTGTGCAGCCTCCAGCGAAACGGACAAGCAAGCGCTCATAGCACGTTCTGCGCTTGACGTGCTGGCTACGTTCGCTATCCCGGTCCTGGCGTGCAGATTGATTGTCGCAGAGGCCCTGTGCGCCCTACGTCGGCTGAGCTGACCTCAGCCGTGTCCCTTTGCAACAGGGCTGCCCAGGCGCTGTCGCCGGCAACACCGTCGCTGGTATCTTCCACATCGTCTGGTGCGTCTGCATGACAATCACGTGGCATGAGGATGGGGGCTGGTGAAGGAGAAGGCCCGCGGCCAGCAACTGGAAGCTAGCAGTTGCACCGCGGTGCTAGCAGCGCGTGGCACTCCCGCTCACTAGCATATGCCGCACGCGCCCCTCGCACGGTGCCGCACTCACGCACGGTTGCTTTCAGGTGGGCGATTGCGGGGTCCTACTTCACCGACGCGTGGCGTGACGCCCGCAGCCTGCCGCTGGACAACTGGCGCCACGCCGTCATGGCCATGTGCTGGTGGGTGCGGGCCGGGTGGTGGTGGGCGCAGTGGCGGGGCGGAGCGGGAATTGGGGACAGGGGGGCGCCTGCGCGCCGGGCGCTGGGCAGCGCACCCGCGCACCCACTGTGGGCGTCGGTTGCATGCACCGCACCGGGGCTTTCCACCTCCGCTGGGTAGGGGATTGCAACCCGCCTGCCCCCTGGACCCGCATCCGCGCCCCACGCTGCCCAGGACTGCGGTGGCGTTCTCGGCGCTTCAGATCCTGAGCTCCGTGGGAGCCTGCGTGGCGCTTCGCAAGCGCGGGGACGATTACCAGGCGCGCCCGGAGGACAAGCCTCCCACCGCTGAGATGGGCGCCTACACCACGGTCCCGCACGCCCACGGCGGCGGCGCCTACCCCGCGCCCCCTCCTCCCGGCTACGGCTACGGCGCGCCGCCCCCGCCCGCCGGCTACCCCTACGCCCCGCCCGCTGGGTACGGCTACCCCGCGCCGCCCCCGCCGCCTGCTGCGTACGGCTACGGCGCCCCGCCGCCGCCTGCCGGCTACCCCTATGCCGCCGCACCGCCGCCTGCCGGATACCCGGCGCCTGCTGGCGCGCCGCCCCCACCCGCCCCCGGACTCTAAATGTTGGACCTGCATGAATGGGTGGTGTGTCTAGTTCCACGTTCTGGCCCCGCGGCATTGTGCATCAGCCTAGCCCCGCACCGCCGGGCGGCATGCAAGCATTGAGCAGTGCAGCAACGACATTGATATCTTTGCAGGGGGCGTGATGTTCGTGTACGACTTCCTAAGGCCGTGCCTGTTATGTCTGTGTTACCTGACACATCATCATGGACGGGTATTGCTTGATCTGTCTTGCCCGGCGCGGATGGCCGTGGTGGGGCCGCCCCAATTGAGGACCCATTGAGGAGGCTGCGGGCATGTTGAGGCGTGTGGTGCCGCACGTTTTGTGTTAAGGCTGCAAGACGATGCCACAGAGCCACACATGAATTGCCACCGCCACTCTTGCCCCATTCGATGTCCCTTGTGCGCGGTGCGCACTGTTCTGCTACCAGCGCCGGATGGGCGGGGGCGGGGCAAGCGAAAACCGGCAACACGCGTGTCGCAGGATCCGGACGTCGTGTCACACCTTGCAAGTAGTTAAGCGTCAGAAGGCTCTTGTAGTATCATCTGTTTCTGTACCTTGGCGACCTTAGGCTTTTGCAGAAGTGTGCAAGTCGCAACTCTCGAAGTCCAGAAGACTGTTCTGTGTATTATAATACCGCAAACTATCACTAGACACTAGTTGAATAGGCACTGCCGCTTTCCCGCGGCACAACTTAGCGAACGCTAGCGTCGCGCCGTGCACCGCACGGCGAGACTGGAGTTTGATGCATACAATGCAATAGAGCTGATTAAGGTAGCTTAGCCGCAGAGGAGGGCCTGAGTTCAGGCAGTGGCGAGGATGTCCCAGGACGCGCCCCTCCCGGACCCTCCTCCTCCGCCCCCGCTGGAAGGCGAGAAGGCACCGCTGCCAGCAAAGCTCAATGGATTGCAGACGGCGCTGCCGCAGGTGAGGAATGAAGGGAAGAACACCAATTTCCCAGTCGCGCCTTGGCGAGAAAGCCCATGAGAACGCGTGCGATGTATGAATATAGATTTTTACATTGGTGGGCCGCAAGAAAGGCATCCGTTGGCACCGGCATGTTGCTCACATTCGACGGTGAAACGGCTTGGCGAAGACGAAAGGCTGGGGCGCACATGGTGGCGAGCTCATGGTGTGGCTGGTGTGTCTCCTCGGGGTGGAGGGGCTGAAGGGGGACTGAAGCTGGCAGCGCGAGGGCTGCGAAGTGGGCCCTGTCAGTCCTTCGCACCTGCACGCGACCGCTGGCCCGTACCAAGCCGGCTGGCCATGCCCCATGTTCACTTCCTACCTGCAGCAAGACTTCCAGAAGATCATTGTCCATGGCAAGCCAAAGGAGCCGGACCGGGAGCGCAAGGTGCGGGTCGTGTGGTGCCACCTGGGGTCAAGAAGGGTGCGGACCAACGGCACGAGGAGGGCGCCTGCAGCACAAACGGCAAGGAGTGGCGCACAGCGGCATGCAGACTTCGAATTGCTTGGAGAGCACTCCTTTAGCTCTGTGGAAGGAAGTGGGTTGCCTGAAGCAGCACAGCCCCAGCGGCGCGCGCGGCGGGCATCCGGGTGGGGGGTGCTGACTGCAGCGGCAGCATGCCTTGGCTGCGCACCAGTGGTAGCGGCAGGCAGTGGCAAGCAATGGAAGCGGCCATGTTGGGGATCAGCTGTAGCTTAGAGCCAGCCTGCTATGCGCTGGATCTCGTGGAAGGGACCGGAATGGACGCTGCGGGACATGAGGTATAGAAGACATGGGACTGTCCTGCGGTGGCCATGGGAGAACTGTGAAACGGGCGCTCCCCGACCTGCCTCATGACAGGCGGTGTTCAAGCCCCCAAACGACCAGCACCTGCCGACTTCGCGGCTCAAGCTGTTTTGCTTTGACAAGACCACGGGTGAGAGCGCGGTTGCGCTTGGAGCTGGCACGGCAGTGTTGGAGTGGCAGACGCCCGGGATGGACGCAAGGCGGGCAAAGACCGGCCCTTGCGGCGGTTGTAACGGCGTTGGGCGGGATGGGGCGCGTCTGAGGCGGCGGCGAAGCAGGACCAGCCGGGTGCCGGCGGACGGTCGTAGCGGGGTCAAGCAGACGGACTGAACTTGATGGGCTCATTGCTGGCTGCTGCATCGGGCTATTACGGCTCGCCCGGCTGACGCAACCCAACGACACAACCCCACAACCCAACTCGTCCTCTTCGCAGGCAAGCCGCTCGCGAATGTGCAGGTGGCGGTCAAGACGCTGCCGAACAATGACCCGGATAAATCTAAAACCGTGTCTAATGCGTTTGGCAACCGCTCGTTTTCGCGGAAGGATGGTTACGTCAGCTGCAAGGTGTGCTGTGCGCGGCTGCAAGGCGTTGCGGGCTGGAGGGTTCCAGTCATGCAAGGAATGATGACGCGGGGGGGGGGGCGAGGGTTGTACGTGCTTGACTGACTGACCTGCGGGCGACTGGACGGGGCTGCGGTCAGCCTGGCTGGAGCCTTTGAGCCGCCTTCTTCGGCATAAACGTACCTGCTCGCACCTGCACACACCCTTACAACAACACAAACACCGCCTTCCCCAACAGGTGCTGTCGGGCTATCCCTACCTCATCTCCGCCTCAGCCTCCGGCTACCACGACTTTGGCCACATGGGCGAGCACCTGTTGCTGCGCCCGGGGGACGGCGAGGTGGTGGAGGCGGAGGTGGGGATGGTGCCCATCCGCATCGCGGTGGTGGTGACGCTGCGCGAGCTGCGGCCCGTGCACCACCCGGACTCCATGCAGCGAGACGTGACGGGGCAGGTGGGGGCGGGGCGGGTTGGGGTGGTGGCAGTGAGGGGCGGGCCGGGGCGGGGCGATGAGAGGGAGGGTTCGGGTGGGGTGCAGCGGCCAGGCTGCGGAGCTTTGGAAATGCTTCATACCAAGCCAGCTGGGGTTTCTTTCCGGAACGGGCAAGTGCGGAGTGCGGTGTTTGGGCGGGTCGGGGCGTGGTTGCCGGGAGGTTGGCAGGACGCAGCACGGCGCTCCTTGTGTCCTTTGCCTGCTGAGCTCTCACCGCCCCCCCCCCCAGCTAATTACACCCCTGCTCCCACATCGTGCAACGCGTGCAGGTGAACCCGCTGTACTCCATCCCCAAAATCGACACGCGCTTTGGCGTGCCGCCGCAGCGCGTGTCCTTCTACAGCAGCGAGGGCATCAAAATGGACTTTGTGGCCACCACCATAGAGTGAGTGTGATGGCCTTGCAGGGGTGGCGCTGCTGCCGCCGGGCTGCCAGGGGCCGGCATAGCGCCACATGGTGGGAAGGCGGGAAGGGCAATTCGGACAAGGCGGTGCAGGCATGCGCTCTGCCTGACCCTGCCACCCCTGTTTGGTTCTGCTGCCCTTCCGTCCTGCCGCCCTTCCTTCCTGCTGTCCCCCAGGTGCGAGGACGTGCTGGTGGGCTGGCCGGGGTCGCTGGGCAACACCGCGGAGGCGGCCACCTGCTCGCTGGGCATATACTCCACCGACAACGACGGGCACTGCTTCTTTTACGGACCCAAGGTGCGGCCGCAGGCTGTGGGTGGTGTGGGCTGGCGGGGACCGCCGGGCGCCGCCGCGGCTGACGGGACGTGCTGTGTGACCGCTGCGACGCGCCACAAGCCACTACTGACCGGTGTGCGCTCCCGGCCGTTGCGCTGCCTGCAGGTGGGCGGCAAGCGCGGCAACGGACGCAAGCCGCGCGACTGGTCTCAGATCGACGTTGGGCGCTGGGAGTACACGTGCAAGTACCACCTGCGCGCCAACTGGGTGAGTGGTCTGCCTGGGCGGCACGGTGCACACAGCCCGCCGCCGCTTCCGTGATGAAGGAGATGCTTTGCTGTGCATGCAGCAAGCACGCAGCCCCCACCCTCGTTCAACCAATCCCATCCACCCGACCACACCGGTTCGTCCAACCTCCACAACCGCAACCGACTCGACCGCCTGCAGGAGTCCCCGGTGTGCATGCTGTTCGAGGCCTACCGGCGGCAGGTGGACTACCCCGCCCACGTGGCGCGCTACCCTCCGCGCGCCGACGCCAAGGACCGCCTCAACGGCTCACCGGACAGGCGCCGCGCGTCCCTTGCGGCGCTGCTGCCGGGCAGCAGGGAGGAGCTGGCGGCGACCCGGGAGGCGCTGGCGCTGGCGCCCGTGCAGGATATTGTCCGCGCCAGTAGCGCTGCCGGCAGCGTGCGCGCCAGCGGCGGCGCGGGCGTGAGCACGCCTGCAGCGCCCACGGGTGTGAAGAACAAGGAGCAGCTCATGAGCAGCTTCCTGGAGAGCGCGGCGGAGATGGCGGCGGTGGCGTCTAGCGGCGGCAGTGTCGCCGACCCCAACGAGCCGGAGCCGCCGCCGCCGCCGCCAGAGCTGGCGCTGTCGCCCCACGGGGGCGCAGCGTCAGGAGCCGCGGCGGCGGCTGCAGAGGCTCGGTCGCAGGCTGGCGCCAGCGGCAGCGGCCGGGGGCGGCCGGGCAGCAGCCGCGGGCGTAACGCGGTGGCGGCGGAAGCTCGCAGCGTGGCGGCGGCGGCGGCGGCGGCTGCGGCGGGCAGCGCGCTGGACGCGGAGGAGGTTAAGGAGCTGGAGGCAGAGCTGGCGGTGTACCCGGACAACAACATCCACAACTACCTGGACCCCGGGGAGTACAAGCTGCAAATGAAGGACCCCTCCCGGTGCGTTCGCTGACGGGAGCGGTGGTGGCGGCGGCGGTGGTGCAGCGGTGGTGGGGCAAAGGCGAGGAAAGGAGCGACCGGGCGGCTGATAAGCGGCCGGCTCTTTGTATGCCTGCGCCCAGCAATTGTTTGCACAGCTCATGCGCTGACGCTAACGCTAACATCAGCAATCCAAAAACCGCTAAAAATTTCCTTCCTGCACTACTTGTGCGCGCGCGCTCACGGACGCAGGTTGCTCATCTTCTACACCTACTCTGGCGACGGCGAGGCGGCGGAGATTAACCGCGCGCAGAACGCGGTGGTGCCCTTCAACATGCAGAACACGGACGAGTCCTTCATCCACCCGCGCGACGGCAGCATCCTGCGGCCCACGCAGTTCCCAGTGCAGGTGCGCGCGGGGGCCCAAGGCTGGGGTGCTTGAGGGAAGGGCGGGCGGTGTCGGGCGGGCTAGGTGCAGGGGTGCAGCGGCTGCAGGCGCGACTGAGGGGCAGGGGCATGGGCGGCTGTCGGCACAGGAGTATTGTCGGCGGGAGCCAGGCGGGGTGGGTGCCGTGGGGCATGAGTATTGGCGCACCGTACCGTATGTGACCGCCGCGGTGGACGTCTCACCCTGGCCCGGTCGCTCGCCCTCGCCCTCACGCTTACCCCATCGCAACCCCACCATAAACTCCACGCACCCGCCACCGCAGCTGTACTGCCGCGCGCGGCCCTGGTTTCACATCGCCGTGTACGACGTGGAGAGCCTGGAGGAGGTGGGCACACGCTACGGCCTGTTCTTCACAATCGAGCGCATCACCATCCAGGTGATTGATGGATGCGTGTGGTCGTGGTGATGGTGGTGGTGGTGGTGGTGTGTGGAGGTCAGGGCTGCGGCAGGGCAGGCCAGGGCGACAACGGCGGCGGCTTCTGCACGGTGGCTGGTGGGGCGGCACGTGGGGAGCGTGACGTACGCGAACACGTTGGAGGTTGTCCTCTTTTCCTGCGTGTGGGAGCGCGCTGTTGTTGATGCATGTGTTGTGTCACTGACTGACTGCAGCCCGCCGGCACCAAGGCGCGCGGCAGTGAGGGGGACGCCGTCAGCAACGGCGGCGGGCCAGGGCGGCGGCTCAAGGGCCAGAAGGAGGAGCGCAGCGCGGACGTGGACGCCTACCTGGAGAAGTGAGCAGCAGCCAGGGTTTGGGGGAGGCGAGGGGGTTGTAAATACCGGTCCATTCTAGTAGTAGAAGAGAAAGAGGAGGAGAGGGAGGAGGTGGACGAGGAAATGTTCGCTGTGGAGGTGGGCTGGGAGCGAGAGGTGCGTTGGAAGCAGGTGGCCCCGGGGCTGTGCTGCGGTGCTTCCGGCGGCTTGGGGCGTGCAAGGAGGCGCACGGCATGTGTCTCAAAGACGTGCTCGTCCCGGGCTTCTTGTCCTTGTCGGTAATACCGGCCCGCAGGCAAAAGGAGAAGGGCAAGCTGGCGCACCTGTGGGCCAAGGCCGAGGTGGCGGAGGCGGAGGCCACGGGCAAGCAGTTTATCGTGCCGCAGGCTAGCCAGGACCTAGACCCCAACGTCTTCCCCTACAAGGTGAGGGTGCGCCCTACGACCTGGGACCGGGCCCGGGACCCGGGGCCGGGTGCAGCGTTGAGGCTCGTCTCATCAACGCGCCGCAATGCGTCGTGTTGCAGCACAGCGGGTATCTGGCGGGCGCGAGCTGACGCCTACTTTTGGGTGTCGCCGAAATGGAGGCGAGGCATGGCGGCGCAACATCATCCCACCAATCCGTGACCTTTGGCCGTTCAAGCATACAAAACCACACACGCACACATGCCAACCCGCCGAACAGGTGGAGGAGGTGGAGGTGATCAGTGAAGTGCTGTACAGCGGCCGCCTTGGTGCCAGCAAGGACAAGATGTGGATGACGCCCGGAGGTGAGGCCAATAAGCTGTTACGTGGCAGGCGTGCTCTGGGCTGGCACCGAGACGCTGCGGTGTGCTATGAAGTTCACACAAGCACCCATTCTTTGGAAAGCCTCAGAATCGTTTTTCTTGCCGCCATTGTTATTGCCCTGCAGAGAAGTACCGGCTAACGGTGCAGATGCGGACGCCCTTCCTGGACTACGACGCAGTGCAGGTGCGGGGAGGCGGGGCAGGAGGCTGGGGGCCTGGCGGGGCGGCGCGTGCTGCATCCCGCATTCATCACCCCCCCAAGGCTTTCACCATTTACTGCTGTCTGCGTATGTTCCACATCACCACGCGTCCCATCCCATCGGGTCCTACCGATGCCCAAGAAGCATCCGTCCCTGTCCTCCATCCCCACCAGCACCCGCACCCCACCGCCCTTCCCTTCTTTCCTTGCTGCTGGTGCTCCTCCTCCCGGCCTCCCACCACTCTCGCCAGGTTCGCGTGGCCAACTGGGAGCTGGAGCCTTTCGTGTTCTACGCCATGCGCAAGGTGGTGCTGCTGGTGGGCGTGCGCGAGGCCTTCAACCAGCAGCCCATGCCCGGCACCGAGGTGGTGGTTGAGGTGCGCGAGCCGCCGCAGCCGCCGCGCCCGCCCGTGGTGAAGCCCGAGTGGTGCGAGGCGCCGTCCGCGTACGCGCAGCGCATCATCGACCAGCTCATCGACTATGTGGTGCAGGTGAGAGTGTTTGTGTGTGGGTGGGGTAGTCCAATCCAGAAACCCAGAAACAAAAGCAACCCAACCGAGGAAAGCGATTGGGAGCGGTGGAGTTGAGGAGCAGTGTGGTGAGGAGCGGTTGGCTAGTGGGTAAGTGGATTCCAGAAACCTAATCGACGGGGTGGTGGGGAGGGGAGCGGTGGGGCGTGGTGGGAGGCAGGTAAGTTTACAGGGATGTGCTGGAGATGGAGGGCGTGGCGATGGATGGGAAGTGCCCCGGTTCTTACGACACCGCAATGCCGCATCGCCCTCCTACACTGACGGGTTGGGTCCACTGGGCACATACGGTACAGCACACATTGGTCCCTCATTTCGTCGTTCCTAACACGCCCTGCCCCGTGACGCGGTGTCCGCACAGAACAACCGGGAAGCCATGGCGGTGGAGAAGGGCCCCGCCAGCGAGCAGCGCGGCTACACGGACGCGGAGGGGCTGGTCAGCTTTGAGGTGCCGCCCGAGAGCCGCGTGTTCGTGGTGAGTCCGGCGGTGGCGGTGCTGGCGGTCGGAATGTTAGTGGCGTTGGCGATGGCGGTGGCGATGGCGGTGGCGGTGCTTCTGTGCTCGGGTGGTTATAGTAGGCTTACCACGGCTGGAATGCAGCAGGGTAATATGCAGCGCTGGTTGCACTAAAACCCAAGCCCACACCCCGCACCCGCACCCGCACCCCTCATGCAGCGCGCCGTGAACACCATCGACTTTGAGGCCACCGAGTCCACCAGCGAGCGGCTGCTGACGTCGGAGCCGGAGCAGTTCGTGGGCTTCCAGCTGCAGCGCATCTGCCGCACCGCGGCGGTGGTGCTGGACAGCGCCAGCGGCGAGGGCGTGCCGGGCTTCACGCTCAAGGGCTACGACATCACTGACTACGTGCCGGACGTGCCCAAGGAGGGAAGCAAGAAGGTGGGTGGGACTGATAACGCGTTCGGGTGCTGCATCACCGTGTCGCAGCCTCGTTGCGAATGGTCCATTCTGCCGCAGGCATGCCGCGTCGAGCAAGACGCCGCGCCTTATGTCATTGTGCTTGCACCTGCCGCAACTGGCAACGCGCAACCCGGCCGGCGCCTGCTCCTCCCACTCATGCTCCCCTCCTGCCGCCCGCTTGCTCCACTTCGTTACACCCGTTACTTGCAACCGCACGACCCCGCCCCCCACCCAACAACCCAACCACCCAACCAACCGCCTCTCCCAGGTGCGGCAGCTGCTGGACCCCGACCTGCTGGACGACGTGGACTGCGAGGAGCTGGGGCTGCAGCCCTTCCAGGTGGAGACCACGGGGCCGGACGGCGCCGCCATGCAGCCCTTCTGCCGCCGCGCCGGCCGCGTCATCAAGGTCCAGGTGGCGGCCTCGCCACGCAGCCACCTCATGCCCAGGTGCGGGCGCGGTGCGGGGTGGAGGGTGCGGGGAATGCGGGGTGGTGGGGATGGGGTAGCGGATGGGTAGCAGGTGGGGTAGTGTGGTGGCAGGCGGGTGATGCGGGTGTGGGCGCTGCAGGAGGGTGGGATCTGGTGCGGAGCTGGGGTGGGGCCATGACCACGCCCTAAGAAAGCTCGTCCGGACCATGACTCAGCGTGCTGAAATTCCTCCTGACCGCCGTGTGTACGTCAATTATGTATGTGTTAACAAAAATAAAACGGTAACTAAACGGTAACGAGTTACGGTGTGTGTCTGTGTCTGTTGTGTGTTGCCCTCCTCCTGCTGCCGCTGCTGCTGCTGCGCAGCCTGGTGATGCCCCGCGGCGCCAACGCGCTGTACGTGGTGACCAGCGACAAGCACAGCCTGGTGTTCAAGGCGCCCAGCAGGCCGCGCGTGCGGGTGAGCGGGGTGGAGGTGGAGGTGGGGGGGCGGAGGGGGGCGCGGCGGGTCGTGTAGGGCGGAGCGGAGCGGAGCGGTGATGGCTGTTGTGATGGTGGCGGCGGTGATGGTGGTTTGGAGAGAAGGAAGCCGAGGGCAGGAGGCTGGCATGGTTGTCGGAGGCGGTGGGCGCGAGGGGCAGGGGGTTGATGGGTGCTGAGCGCCGTGTGTTACCACGTGCTCACGGAGTATGATTCCAGGATGCGAGCCAGCGTGTGTGCCTCTTCAAACCTGTGTTATTTTTACACGCGCGCGTGCGGACAGGTCATCTGCCACGACACGTGCACCTTCGAGGAAATCTACGGCGTGCGCTTCCGAGTCATGGTGCGCAAGATCGAGGCGCCGCCGCCGCCGCCCGAGAACGCCTCCGGCGCCGGCCGCCGCTCGGGCGCCAGCAGCCGCATCATGTCCCGCGCCGCCAGCCGCGGCAACAGCCGCGCCGGCAGCCAGGCGCCCTCGCGCTCCATCAGCCGGACCAACAGCATGCGCGCCAGCGCCGCCACCGAGGCGGCGGCCGCCGCCGCCGTCGCCAACGCGGCGGCGATCGACGCCATCGCCGGGATTGCCGCGCAGCGGGCGGCAGCGGAGGCGGCGGAGCCTCCGCCTCCGCCCGCGCTCCTCGCCGCCACCTCCGCGGCGGTCGCGGTGCTGCGCGACCAGCAGCGCGACACGGTGTCGCAGATCGACGAGCTGGAGCGGACCATGGCGGAGCTGCAGGCGCAGCACGAGGCCGACGTGGCGGCCGGCTCCGGCTCGGCGGAGGCGGCGGAGGCGGTGGCGGCGCAGCAGCGGCAGCTGGAGCCGCTCATGGCAGGGCTGAAGGCCTCGCTTCAGCGGCAGCAGCAACAGCTCGACGAGCTGCTGGCGGCGGAGGCGGAGGCCGCCGCGGCGGCGGCAGCCGCCGCTGCCGCGGCAGAGCAGGCGGCGGCTGACGCCGCCGCGGCGGCAGCGGCGGCGGCGGAGGGCGCGGTGACGCCGGGCGCTGGGTACAGCGAGGCGGCGGCCAAGGCGCTAGCAGCGGCGGCGCCCTTCAACCCGGACGCGGCCATGGCGTCTGGTGGTCTTGACGCCATCTTTGGCACCCCGCCCGGCGGCGCCGCTCCTGGCGGCGCCCGGCGCAAGACCAACGACTCGCAGAGCGGCGCGGGCGGCGGCGGCGCGCTGCGCACCCGCCTGCGCGGCGTGGGCTCCGGCAACGGCGACGGCAGCGCCACACGTGGTGGCGGCGCCGGCGCCGGCGGTGGCGGCGCCGGCGGCGCCAGCGGGCCCGCCACCAGCCGGAACGTGGGTATGGGCATCCGGCCGGAGGAGGACGAGGCGACGCTGAAGCGGCGGGCGGAGGAGGAGGCGATGATGGCGGTGTTCGACCCCGCGCCCGAGGAGGAGGAGCCCTGGGGGCGCGTCATATGGGACAGCGTCACGGGGCTGGAGGAGAACGAGAACCTCATCCTGGAGGAGGGTGAGCGTGCGAGCGCGACTCACGCGGCGCGGCTTGTTGCTCGTTTTGTTGTTGTTACGGCTGCTATTGGCATTGCTAATTTAGGTTTGGTCTTCTGCTCTCCAGCAAACCTGTCCTTTCCCGTGCACTTTCAACAAGCTTCCGTGCCTGCGCAAGTGACTCCAGACTCTTGACTCCCGACGCCGCGCCTCTGCTTTGTGTCCAACAACACCCCTTCATCCCAGACGCGGAGGTGGCGGTGCAGATCTTCCCCTGCTGGCCCTACGACGTGCGCAGCCAGATGCTTAAGGGGCGGGCGGTGGGGCACGTGGGTCCGCCCGACTTCCGCTTCTACCTGCCGCGCGACGGCGACGCTTTCCGCTTCTGGCTGGACCGAGACAAGGCGCTGCCCGATTTCTGGGACATCAACGTGAGTTGGTATCGACCTATTCCTATTTGTGATGATGGCGAGTGAAGGCGACTTTGGTTTTTTTGTAGCGGATGCAGGGTGGCGTTGGTCTCGTGCGGTCTGCACAGGAGTGTGCGTAGGTATTATTCTGTCGTTGTACAACGCATGCAGTCCTGGATTTGTCAGCGCGTCATCGGCCCTGACTCGCTCGTCCACCTCCATCCCCAATTCCCCACCGCGACCACACACCACTGCAGGGCGCGGCGCGGCTGCCGTACCACCCGCTGGCGCGGCTGCAGCCGCTGGCGCCGCCGCACCGGCTGCTGGCGCGGCCGCACGGCGAGATGAAGCTGCTGCGGCCGCCCTCGTTCGACCCCAACGCGCCCAAGGATGCCACCGCCTCCACGGAGCCCGCCGTCACGGCCGACACGGACCCGCGCCTGCCTGCCAGCGCCACCGCCACGCCGCGTGTGAACTTTGCGGACGTGCCGCTCACCATCGACGACGGCGGCGGCAAGGGCGCCAAGCCGGGGCTAGTGCCAAAGCTGTCGTTGGCGGGACCGGAGGCGGAGGACCTGCGCTCCGCGCTCAGGGGCACCGAGGAGGTGCGGCGAAGCAAGCTACGGGGGGCCGGGTAACCCAGTCGGCTTCGGGGCCACGTGCCGCGCCCCGTGCCAAGGGTGCCATGGGAACCCATATCTCACCCCTTCCCTACCCCTTCCTCCTCACCACCACGCGTTGCACGCCCACTCCTGAGCTACGCCATGTCCCTGCCACGCACCCGCGCCTGTGAACGCTGCGACCCCTGTGAACGCTGCAACCCCTGTGAACGCTGCAACCCCTGTGGCGGCTGTGACCCCGCGGTGCAGGTGCGGCAGCTGCACCGCACCGTGTCGGCGGTACAGTACGACCCCAACGACGCCAACGAGGACATGAACGACCTGGCCTGGAACCAGCTGCGCCTCAGTGACGCCTCCTACCTGCCGCTGGAGCGCACGCGCCTGCTGCAGTTCCTCACCAAGTGGGGCTCCTTCCCGCACATACAGGTGCGCACCGGGCGGGCCGCCCCGGGCAGCCAGGAAAGGCGCGCACCGGCAGGGAAAAGCCAGCGCGCGATGGTGTCGGTGATAGGGGCTGATGGGTGCACCTCTGAATCACAATTGCCCACCAACCGTTGCCGGCGGCTGCTTGGCGTGCGTCACGTCACGCAGGGCGGGCACTGCAAGGCCTGCGCGGGCGTGGACCGGGCACCCGACACCAACCCGCTGCTGCTCGCCTCCGCGCCGCCCACGCCCCGCTTCGCCGGCGACACGCCGCGCAGCGGCGGCGGCACCGCGCGCAGCGGCGCCGACGACGGCGCCGGCGCGGCGCCGTACGGCGGCCATGGCCCGGGGCACCGCGGCGCCCTGTACAGGTCGCGTCTGGTGCCCACCATTGAGCTGGCGGCGCAGTGGGTGTTCGACCAGCGGCCGGCGCCGCGGCCCGAGGTGCCGCCGCACCTGCGCCGCTTCGTGCCGGACCGCTTCGCGCGCACGCACGCCATCGTGGCGCACAGCGAGGCGATCTACTGCAAGTGAGTGGGCTTCAGCGCCGCACGTGGTGTGGGTGTGTGTGTGTGTGTAGCACTGTAGCTGCAGCACGGTGCTACTGTGATGCTTCTGCTGGACAGAACAGGACAGGACAGGACAGGACAGGACAGGACAGGACAGGACAGGACAGGACAGGACAGGACAGGACAGGACAGGACAGGACAGGACAGGACACGACACGACAGGATTGCAACATTGGACGCAAGCATACGCAGCTGTGCATTTGTCTTGCTGGTTCACAACTCCCTTGCCTTGCTGATTCCCGCTATTTCCAACCCCTTGCCCGCCTTCTTCTTCTCTCCCACCCCTCTCCCTTCCCCCGCTGCGCCTTCTCCTCCTAGCTGTAATGCGTGTACCCCCCCTCCGTACCCCACACCAGGTCGCCGTTCTTTACGTGGTGGCTGCCCAACGGCGGCGGCGTGCACGTGGCGGTGAACGACGGTCTGTACCGCGACCTCATCCCGCTCATCGACGCCGTGGCGCTGTCGGTCGAGTACATGGACACGCATCTGGAGAAGGTGGGGCCGGGGGGCGAGGGGGCCGGGGGCCGGGCGGCGTGTGTGTGGATGTGGCGGGTAAGGGATAACTCATTCCAAAGCCCAAAGGAGGTCAAATGGTGGGGTGGGTGGGTTGGGGGGTTGTGGTTATCAGCCCAAACTAAAGCAACCTAAAGGAAGCGGAGTTAAGCAATGCAGTCAAGGCGATACAACAAAATACTCGTTAGGTTTAAGTAGTCGGGGGGTAGTTCTTCCAGAAACCAAAGCAAACCGGCCGAGGTGGTGGGGTCGTAATTACCAGATCAAGGTAACGGGCTGGGGGGTTGTGGTTACCAGCCCAAACTAAACCAGGGCTGGGGGGTCTAAGAACCGCTCAAAAAATCGCCAGGGGTAGAGGATGGTATAAGAAGGCTCGCGGAGGCGCGCGAGGATGAGAGGATGAAGCCTAGATGACGGGTTCGTTTTGGCGTCTTGGCGCTGCAGCCGCTTGTGTTGCGGCCACAATAGGGCAGCCGCTTGCGTCATGTTGTCGCCACGTGGCGCCACGGGCGGAATCTCAGACACACGGACAACCATGCTAATGGTGGGAGGGCCCAATGCGTACGTACACTCACGCAGGTGAAGAAGCTGAACGAGGGCCGCGGCAAGCACGGGCGCTTCCTGCTGGGGCACGAGGTCGTGGACTCCTTCTGTGGCGGCGTGTTCATTGTGGACGTGTCCTCGGCGCAGCCATTCAGCGGCATCAGGTGCGGCTTGTGTGTGGGGGGGCAATGGTGGGGTTGGGTGGGTGGGTAGTTCATTCCACAAGCCAAAGTGACCATTGCAACCCTCTTGCCGGGGATGCAGGGGCCTGCTGCAGAGCGTTATGCCATGGGGCAGCAAGCTCGCTCGTACCCTCACCGCAGCACCAACGATCCCGACATCATCGCACCGCAGCCCCAACCCTTTATCCTGCCGCCCCCCCAGCCCCCACACACACACATCCCTACCCCCCGCTTCCTTTAGCTTGGTTTAGTTTGGGCTGGTAACCACAACCCCGCCGCCCCCACACACACAGCTTCATGTTGGAGCAGCTGTCCAAGACGTTCGACTACTGGGCCGCGTCGACGCCCGCCGCCATGAGCCCGCCGCGCTTCAACGTGCTGCTGTGCAGCCGCGACGTGGTGGAGTGCTGGCGCAGCAGCCTGGGCTACGTGACGGAGGGGATGCTGGGGCGGCTGCGGCCATGGTACGAGGACGTCAAGCAGAAGATGCCGCACGCGCCGGGGTTCAACATGGAGAAGGTGGGCGCGGGGGCCGCGGGGGGGGGGGGCCGGGGCGTGCCGCAGTGGGAGTGGGAGGGGTGGTGGCGGCAGGGGTGATGTATCATATGGTGGGAGCTGGCATCGGGGTTGTTGTATCTGAGTACCGTATGGAGAGTTTTCCTCAAATCCAGTCACCCAACCCTTTCGCACCTGTCCCTACCGGCCCCGCTGTTGCAGGCGCTGCGCACCGCCGCCGGCATGGCCAAGAGCCAGGTGCCGCTGTTCCTGCTGTGCGGCGGGCTGCTGGAGAGCCCGCTCAACACGCCCACCGAGATGTCGAGGGTGCTGTACGACATGCAGCTGGCCTGCATCAACACACAGGTAGGTGCGGGGCGGGGGAGGGGTAGCCATCCATGGGATGGTGTTGATTAGATGGGGTGGGTTTGTGAATGCCAGCCCAATTAAACCATACCCATGCAAAAGAGCGAGGATGAGAGCGGCGGGGCTTTGGGGTGGGGTTTAGGAGAGGGGGCAGTGCAGGCGGGGCCGGGCGCAGGTGCACAGGGGCGAAGGTCCGGGGCTTGGGGGTACAGAGTGATGGGGTCTCTGTGCCACCGCACGCCACGTACCCCCTCCTGAATCAATCATACCAGCACCCTGAAGCCTTCTGATCCCAGACTGGTCACACGTCACAAACACACATGTACACAAGGGCGATTCGTTTCGTTTCTAACGCATGTACACACATGTATGTATGCATGCATGCACTCACGTGCAGGCGCCCATGCAGCCGGTGCACGCTGTGGAGCTGTACCCCATGCCCCAGGCGCGAGTGGAGGGTGGCGCCTCGGGCGTGGCGCCGCCCTCGGAGGCGGGCGACGACGACGACATCGGCGACGGCGCCGGGCCGCGCGAGCTGCGGCCGCCGCCGCCCGCGGCGCGCCTGGGCGGCGGCGGCGATGATGCCATGACCGAGGTGTCGGTGGAGGAGGCGGCGGCGCTGGGGTCCAACATCTTCGCGCTGCTGGTGGTGGGTTGGGTGTTGGGGGCTTTTGCTGCTGTGATGGGCTCTCACAGGGGGCCGGCCGCACAGCCCCGCCCTTGCCTGTGTCGGCTTGCCACCAAGCTCTTGTATCAGACCATCATTATGCAACGTTTATAAACTGCCAATTGATTGACAACCTTTATATTGAACCCTTGTCTCTCGCGCGAACGCTCGCAGGACTCGCTGGCCTGCGAGCGCGTTCGGCTGCTGGAGCTGTTCCGCGAGGTGGACAAGGACAGCGACGGCTGCCTGGACTGGCCGCAGCTGTACCGCCTGGTGCTGCGGCTGGTGCCGGACGCCACGCCCGCGCACATCCGATACGTGCAGCTGCTGCTGGACCGCACCGGCGACAACCGCGTGCGGTACAAGGTGCGTGTGTGTGTTTGTGGGTGTGGGTGTGTGTGTATGTGTGTGTGTGTGTGTGTGTGTGCGTGTGCGTGTGCGTGTTTGTGGGGCGGGGAGGTGGTAGTGTGGTGCTACGGACGTGGCACAGGCGCTTCCGGACCCACGTCACATACTGCCGCTTGCAACGCGACCGCATGATAGGCACTTGGGGGCACCCGCGTGCCGTCGCCCACGCCCGGATCCTCCTGCGCACTTGTGCTTCTCCATGCCCCCCCCATTGGTTCAGTTTGGGCTGGTAACCACAGCCCACCCCTAAACCTTCTTCGCCTCCGAACGTATCATACCTGGACCTCTCCCCCCCTCGTCACTAAATTAACATGCATGGCACCCCTCCAGGACCTGGCGGCGGCGGTGCGCGCCTGCTCTCGCGGCGGCATCTGTGTGTCCCTGCGCGATCGGCTGGAGGTGGCGCTGGTGCTGCACAAGATGGCGATCATGATGCTGGTGGGGCGCATCACGCCCGCCGAGATGTTTGCGCGCTACGATAACGATGAGGACTGCTACTGGAGCGAGAAGGAGCAGTGGAACATGCTCAAGGTGGGAGGGCGCGGCGGGCGGCCGCAGCAGGAGAGGTGGCAGGAGACACGGCAGCAGGAATGAACTGGAGGGAGCGGTGCCGTGGCGCGCTTGTAATTAGCACAAGGGAGCGCGTTTACCGTAGTCCCCGGGGGCAGATCGTCATTTGTGCGAAGGGGCGCGTTGCAGGCTAGAGCGCCATGCAGGCGTGCCCCGGCAGAACCGGCGTGGACCATGCAGCAGTCAGCCACTCCACCCCTGCAACACCGGTAACGGCAACACGTGTCCTACCCCCCCCCACTCACTCCTGTCATCACCAAGACCGCTGCACCTACCAACCCCCCCTCCCCATGACGCCCCATGACACGCCGCATCCCTTCCCCACGACGCCCCGCCCCTCAGGACCTGTTCCCCGGGCTGCGCCCCGCCGAGCACGCGCTGCTGTTCGAGGCGTTCCAGGACGTGGACAAGAACGGCGACGGCCGCATCAGCCGCGACGAGTGGAGCCGCGCCTTCAGCGCCGGCGGCGTGCCGGGGCTGCCGGGCAGCGGCGTGCTGGGCACGGCGGACCAGATCCAGCGCATGAAGGACGCGGGCGAGCTGGACGACTTCACGGTGAGGGTGGTGGGTGGAGGGTGGAGGTGGGGGGAGAGGTGGAGGTGCAGTCGGAGGGAGGAGGGAAAGGGGAGCGTGGTGGAGGCAGGAGGGGGGAGGAGGAAGGGATGGGATGGGATGGGCGATCTCCTGGCATGAGCTCAACAGTGGAGAACAGGAGTTGCTGCGAGCCCTGGCTGCCACAACTCCGGCATGCTTATCACGCAGCCAGCAAAAACACAATGGCTGCACTACACGCGCGCACACACACACACACACACACACACACACACACATACAAACACACACCGTTTCCGTTTACCAACACATACAAACACACACACAGTCTCCCTTGTTATCTCTAACACAGTCACACATTCTTTCCCTTGTGAAGTAGACACACAGTCACACACGCTCCACACACCCTCCCCCCCCCCCCCCCGCCCCCAGATCATGGCCATGAAGGCGGCCGAGGAGAACAAGCGGCTGTCGCGCATCCGCGGCGCCGACTTCCCGCTCACGTTGGCGCTGGTCAAGATTGCGGGCGCCACGCGCGGCATGCACCGCCGCCTGGACCTGGGCCGCGCGCGCGCCTTCGCCGACCCCATTGACCTGGTGCCGCTGCAGCAGGTGGGAGCCCTGCGTGCGTGCGTGCGTGCGTGCGTGCGTGCGTGCGCGCGTGCATGCGTGCCCGGTTGTGTGCCGTGGGCCCGGCCTTCTGAAGTTGCCCGCTGCTCCTTGAACCGCTGTGTAGAGTTGCTTTTCTCTGTCTTCTTGATAGCCGTGTGCAGAGTGCAAAGTGACCCTGCACTGCTTCAGCAGTTCCTCCTGTGTCTCCGCTGCTGGCCAAGCGCCCAGCTCACCTTGCAAGCCCACCTCACCACCCGCTTTCCCCACCTCATCACCCGCCGCCCCCAGGTGCGTGACGTGCTGGACGCCAACCTGCAGCAGCTGCTGGCCTTCGAAAAGGCGTACGGCAAACAGCTCACGGCCGAGTACCAGGACCGGCCCTTCCGCAACCACCCCGGCCAGCCCAACCCGCTCACCGCAGACCCAGGCTCGCCAAGCCGCGGCGGCGGCGCACGCAAGCGCCCCGCCTCCGCCAACCGCGCGCTGCGCCCCACGCGCGAGTACTCCTCCTCCGCCTACTCCTCCTCCTCCGCGGCCACCTCCTCCATCGCGCCCACCTCCGCGCACCGCGGCGGCGGCGGCCTCGGCAGCACCGCCGGCCGCAGCGGCGCCGCCAGCTTCCGCGAGCCGTCGCCGTCGCGGCCCGACTCGGCGCGCGGCAGCACCCAGCAGCAGCACGGGCAGCGGCCGCCGTCGCGGCCCCGCTCCGCGGCCTCCTCGCGCGCCCCGTCGTCGCGGCTGCTGGAGCCCACGGCCTCGCACAGCGCCTATGTGGCCGCCACCAACAGCGTCGGTGGCGGCGGCGGCGGGGTTGGCGGCGCCAGCCGCCCCAGCAGCACAGTGCCAGGCTCCCGCCCCGGCTCCCGGCCCAGCTCGCGGCCGAGCTCGGCGTCCCGGCAGCGGCCGCCCATGTCGCCTGTGCCCGCCTGGGCCACGGCGGCGGCCGCCAGCGACGACCCGCACCTGCGTAAGCTGGCCGAGCACGAGGCGAGCTCTGGGGATGTGGGCATGCCGCCCATTGGCCGTGAGCACAGCGCCAGCGGCCAGCAGGCACAGCCCTGGCACACCGGCGCCTCGGGGCTGGGCGGCGGCGGCGGCAGCTTCAGCAGCCGAGCCGGCGGCGGCCTGCTGGCGTCGCGCCCGTCCGGCGGCGCCGCCGACGTCAGCGCCGGTGAGGCGCCCGCTGGCGGCGACCCGCGTCTGGCCGGCCGTCAGGAGTACCGGCCGCCGTCGGAGAGGTCGGCGCTGCGGCCGTCGGCGTCGTACGGAAGCCGCTCACCCGGCTCTAGCAAGGCGCCTTCGGCGGAGCCCAGCGCCGCCAGCGTTAACGGCGGCGGTGGAGGGGGCGGCGGCGTCGGAGGCGGCGGCGGCGGCAGCAACGCGTCATCGCGGCCGAACAGCGCGCCCGCCCGGCGGCCGCCGGGTGGCGGCGCCAGCGTGGGCGGCGGCAGTGCGCGCGGCAGCGTCGCATCAGGAGCTGGAGGCGGCGGCGGCGGCAGCACCTCTGGCATGCCGGCGGCGTACGGGAAAATCCCGCTGCCGCCGACGGCGCGGCGGCAGCTGCCCATGAAGAGTGCGACCCTGGGATTCGAAGGCGAGGGTGAGGGGCTGGAGGGGGCCGCATCCGGCGGCCTGCCCTTCCTTTCCTCACCCGACCCCAACGTGCCGCCTGGTGGCGGTGCCGGTGGCTCTGGCAGCCGTCCGACTTCGGCGGGACGGCGCTCCTTTGGCCCCGCGGGCTTCCGCATGGAGTCTGGCAACAGCCGCACGTCACAGGGGTGGGTGTGATAGGTGCTGCACGTGAAGTGGCGGATATTGTGATCCGGTGCGGGGGTTTGTCGGCGGGGTTTGTGTGGGGTGGGTGTGGCGGGCGCCACACATAACCTGATCGCGTGTTGAAGTGTGCCGCAGACGGCGCGCGCCTGAGCGCATTTTGCGGGAGTAGTATAGCCACAGGACTGAGGTGACTGCTGCGCGTCCCCGGCTCGAGACCAGGGGTCCTCAGGCTCAGCTAGACATGTAGATACGCTGTATGAGGTCTCGTTGTTCATATATTGTATGCATTGACAGGATAGGATTGTTTGATGGCGTGTACGCGACTTGTGCAGACGCTGTGGAAGGATGCATCCTTTGACTGGCGGATTGTCTGACGTGATATAAGCTGTTGCTGCCCGGGAGGGCTACAAATATAAGTGCGTAAAATGATGATAGCCACTTGGAAATTGGACGATACACGGCGTGCGATTCAAGGAGGCTCGTGAACGGGCGCGAACTGACGCGAGCGATTTGGGCGCCGGACCGCAGGTTGGGCATGACCATTCAATTGTGAAGCTCGTGACAGAAAGCTCGAAACCATTCACTGATTCAAGCCATACTGCAAGATTGTGGAGTCTTGATACACACCCTCTTGAGTCTTGGCGAGCTTCAGTAACGTCGTTTTCAGGGTCCGCAAACCCTGACCCACAAGCCCCAACTTCAGGATGTCCTTATCAGATAGCAGTGACGATGACCTGGAGCCAGGCTCCGCTGCAAAAAAGGTGCTGCAGCGATTGCGCAGCTCACCGAAGCCACAGGCTCCTTTCTCCCTGCTCAATTCTGCGCAACGGAGTTTTGTCAATGCGGATCCGGAAAGCCTGGAGTCACAGCTGATTGGCGCGGGTGTTATATCGGCTTTCAACACGCATGCGCTCGAAGAGGCGCTGCGTGCACAGGCCTTTGCCGCTGTCGACAAGAGGGAGCACGGTGAGACTGCGCTATGCGCGCAAGCGAGGCTTTTCGTGGGCTTGGCAAACCACGCAAATGAAGGGGCGGTTATGTTGGCTCCCGCAGCCTTTCGTCGACTCGACCGCAGCGTGACCTTCTCGAGTTCTCGACTCCTCGGCCCGCCGCAAATTAAGGCGTCCCCCCAAACCTACGCCACAGCGCTCATTGAGGTTCCTCACTTTCTGGAACCACCGTCTGCCACACTTTGAACGCGTTGGGCGCAGAAATCGAGGCGTACGAGCAAGCGCTCCAATCGGCACTGGCGGAGCTGCGGCGCGTGCGGGGCGTGGAGGAGGCCCGGCTGGCTGGGCGCGTGGAGGACGCCACGCGGCGCTTCGAGCAGCAGCTGGCGGGGCTACAGCAGCAGTACCTGGCAGAGGTGGGGGCAATGAACGAGTACGCACCAGCGGGGCAAGGGGGCAGGGGCTGCGCTTGGGGCCGGCGTCAAGGTCTGGGCGAACAGACGTGCACAGCGCGCTGCCCGGGCGTGGAGCCCAAGGGCAAACAGGGGATGACACGGAGCGCTGCCAGCCGCCGTACATGTGCATGTAAACCCTTGACGGGCGTACCATACCCTTCGCCGCGTTCTCCGCACGCTGGCAGCCCCGCCATGCCCCACACACACACACCGTATGTGACTTTAGCAAGGGCATGCAGGAAGTGATGCGGAATGCGGACCCAGCTAGGCTTGCTGCGCTGCTCGACACCATTTGGGAGCTTAGGAGCAGGAATGTTCCCCTTGCGAGGGCCGGCCAAGAGAGCTGAACAACCAAGCTAGCCCTGCCACCCCTGGGCCCAACACACCCGCTGCGCAGGTGGAGAAGCTGAAGCGCCAGACGGTCAGCGAGCTGCACAAGCAGCGGGCAGCCAGTGAGGCGGCCATTGCGGCACGTGTACGGACACTGCAGGGGCAGCTGAGGCACGAGCGGCCCACCAGCAGTCTCATGAACCCGGACGTGGGCACGGGTGGCGGTGGCGGCCCGCAATCACCGCGGCTGATTACTGGGGAATACGGCAGCCCCTCGGGGCGACCCTCGCCAGGGATGCGCATGCGGTGAGGTGGAGTATTGCCAATGCGTGGCGTTTTAGGCTCGATGGATTTCTCAGGGCAACAAGTGCAATAAGGGCGCCTTGACGTGTGGGCTTGGACCAATGACTGGACGCCTTCCGTGCGCCCGTACTGCAGGAGCGCCCGTCCCGCTACCCTGGGCAGCTCCCTGTCGTCGCCGGTCGCAGCGCGAGGTGGCAATGCCTTGGGGGCAGGTGGAGGTGGTGTGGCGTTCGGCGGCGCCGGGCTGAGCCCCAAATCTCCCTCCACAGCCCGCATGTGGTGATGGCACCGAAGGAGGTGGCTAACGGTGGTTTAGAAGCCAGGCGGGTGGACGGGAAGCGAAGACGTGGACCAGGTTGGAAAGGCTAGCAGGCCGGCGCGGCGCTTGCGTCTTTGCGCGCGGTGCTGACACCGCTATCGCGCGCAGCTGCAGGCAGGCACGTGGGCGGGCGGGCGCGCGCAGAATCCAAGGACGCACGGTACAGCAGACAGGCTCCCTGCGCAAGAATGGTGGACAGGTGGAGCCGCCGGTGCTGTTCGGGTGTGGGGGCCGTGGACATTTGCATGCGCGTCCTGCAACTCAGGCCCTCTCGGGCACAAGCATCACTGGAATGCGCTAGGAGAATACCGTACGTGTGGCGTGTAGGCTCACACACAACACACGACCACATGTGTGACAGGGCCTGTGTGGGAAGGAAGCCGTGCAAAGGGAAGAGTCATGGACCTACGGTATTGCTGTGATGCCTCAACCTGTGGAAGGTCGGATGGGTGCTTGACTTCTCTGTCGGTGTGCCCGGCTGGCAGCGAACCCAGCCCGGCTGCTTGGGCTCGGGCATTCAAATGGCAGAAGCTCAAGGGAGGTATCTTGGCGGAGCCGGCTCATCTGGATGAGTCCACGCTCAGGTACCGGTAAAGTCATGGTTGTAAAGTGAGGGCTAGAGGGCGTGGACTGTGGAGCATGGCGTTCCGGAGCTGTGAGTGCGGGGGAAGGTGAGGGGGGACGCCATGAAGAAATGAAGCGTGGGTACCGGGACGTCTTGAAACGTCGGCCGTTCCAAGCTGCCGCGCGCCATGTTAGAAACCATCGCCATGAAGGCGTGCAGTCAGACATAGCACCATTTGCGAAGTTCGCCAGGTCAGAGCACAGCCTGAACACGCTGGGGACAACGACCTTCGCAGCGGGAGCGGACGGAGCTTCCTTGCGCTAACGGCCCTAACGTTATGGTCGAACATCGGCCCGATAATCGCCCTGCCGAGGCATTGATGGGTAATATGTTGTAAGCTGAATGCAGACGTGCTAACACGTCCAGGCTTGCGGTGGTCCTGAGAAGCTGACACGCGCGAGCTGATCGTCATTCGGAAAGGGCACCGTTTTTGATGGACTCGGCCCTTAGCCCCTCTAGCGTGTCCAGACCCTGATACAAGTTACTACCCACTATATAATCATGCTTGTATGCATGCATTCTTACCTGCTACAGGCTTAAGTCGCCGGCCCTCCGGTTACTATCCTTTTTGTCCGTCCTCGCCTGAACCCTGAAAGCCACCTAGAAAGCGCGTAAACGTTATTTGAGCTTGCTCATGATGGAGGCAAGGTACTACGCCGTGGACACTTGCTGCCCCGGCCCCGGGCATGCCGTGCGATTCGTTGCGGCGAAGACGTCCTGCGAGTCTCCAGGCCGTAGTGCTGGTAGCAGCCTGGCAGGCGAATCGCCGAGGCGTGGTTCACTCACGGCTGGGGCGAGCAACTCGGGCGACTGGGCGCCTTCCTCTTCTGTTCCCAGCCTGCCTACGTTCGCACGTGCGAGCGTTGATTCCCAGGATACAACGACCTCTGCAGTCGATGCGCGTGGATATCTGACCACAACCTCTCTCGGCGACGTTCGGGCGGCCCTCGACGGTTGGGCGCTCGAAAGAATCCCGCGCGCGACGACGCTGTTTGCGCTGTCGCGGGCGGAGCTCCTGGCCGTCAGCCGTGAGCTGGAAACTCTGGAGGCCTCAATACGTCGGGAGATAGCCGAGGGAGCGGCACGCGCCCAGCAACTTGCCAACTTCGTGCCGCATGCAGCTATGACGTCCGGCGCTCGTCTTCGTCAGGTGTGTCCTGGAGACTTGCCCACACACTTGATTGCATCGATGCCTCCGTTTTTCGGCAGCTCCATGTGCGGCCAGTGTTCGCTGGCGGACTCGTCACTGCTGGACGTGTCATCGAAACTCGGGGCCGCGCAGTTTGTGGCGCTACTCGCATACGCATGGACCGCCTGGCACATTTCGAGCCATTAGCATTGTCTTGGAGCTTGAGGCCTGATATAACTGCGCAAAACCGAGCGCTCTCTTGAACTCCCTCTACCAACCGCAATTGGTGGATACAGGCGAGGTCAACGCGAGCCCTGCCGCCAGCGGCACAGACCCCCGCACAGCCTGGACCGCATCACCAGATGGACGGCAGGCCCCAGGCGCCGCATGCAGAGGTCATGGCCTGCGGGGCCTCCTACAGCTCAGGCCGCACCTCAGCCCAGCAGGCGGGACACGAGTTCGGCGCCACGAGCACCTGCCCCCAGCAGCCGCAGCCGCAGCCGCAGCCGCAGCTGCGCCAGCAGCCCTCGGCCTCAAGCCCGGCAGCGCCTGCGCCGACTGCGGATACCTGTGGGGGTGGCGATGGTAGCGTGGCCGACGCGGGCTCGGATGCCTGGGGCCTGCCGGTCAACACCGGCGGCGTCATTACCAAGGAGTACGTCAGCGCCTTGTTCAACGCCATTCGTAAGTACCGGCAATCGCAAACGCCCAAGCCGCAACCCCAGCATCAACGACACCAGCAGCTGTTGGAGTCGCGCTGCATCGCACAGCAGCAGACTGGCAGGCCGGCACCATTGCGGCCACCGCCGGCCGACTTGATGCCGCCGCCACCGCCGCCCATGCAGCAGCACCAGCAGCGCGTGTCTGTGCCTCAGCAGGTGCCAATGGGAGTGGAAGCCGGCAGTCGCGGCCTCGGTGCGGCTGCGGCGGCGACGGCATCTGCGGCCACCACAACCCAGCAGCGCCACAGCACTGCCCTGCGGCAGGCGCCACTGCCGCCGCGGCCTGTGCCGCCTGTGCGGGCGTCGCCCAGCAGTGAAATCAGTGGCGACATGACGGCGCGGCAGGTGTCTGCTGACGACTCGGCGGGGCACTCCCCCGCGTCCCGGCCCCTGCGCCTGTCTGACGCGACTTTTGTTGCCCCGCCGATGCGGCCTCCGCCGCCGCCAACCCTGCCGCCCGCCCGTGCCGGCGCGCCCGGTGCCCCGATGTTGCCGCCCAGCAGCCTCCCTTCGCGCCAGGGTCTGGGCGGCCGCGGGGCGCAGCAGGCAGTCAGCGGCGCAAAGCGCAGCAGCGGCCAGGACGTGGCGATGGACACGCTGGGCGGGCGGCCCTCGCAGTCGTTACAGCTGCCGCAGCCGCAGCAGGCTCGCAGCCCTCAGGGCCCCCAGTCGGATGCCGCGGCGGCTCTGGCTGCGTTCATGGACTTGCTGCGGCAGGCGCAGCAGCACCAGCAGCAGTCCTCGCTGAAGCGTCAGAAGCTGGTGCAGTAAATTGCTAGGTGTCTGCTGTGTTTTCATTGTGAACGCGTGTACGGTTATTCTTTTGAGCCCCAGGAGTGTTGGCTTGTGTACCAGCGCTTGCAGCCGAGCTTCCCGTGCAACTTTTCAATGTGAACGCGTGTAACTTTATAACTTGAGGTGGGACTGTTATTCTTTAGTTGCTGTGATAGTGAAAAGGGTATTGTCAATGCCTAACTTACTTATTAAGTGGTACGTAGACGTGCGTCACACGTACCCCGTGTGTGTGTGCGCGTGTGTGTGTGTGTGTGTGTGTGTGTGTGTGTGTTGGTAAACGGAAACGGAGAGAATTCCCCGCAATCGCTCGCAGTCACTGACGGATACGTACCGAATACTTCTTGGACGGTGTGTGTGTGTGTGTGTGTGTGTGTGTCCCTGTACACGTGATTAAAGATCCCTGTCCCGCGATACTACAGGGCTAAGCACGCACTCGCGCTTTTCGTGCATTTGCTTATTGGTTATTTTTGAAGCGATACGTGTGGTGGCGGCGCTTAATCGTGGGTGTACGGCTGCCTGGCGGAAGAGGTCGGAGAAGGTGGTGCGCGTGCGCGGACGTGGCGCCGCGTAGGTCTTTGGTTTGGGCTGGAATGGTACAGAGGGGACTGGACACAGGATTCTTTTGTTGTTCTGCATGTTCCGTCGCCGGTTCTGTGAAAGTAGCGCATGGAGGCTATGTGCGGTGATGCGTGTGACTCTCTCACGTGCACATGTGTGCAAAATGCAAAGAGTGTGAGGTGGCGTGGACTGCAGAAGCCACTGGTGTCGTGTGGAGATGTCCGCGCTCTACAGGCGCGGATGCGAGGTGGGGTAGGTCAAAGGATGCAGCCTGCTGCGCGCAACGCCGTATCTGATGACTGTGCAAGTCACGTGTGTCCATTGCGTGATGTCCGGTTCGGGGGATGCCACTATCCTTCGCCTCTACAGCTGTAGGCGTGCAGCCCTGCGGTCTGCTGCAGCTGGTAGCCCCAGTCTCCCTATGTCAGGCAGTACGGACACTACCGTATGTGTGCGTACGGCAGCCGGCAAGTTGCGCACCCGCCGCCGCCTCAGCACTACCTCAGGACTGCCAAATGTCGTCCCAGCGCATACCGGTATGGCTGAGTGCGGGGTTCGGGCGGTATTGGCCTTCCGGAATGCAGCCGCGTGGGCCATGCTCCGTACCGTACAATGGCTGGGTGCACAGACGCCTGTTGCGCCAGGCCCCTTCCCCTCTTGCCTGCAGCACATCCAGCTAGCTGATGGCTGCGCTGTGCCCAGGGGCCGTTTGCAAGCCCTTCGGTACAGAGATGCCGGCAGGCACACAGTTGCCATCCAACCAAGGATACAGTAGAATGAGTAGATGCTCGCAGATCCCTAGACGTAAGGCGAGCGCACGGCGCAGGCAAAACGTACGTACTGCTGTGCGCGTGGAGGCATCCCTTCTACGACCTCATACCTGCACGATCCACCCACTCGGTGGCATCAGCCACCACACGCCATATGGTTGCCTGTCAGCAACTGTCACACAGTAGCATATGCCCTGGTTGGCTGCGCCGGTGGTTCCCCTGTGCCACGACAGTGTTTACACTGTCCCCTTCTTGTAATCCGCAATCATATGCCCTGGGGGCAAGCCTGCCGCCTGACCCTATGTTACCCTATACGCTTGTTACTTTCTTGGCCCCACGACGCCGCTTGCGTGAGTGGGGGGTAGTTGATTGGTAGTTGGGGGATGGCTGCCGTGCCTGTGGATGGTTGTGTCGTCCCTGCCGCGTGGCCGAGGCATTCCTTAACGCTGGACCGGGCGTGGCCGTTCGTGGTGGCACTCGTAGTCTGAGCTCGTTTGCTTGTGTGGGCCTCCATGCGGCCTTGACGCTCCCTGACCACGGCACTCTGCAGGGCGTGCAGGCCTGTAAAACGATACTGCCATCAAGAAAGCCATGGGGGGGCTCCTGTCACCCAGAGTCCCAGACCCTGCCCAGACCCTGATGTGCATGAGTCGTCCCGACAGCCCAGCGCCGATACCACGCAGCATACAGTCATGCCGACAGCGTGTGTCAGGACGCCCGTTTTTACCAGCGGTTTACCGTCACGTGTGAGGTAAATGCCACTGGCCTCTGCTTGCTGCTCACCTCTTTCGCTGCTGCCTACCAGATGCGACATCCTCGTCCCGGCTGCCTCGCTCTCGCATTTCGCATTTGCATTCTAGCGCATGTCGGTAGGGCGAGTAGTCCCGGGACTCAGAACCCAGATACAAGAAGCTCATGCGGGACGGATGTGGCGAGTGTGCTTGGTCGTGCTGTTGTTGCTGGGTGACTGCGCCCTCCTCGCGCCGGGCCGGCGGGCCCCCTTGTCAACCTGTGGCGTCCCTCCTAACCGGGCCTGCCAGTAGGCCTGCCGCTATCGCGCGCTGCGTGGCGTCGATTTGTCTGTGGTGGCATTGCCTGGCCGGGCGCCCGGAGTGTGAGGAAAGCGCGGCACAAAAACGCTCCAGCAACCGCGGCCAGCAACCTCTGTCGGTACAGTTACAGCGCACACTGATCAGCCTCTGCCCCTCTTGTATATGTTTTGCTGGCTATGCATGGGGAAGGGAGGGCTGACCTGCTGATGGGACGATTGCGGAAACCTGTTCCCTTGCATCATCGACGGGCCTGCCTGCCCTGCCAGCAGAGAAGCCGGAGAACCGGATGGCCGCAACATTCCTCCAACCCCAGCGGCCCAGCCACTCCTGCTTACAGGCTCGGGAATCAGCCCGGATTGCTAATCCACTTGCCCTCTTCCGGCTGTTCTGGCCCTTAACACCGCTTGCCGTTGTTCCACATGGTGCTGATCCTCAGTCGGCTGCTCAGGCCCGTGTTCAAGCCTGCACGCCGGCTGCATTGCCATTGCTGACAGAGTATAGAAGGAGCCGGCTGCGGTGTTGGCTGCCTTGCGGAAGCGCTGCACAGCTGCAGCTTGACCGCCCCACCCCCACCCCCAGCCCAGCCCAGCTTGGCTAGCCTAGAGCGACGTGTTGTTCCCCTGGCCATCTGGGATGCCCTGCCCACTACCCACGCCCGCATGACGACCACAAGACCCCCGCTCCGAAGCTCGCGCTGACCAAACGTGTTGCCTGCATCATATCCCGGCTGGCTCCCAAGTCGCCCATCCCTGCTGTGCCTATGCCCACCCTCCCCCACACCACGCTGCCATACCTTTCTCCCGCACGACCCGTCCCCACAGCGCCGCTGCAGATACTTGTGCACTGACCTGCTGCCGCACAAACCCAGAATCCTTTGCCAGTTGCGCCGCATCAATGCCCCAGACTCGGACACATGGGAGATGTCCATATCATCATCCGCGCCCGGGGTTACACGGTGTCTTGCGGGTGCCGCACACTGCACCCTTTTCTTGTGTCCGTTCCCATGCGAATGCCGACGAAGCGGCCACCTCCATGTCTGTCTGTGAACTATACCTTATCTAACGCCCAACACAAGCCCCAAATACGTTGCGCGAGGGCAGCCCAAACTCGTGGGCAAACTGGGGTGTGGGGTGCGAACCCGGACACGCCCCGCCACCCCCGCCCCCTGCCCTACCGATCCAAGTCCCACACTCATTAACCCGCAAACGCCAGCATCGCGCACTGCTCCTCCAGCGTTTTGCGTCCACGCGCTCAAGAGAGTAGCACCCACCGCCGCGACAGCTCCGCCCGAGCGGATGCACGCTCAGAGGCTCATACTGGGCGACCCTGGAAAACTGCCCCAAATGCGCCTCTCAACATGCTGCTTAAAATCCAGCTCGGCAAGGCGCTCCGCAGCCCCACAGCTCCGGTCTAGTTGCAAGGTCGGCTGCGCACCACAAGGCGACGCTCCTCGCGCCTCCAACGCCGCTGCACAAAGCCGCTAGCTCCTGTAGCTGCTTAATCGATAATCTCGCCGGTCTTGACCAGGAAGCGGACCTTCTTGCCGCTGTCCAGCACCTTGTGGCCCACCCGGCTGCGGACACCCTTCTCCTTCGAGTAGAGCATCACGTTGCTGTGGTGAATGGGGAACTCCAGGGTCTTGATTTGCCCAGTCTCGTTCTCCATCTTGGGCTTCAGGTGCTTCTGGCCCTGGTTGACACCCTCGACCACCACCTTGCCCTTCTTGGCGAGCACCTTGATAATGGTGCCCACCTTGCCCTTGTCCTTGCCAGCGATAATCTGAACGGTATCGCCCTTCTTCACATGCATAGGCACGCGCAGCGCCTTGCCACCGGGGCCCAGCTCGAGGTGCTCCCACTTGCGGCCACCACCAATCTTGGGCAGGTCACCGTAAGCGGCCACGGGGGCGCAGACCATAGTGCGAGAGGTAATGGGCGCACGCGGCGCGACCGACGAGCGGCCCAGAGTGGCGCCGGAGAACGCAGAGGTGCGAGCAGAGAGCATGGTGGCCATGGTCACGTCTAGCGCCTAAGAAGGAGTTCTGGGCCTCTAGACCCCGGCTAAAAATGCAGTGACAAAGCGACAGCGGCCAGAAGCGGTCTCGAGTCGAGGCGACTCCGGCGCCTTGCATGGGTCTCCCGTCGCCCGCATGCTGCCGCGGCCAGCAGACAGTGGTGTCTTGTTCTTGGAAAATTCTTGTTACTTGGTGCAACGTAATAAATAAGTTCCAGCCTCAGGTCGAGTGTTGCAAGCAAACTTACCAAACGTTCGCTTCTCGTCCACCTTTGTGCACTGGATCTGAAGACACATTTTCCACAAGGATTGAATTTTTGTGTTGTCACTTGACAGAATAAGAATAGGGCTTGAGGGCACTGATACAGTTTCGCGCGTTTAGTCCCTCTCGCGCCGGGGTTTCGCTTCCGGGTATCGAAGCAACACCAGCTTACAATCTCAGACACCCGCACGATGCACCTGAGAAGTGCGTGAGCGTGCGTGAGAGCGTAGTAAGGGCTCCGTTGGAGGACGGTGGCTCGGCCGCTGCGATACGCTGGCTGTCCGCGTGGCGCAGCTGGCGCCTTGAGCTGCTTGAGGCGTGGTATTGGGCGCGTTGCAGCAGGTGGCAAGCGCAAACCGGTGGAGATGGCGAAAGGGCTCTGGCTGGGCGCGGGCTCGCTCCTCGCAGGCCTCATCGCGGCACTTACTTCAAGGTGCGCTATCATTTCAGAATGTGATGCTGCATGCGGTTGTCGCGCAGAAGGTCGCGAGCCCTGCTGCGCGTACAGTCCGCCAACGGCTTTTCCGTCCTGGGTTACACCCCGAACGAGGCCGCACGCCACCCACGGCCCGCCCCGCAGGCTCACCCGCCGACGACGACGAAAGCATGCAGTCACCGACGCAGCAGAGCCAGCTGCTGAGGAGGCATCCACGTCGGGGGCGCATGAGCGTATCGGCGGTGGCGGTACCGGCGCAGCGGGGTCGCAACAGACCGGGCCAGCCCCGACCCCGTGGTACGGCGTTCCGAAGCGCGCCCACGCATCCTATTGCTCTTTCGGAATATGGCTGTGTGGCTAGGCAACGAGATACCCAGCCGCCTCTCTTTGCCCTGGCAATGCTCGCGCCAACCATCAGCGACCACAGCTACCACCTACTGCTGGCCTGCTTGCCTGTCCGCCTGGACGTCCTGCCCGCAGGGTCACACTGGGGGCGCGGGCATCATTTGCGGTGGGCGAGTGCGGCCTGGGCGGCGGCGGCGGCGGCGGCGGGTACTTGAAGCGCACCAGTGACGGGCTACTCGTGGGGCCGGGGCCCAGTCCGGGGCCGGGGCCGGGGCCGGGGCCGGGCGGGTCCACGTCCAGCGGTGTGCTGTCGCGGCTGATGGTGCTGGGGCGGCCGTCAGAGTCCGTGGAGAGCGCCGTCAGCTTCTCGGGTGGGCTGGGGCTGGGGCTGGGGCTGGGGCTGGGGGAGGAGGGGGTGGGAAGGGGGTGCCGTACGCGTGCTGGGCCTGGGCGCAGACGGGGCGCGATTTTGGGGGGGGGCTGGGGCGGTTGCAGGGATTAGGAGGCTGGGTGGGGTGGTCAGTAATGTTGTGTGGCGAGGCGGGTCGTCACGCCGTGCTGACCGCTCGCCGTACGGCGTGGTGATGGCGTGCAGGCGACGTGGCCACCAGCAGTACGAATAACTGCGCGGGGTACGGAGACGAGTACGACAGCTCGGAGGAGCAGGAGCCGGAGTGCAGTGCTGACTCGGCGCGGGCGTACGGCAAGGTGGGGAGGAGGCCCTGGAATCCAGGGGTGGCGGTGGTGAACCGGGAGGGGTGTGTGGGGGGGGGGGTAGGGGGCCGGTTGGTTTCAGGACCCAAAGCAAACCGGGGGCAGGGCATCAGGGCTGAAACGTGTGAACCGGGTTGCAGCGCAGGGATGCAGCCTAACTCCCGGGCCACAGCAGGGCCGCGGGCGGAGGCCAGATTGAGGAAAGGGTGATGCCGGCAATAGAGAGCGTCACAGCGCCGGCCGTTTGAAACGCCGGCGGCCAGAGCATCGGGGCGACTGGGCGACACCAGCACGTGCGGCCCGCATACTGCCGGAACCCCACCCGGCTCCGTCCTCGCCGCCTGTCCCCGCTCCTGCCTGTCCCTCGTGTCCGCCACCTACTCCTCCACCCACTCTTAACTCCTGCACGCCCCCACGCGCCCACCCCAACCCCGCGCTCACAACTTACACACTCGCACACGGACACGGACCCGCCAGAGCGACCGCGCGCGGCTGGTGGACATGTGGATCGAGAGCGCGCTGCTGGTGAGCCGCGACGTGCGGCTGGACAAGCGCCACTTCGACCGCACCACGCGGCAGAACCTCAAGAAGATGCGGCCCGCCAGCGCGCAGGTGTGTGTGTGTGTGTGCGCGCGGGGATGGAAGGGGGTGGATGGGGGGGAGGCGCGTGTAGCAGCTGCCTCGCTCTCGCATTTCGCATTTGCATTCTAGCGCATGTCAGCAGCTGTGGTGTGCAAGGAGGTGTGTGGGTGGGCGGGTTGGGCCTGGGCCTGGGCTCGGGTTGGGTGCGGTGCGCCGTCGCAGCTGCTTCCCCCACATTCGGACATGCAAACACATGCGGTAATGCGTCAACGCAGGGCGGGGGCCAGCGCAGCACAGCGAAGCAGCATGGCCACAGCATCAGGCCCGTGTCCGGGGGTTGCGTTACGGCTGAATCGAAGCGGGTTGGGAGGAATACTTGCGGAGTGGAGGGGCTGGCGGGAGGAGAGGATGGGTGGGCGGCACCAGCTGACGTGACTTGAAGCTGTGGTGCAGTGTTGCGGGGGCATGGCATTGGTTGGTGACGGCGGCGGTACGCGCTCTGTGATTTTATTGTTAATGTGTGATCGTGCCGTTCTTGGCAAAGTCCGTTGCGGTGTGCGAGTGACCTGCATTACGCTGCTGCTGCTGCTGCCCGGGCTGCCGCGACATCCACATGCACATGCACATGCACATGCACGTTCGCAGGCGGTGCTGGCGGAGCTGGCGGAGCGCAGCTGGGACGGCACAGCGGACATCGCGAAGGAGGTGCACCGGCTGGTGCGTGCGTGCGTGCGTGCGTGGCCCACTGGCGGGTGGCGGCGTGGCGGGGCGGCACGGGGCTGGCGGGGTGCGCCAGAGGGGGGTGCGGCTGTGGGTGTGTGGGCTGCGGGGTTGTGCGCTGGCGGGTGTGAGCTACGGGATTGATGCAGCTGGGCAGCGCGCTCACCAAGGTGTTTTGGGGTCGAACAGGGTTGCGGACAGTCTGGTTGCACAGCGATGCGGATTGTGCAAGTGGCCCGTGCGCAGCCCCTGCGTGCAACACACACACGAACACAACCACGACCTCATTTGTCATTTGTCGTGTGGCCTGCTGCCCCGTAGGTGAGCCACGCCAAGGCGCAGGACAAGTTCGCGGTGGGGTCGGCGATGGGGGCGGCCGCGCTGGTGACCACAACGTCGCACAACAGCCGCACCAGCATTAGCAGCAGCAGCGGCGGCGGCGGCGGCCTGCCCGCGTCGGCGGCGGCGACAGCAGCGGCGGCGGCGGCAGTGGCGGCGGTGGGCGGGTCACGGCTTGTGTCACCGGGTGTAACGAATTGACTCTCAGCAACGCCTCGCGGCTCGCTCGGTGCACGTGTGCTCGCCCTCGCGATTCGGCCATGCGTGGCTGCCATGGCCACGAGCCTGACACCCCGCGGGCCCGCCCCCAGCCCGGGCAGCAGTTAGGTGCCGTGCAGTGTGCGATGATTGCGAGGCACGCATGTCTGTGATGATGGGTAATGACGCCAGCATCAGATCCGGAGCCCAGTCCCTGGCGCCAGCAGGCCGAGTGGCCGACCCACTGCTCCCAAGCGAATTCACGAACGAAAAGTACGCCAGCAGGGGCTCTCTGCGAATTACTGCGCGTCCTTCGCAGACTGTGATTTCCACCTCAGCCCCGCCCCTTCATCCGTGCTGGGTTTTGGCAAAAAGTATCATAATGGCGCAAACCGCGATTGCTGCGTATTACAATCTGATATTGCCTATTGCAACGTAAAAATTAGGCGGCAGGGAACATTCGGCCGGAGCGAGACGCGACTCGGCAACTGGCCGCTGGTCTTTGTCACCTCAGTAATTCACCAGCATTTGCCGGCCTTCTCACTCGCCCTGAGCCTGCGCCTCCAGTTCAACATACCTGATAGCCAAATCCAACAGTCAGTCAGCCAACACCAATTACGTCTCATGACGTGGTATGCATTCATAACGTCAGCCCCCACCCCCATGCCCCGCCTCCACACCAGGCACGCAAACTCGCGCCTGGCACAATGGAAACGACCCCCTGCAGCCTCACCGCCGCCGACGTGCCTTACAGCCTCTGCCCACGCGGCGTGCCTGGACGGAGCCGCAGCAAACTAGCATTGGGTTCAAACACATACACGGCGCTGCCGTCTGCCTGAAAGCGCATGATCGATACAGGGCAGGCCGCCCCCTCCCCCAGGCCCGCACTCATCGGGCCGCCCCGTGACGCAAGCTCGCACATTCGCATTTTAGCGCATGTCCGTAACACGAACCCGCGCCCCATCCAGTTGACCCTTGATCCTGCCCTCGGAACAATCGCAAGTACAAGTCTTGTATGTACGTGCGACACCCGGGTCAGGCAAGGCCACTCGGGCGATCGGCCGGCGGCCGCACTTTTCAAATCCCCAAAAGGGGACGTGGCCTCCCTTCATCGGGGCCATCGCATGTCACTGTTGACCACGCCAAATGTAGATGTATGAAACAGCACCCACTCACAGTGAAGTCTCGCATGTCTGACAACACCGCGCACGTTGCTATCCAACGTGCGTCGTGGCAAACCAACGCAATGCGTGACCCACATACAGTGCAGTGTAACCATTTTACCCTCAATTTGTTTTGAAGTGCCGCACACGCGTAGGCCGTACGCGTAACCCACATCGCCTGACCCTCTTGGCACGCTAACACGACATTAAGTACAGTCAAGGGCGCCGCCACTTAGGAACCTGGCCGCTGCTCCAGGTGTGTGCACCGTCCAACTTGAAAACGACGACCAAGCCACATCTTGCCCACCCGTCATCGTGACACATACATGTTAAACCCTGGACACGGACCCGGCACATCACCGGCTTCCGTCCAGGCTGCCGCTGCCGCTGCCACCGCGGGCGCCGGAAGCCCGGGCCACGGCCGTGGCCACGGCCAGCGAGTCCGGGAAGTAGGGGTAGGAGTACACTGCCACCTGCGTGCCGTGTGCCGTACATGTGGCCATGCATGGACACAGCGTCGACGTGTGTGTGTGTGTGGGGGGGGGGGGTTCCATGCATTTGACGAGGTAGAGGGGGGGGGAGGCAGGACACTTCGCGGCGCTGTGCGGGCGCCTCCCGGTTTCATGGTGTGAACACGTGGCATCGCGCCAGCAGCCACAGGCTGGCAGGGCAGACAGCAGCCGCAGGAACGGCAGCGCCATGCCGTGGGGGCTCCGCTGCACACCCTCCTGTGTGTGTGCGCACCTCCTGCACACGCCCCTGCACTCTCCTTTACAGCTCCCTCTTGCCCCTGCTGTTCTCCCTGCCCTGTGCCCTGTGCCCCTCGACTTCCGTCTCCCACCCACCACCCACCCACCACGCATCCAGCCGTCCACCCAAATCTTAACGCACCCCTAACGCAACGCAACCCCTAACGCAACGCAGCGCTGCCACCTTCCCGCCGCGACCCTCCCGCCCACCTTGGCGAACTGCGGCGGAGCCAGCACCTTGCCGAAGAAGAAGCAGCACAGCAGCGTGCGCGCGCTGTGCTCCTTGTCCATGTTGGCTGACAGCTTGTCGATCAGCTCCATGTCGGCGGCCAGGCCGGTGCGCTGCATGTGCATGTGCATGTGTGTGTTAGGAAAAACGAGAAAGGGGAAACGACGACTCGTGTAAGAGTTCACAAGGGAGAGAACAAATGAAAGACTTGAGTGTACACTCATATGTGTACGCGTACCGGTATATATATGCGTGTGTGTGTTTTGGGAAGCACACAAGCAAGACAATGTGCGTGTGGCGTTGCGGAGGAGCGGGTAAGGGCAGGAAGGCAGTGCCCAGCAGTGGACCGCGATACCGATGTACCATGCCGGTAGTCGGACGCACAAGCACATTTCCTGGTTGCGACAGCGGCAAGCCGTGAAACGGCACGCAATGGCACTGTCCATCCCGCTCTTCTCCCGCGCACCTCGATGCCTTCCCGCGCATCGCCGCCAACCAGCGGCCGCCCTGCCCCTCCACCTACGCCCATCGCGCCTGCCGCCTGCATCTGCAGCTGCTGCAGGAAGGTCGAGGTCGCCGAGCCGTCCATGCTGCAACCCAGCCCCGAGCCGCCCGGGCTGGGCGTGTGGCCCAGCGCGGTGAGGATGAGCCGCCGTTCCTCGTACACCTGTGGGGAGCCGAAGAGGAGGAGGAAAAGGCGGAGCGGGGTTGGGGGTTGTACACACAAGCCCAAACCAAACCAAGCCAAACCAAGCCAAACTAAGCGAGCGGAGCAAAGGCGCAGGGGGTGCTGCGGCGCGGGGGCCAGGTGCAAAGCCAGACCGGGTGTGAAGCGGCACCGGGTACAAGGGTGTGAAGCCGACCCGTGGCTCAGCCTTGGAGAGCCTTGAGAGCCCTGCCTGTGCGCCCGGCCATCTTCACCTCTGCGCACATCCCCAGGAGTGATCCCGGTCGCCGCCGTGCCTTCCCCCACAAGCAGCGCCGCTACCTGCCTGCTGCTCCCCTTCGCTCGCCGACCCTGCAGCGCCCACCGCCACCAGCCCCGCCGACCCCCGCGCAGCGTCCCCAGCCCCCAGGCCCCACAGCAGCCCCCGCGCACACATATACACCACCCGCCTTGGCAATGAGGCCGCGGTACAGTTCGTACACGGCGGCGATGTCGGCCGCCTGCTGCGGCGTGAGCTGCAGGCTGGCCACCACTACGTCCCAGTGGCCGGTGGGCGGCGAGGCGGGCTGCCCCGTCTCCAGGTTCAGGCTCAGCAGCTGCGGCGCGGTCCAGCAGCGGGGGGGGGGTTGTGGCTACCAGCCCAAACTAAACCAAGCTAAAGGAAGGGGGGGAGGAGGCGCAGCCGTCCATGCGGGCGATGTGAGTTTCAGGCAAAAGGAGATTTGGATTGCCGATATGAAAGGCCATGAAAGGGCAGGAGCAAGGGCAGCGCGGTAAGTGACGACGGTCTTCAAGGATCCTCGCCCACCGGCTCCCCAACGGCTCGACTGCCGTCATCCCACCCACCGGCTCCTCACCCGTCCTCACTCCCCCATTGACGTACTCTTCCCAAATTTCTCATTCTGTTCTGCATCATGTTCCTGCCCTTCCGCTTTCCCTTGGTCACACGCGCCCACGCACTGGCCCACCTGCCTCATGACCGGGCTATTAAGCAGCACCAGGTGCTTCAGCAGCACACCCATCCGCTCCACGGCCGCAGTCACCTGCAGGCGACGCACAGGCGGCAGCGGGCGGCAGTGACGTGCGGGTGCGTCGTGCGGTGTGGCAGCAGGCGGTGTGAGGCGGGCGGCTCCCAACGCAGCTCCAACGCCCTGCTTCGTCGAACCCTGTCCCCGCTGCTCCTCCCCTACTCGGCTCACACACCCAGGCCCAAAGCCCGAAAGTCTGCTCTGTTTTATTACACAGCCCTCAAGGTGACTGACGGGTCCGCAGGGCCATGAAGCCAAGAGCCCCCGCGGGACCCGGCAGCCTGGGCCCAGGGGTGAAGAGGCGGGCGCCGCCCTCCGCCGCCACTCGCCTTCTGTACAATGGGGTTGTCGCTGTCGCAGCAGGGGTAGGTGCAGTGGAGTAGCGCCGCCGACACCTCCGTCAGGAAGGCCTTGTACTGCGGGATAACCTGCAGCGGAGACGCAAGGTGAGAAGGCGTGTGTCCGATGTGGGGGATGTTCCGACGTGGTGCGGGTGGCAACCTCACCGGCGCCCGCCCTCGCCCTCGCCCTCGCCACTGCCCTCGCCAGCAGCAGCACTACGACCATGCAGCCCTGACGCCCCGCCACCCGTGTCCCGCGCTCGGACCAAAACACCATGGCCCAGCGCCAGGGCGTGTTGACCCCCCTCTCCAGTGGCATGGCTTTGTGACAAAGCACATCCACCGCCCATCCCCACGCACCCACACACCCAAACTCGAAACCCACCTGCTCCTTCTTCATGCTCCGAAACGCCTCTTGCGCCTCCACCGGGCCACTGACCACATTGTTGGCGGCGTCGCTGCCGAAGCAGCTTCGGTGCACCACGACCCCCGCGCCCGCCCCCGCCGCCGTGCCCCCTCCGCTGCTGCTGCTGCTGCTCGCGGCGCCGGCGCCGGCGCTGTCTGATGCGGCTTCTGTTTGACTGCCCGCCCCCTGATGCTGCAGCTGCAGCTGCTGGGCCCAGCCCGGCCGCGTGACACATCGCTCCTCCAGGGCGGCCACCATCCCCAGCTGCTCGTCGCGGCAGCTCAGCACCTGATTCGCATTCAAACGGGAAAGCGAGGAGGTGCGGGGTGTCGCTCCTCAGCAATGACCTCACGGGCCGAATGCGTCAGTGTCATGGTGGTGTCACGTATATGCCTGGGAGCTCCGCTCAACGTCAGTCCACTGCAGCAGAAATTCGTCGTCGGGCGCTGCCGGCTGACGGCCGGCGCTTGTTCCTGACAGTGCCGCGGAGGGTGCCGGGCAACACCTGCCTCAGGCGAACTTCGGCCCCCACCCCTGCCCCACCGGGGCGTTGCCTGCAGGCCCCAGCCACGGTGCTGCAACCCCCAGCCATACCATGGACAGAGACCGGCTAGATGTCACGGCCGCCGCGTCGGTGCCGGGCGGCACCGCGCACCGGAAGGGGACCCACCTTTTCTAGCACTTTCTCCTTCCGCTTCAGCGCCTCGTTCTCCGCCGTCAGCTGCGCGAATGCAGCCTGCTTCTCCGCCACCTGTCACACAGCAGTCATCACGCTGTTTCCCGCTGGCCGCACGCTGACCACGGCAAAGTCGTGCGTAGGCACGGAAAAAAGATACCTCGCGTTCCAAAGACGACATTTTCTCCTTTTGGCGGGCTCGGAACCGCTTTTGAGCATTTGGAGGAGGTTCTAATTTTATTTGTGAGCCACCAGACCCGCTGGAAACCTCCTGCTGGGTCGGGACTGCAGGCATGAAGCCCGTAAACACAAAGTTATCTAGATACTGCTCGAAGTCTCCAACGGGCAATTGGATTGGAGCGGCCATTTTAAAGTTACTTTGTGCGAGAGCCAGGTGGCTATTGACAACGTGGGCCTAGCATTCGCGCCAAAGTCAAGTAAGGACACCTTGCGAAGAGTTGGCTATTGTGGTTTATTAAGGAATAGCAGCAGCTGACTGATTTCGGCGGAGGATCCCATTGCATGCTTCGGCTTCGGCGTCGGCACGAACCCTGGCACCAAGCGACATCAACGACATGACTACCTCGCCATGCGCACTCGCATTTAGAGCATGCCCGTGAGTGGCCGGTGGGGGCGCACCTACCAACCTATGAATGCTCTTTGAGCCCAAAAGTGGACAAGGGCACGTTACTGTCACGGCTGTGTTTTGGTGCTGCAAATTGAGCGCTGCACGGCGCCTCGCCCTGCCTGCCCCTGCCCTGCTCCCACCTGCTTGCCGGCTTGGTCGCTGCTGCGCACTCAAGCACCACATCCGGCACCCCAAGCAGCTTCAAATCGCTTTAGGTCAGCGCTGCTCTAAGCTGTATAGGGCACACACCAAGCGCCCCCAGGCTTACAACTCCAAAGTGGCCCGGGGCGGGTGCGGAGGGCTTAGGGCTTAGGAGGGCCTCGACCCCCAGAGGCTGAACGCTGATGCCATCCCAGGCCTAGGTGTGGTGTAGGGTGACTAATACTGTATAAGAAATGGTGTTTACACTGTCCCCCTCTTGTAATCCGCAATTATAGTGAACAAAATTTCCCTCCTCCCAGGACTCATGCATTAGAGGACCTAACACACCCTGCACGACTTTGCAAAACCCGCACGAGCCCACAAAACCCCGCAGAACCTGCAAACCCCGGCACCCTTGCACACGGCTTAACATGCCCTGAGCGTCATGACTCCTCGTCTTTCGTGGCCCTGGCAAGCTCAATCAACCCTCGGAGAAAGCCGTGGTTTCCGCTGCCCATGGCTTCACGGCGACGCCCAACAGGTGGTGGGAATGGCATGCATCGCAGATAAGGCCGTGCGAGCGGCAGTGTCCGGGATGGCGACGGGTTGCTGAGGCGACGTGTGGCGCACGTGTCGACTGTGGTGTGGCGTCAGCGGTGGCAGGTTGGGGTGGGGAGCGGCTAGGGCGGCTGAGTCTGACCGCAGCCGTGGGCAGTCTCAGGCAGGGTGCCCACATGCATGCGTTGTGGGTGCGGGGTGGGGGCAGGGCAACTTCAGCAGCCGGTTGCGAGAATTCAATCACGTGATACTGGCCGCGAGGTAGCACCCGAGAGGTATGTATGTGGTATGGGGGCGGCTGGAGGCAGAGCTGGACGTGTGCATTGGGCTAGAGCGGCGGTCGCAGGGCGAAGGCAGAGGCTGTCACAGGTTCCTGAAGGCAGCTGCACTACTTGTTGCAGCGTGTTTAGTGTACTTACATTGCATTAATTGAGTAGAATCGAGCACCATTACAATATTAGCTCCTCAACTTGCGATACCTTCCTGACGTGTTGCTTGAAGCCCAAGAGTAGTCCGTCGAATGCTAGACTCAATTATAAGATAATATGAGGAGCACAGGGCAGGGCTGTAGGCCATCGCACTCGTGGCTCGGGGCTTGGCGTGCGCATTCCGCATTCGACCTCACGCACTGTGTCGCGTTCCGGGACTCGTAGCGGCCAATCGTGACTAGATTTGGTTGAAGCAGCTTTTTTGCGAAGAATGTGCTAAGATATTCGGCCACAGGCCACCGGAACCCTAATCACCCTGGTGCGCCAACCCTGCACTCATTTTGCTATGGGACCCACGGAGCCTGACGAGGCCGCTGCCGGGGCCGTTGCGGGGCCCCTGCCATCCTCCGAGATTCCCACCCACCACCTGCCGGCTCTTGACGCCCAGAGGCCGCCCGTCGGCCCGCAAGCGCCGTCCGCCCCAGGGGCTGCACAGCTTCCCGCAGCAGGCAGCTGCGGCAGCTTCAGCCACCATGCGCACGCCGACCACGACCCCTCCCACGTGTGGATACCCGAGCTCATTGACCGCATCGCAGCCTGCCTTCCCAACCCCAACCAAGTGCCGCTTTGCTTCCGCCTGGTGAACCGGGCCGCCGCCGCGCACCTGCGGCGCCCCCGCGACCTGACTGTGCGGCTGTCGCTGCCGGCACCACACACCGAATTTGCGTGGCGCTTTGGTGGTGCTGGAAGCAGCGCTGGTGTCGGTGCTGGCAATGCAACCTCAGGTCAGGGCAATGAGCGTGGAGGTGCGGGCGGCAGCGGCGGCAGCTACAGCTGTGGGCGGCTGCCGGCGCCGCCGCACACCACCAGCTGGCAGCTGCGTCAGCTCCTGCCGCTGACCGCCCGCAGCGGCGCCGTGGAGAACCTGCAGGTGGCCGCCGCCGCGCTGCGAGCCGCCTTCGCTACATCGTCACCCCAGCTGCCGCAGCCGCCGGTGGTGGTGACGGCGGCTGCGGCCACGGCAGTGGTGGCGGCTGGCCGCGACCGCCGTGAAGCCGGAGCACCAGAAGCAGCAGCAGCAGCAGCAGCAGCAGCGGCGACTGCGGCTGCGGCGGCTGCGGCGACGCCGATTGCTGCCGAGGCTGGTGTGCGGCCTGCGGTCGTCGGGGCACCGGCGGCGCCATCTGCCGGGGACCAGATTGTGGCGGAGGCTGGCTCGGCGGCCATCGCGGCGGCGGCGGGCGCGGGGCACGCGGCGGCGGCGGCGTGGCTGGTGCGGGAGGGCGGCTTTGCGGCCACCAAGACGGCGCTGGAGCGGGCGGCGCGGGCGGGCGATGAGGCCATGTGCAGGTGCGTGTGTGTGATTGTGTGTGTGTGTGTGTGTGTGTGAGTGTGTGTATTGCAGCTCCCCCCCTGAGCAGTCTGCCCAGGGGCGCTTGCTGCCGGTGCCTGCACACACACAGCCCTGTCTCGCCCAGCAGCACAAGCTCCGGCGCTGGCCGCATTCGGCATGCCTGAGGCGCTGAGCACCGGCGCCCCGCCTGCGCCCCTACCTGCGCCCCTTTGTAGGTGGCTGCTGGGGCCGGAGGGGCGCTGCCCATGGACGTTTGCCGCGCCCGTGGCGGCGCTGCGCGCCGGGCATGCACGCCTGGGCGAGTGGCTGATGCGGCGCCGGCCCTGTGGCGCCGGGGCCGGCACCAGCTCCGGCGGGCCTTCCTGTGGCCCCCTCACCTCCCTGCCGCTAGCGTCATCGGGAGCAGCAGTAGCAGCGGCCACGCCTGCTGACGGTGGAGGGGCAGGCTGCAGTAGCAGCGACAGCCCCGGGGGTGGCAGCAGTGGCGGCGGCGGCGGCGGGTTGGCTGGGGCTAACGGTGCCGCCGGCGCTGACGACGGGGACGACGGCCCGGCGCCGCAGCGGCCGGGTCAGGTGCTGGGCGGGCGGCGCACGTGGCTTGACGCGGTGATGACCGCGGCGGCGCGGGGCTGCTCGCTGGAGCAGCTGGCGGGACTGCACGAGCGCTGGCTGGACAGGTGAGCACGTGGGTGCGTGTGTGTGTGTGTGTGTATGTGTCTTGATGCACGTACTGTAGGTAGTGGTGAGTGGGTGGGTGCGGGCCCCTAGATTGATGGGCGGGGTCGCCAGACGACTGGTGCGAGAGAGTTGTGTGTGCCAACTAGTATACAATTATAAGGTGCGGTGTGGGTTCAGACAGAGGGTGGTGGGATCTGCACTCACCGCTGCCAGTGGCCTCACACAACCCCTTTCCGTGCCCCTGCCCCGTCAAGCCCCTGCGCCCTCCACACAATCCGCGCACTCCCCGCAGTCGTGGCGCCACCATCGACGGCCCCGGGCGCAACCTGGTCCTGGCGGCGGCGGCCGGCTCGGCCACATCCGACTGGGCGGACAAGGCACGTGCGCGCGTGCGTGCTGCGTGCTGCGTGCTTGGAAGCCTGTGGGGTCTTGCGGGGGCCGAGCAAACACCACCACCTGCATCAATGCACTAGTGCACTACACTACCGTATCACCGCAGCACCGCATCACCACACCGCCGCCGCAGGTGGCCTGGCTGGCGGGTGAGGGTTACTGGAGCGGCACGCCGGCGGCCGCGGAGGCGGCGGCGGCGCCGGGCGGCCGGGCGCGGCTGGACTGGCTGGAGGCGAGGGGCTACGTCGTGGGCGAGGACTCGGTGGAGGCAGCGGCGCGGGCGGGGCAGGTGACTGCGCGGTGGCAGTGCAAGGCTTGAGATGTCGCGGATGTGCTTGGCGGGGATCCGGAGATCCGGAGATCCGAATGTTGGCATGTGGCGACGCCGCAGGCGCTGAATCAGCATGGGCTTGAACCTTCCGTATACGCACGACCCCCAACACCTGCATTTTGTTTCTCACCGGGACTGTTTACCAGTAACCCCAACACCTGCCAACTTCACCACAACACCACCGCCGCCCCAATGGCCACCCGCAGCTGGAGCTGCTGTCCTACCTGTTGACGGAGCGGCGGCTGCGGCTGGGACCGGCGGGCGCAGCGGCGGCGCTGAATGGAGCCGTCGGGGCGGGGCAGCTGGCGGCGGCGCAGGTGAGGGGCCGCGGCAGGCCCGGGCTAGCGGGCAGGGACCAATGGGCCCACCGCCCGCGTTGCTCATGCACACATTGCGCGGATGCCATGCGCCCACATTTCTCCCGCGTGCGCTGCTGCGCAGCTGCTCGTGTCTGCGGGCGGCTGCCGGACGCAGGAGGCGCAGCTGCTGCGCGCGGCGGCGGGCGGCGACGTGCAGATGGTGCGTGACGGGCGCCGCGCTGTCGGGGCTACCATTTTATCCGCTGTGTGGCCAGTCCCTGTGTTAAGTTCTGGGGGAGACGCCGTATGTAAACTGCCGTAGCTCTTCATGCTTGGGTCTGCGTCTGGACCTGTGCGGGCCGCCTGTGTGACGCCCGAATCCTTGATGCCGCCTCACCACCACACCACCTCACCGCCTCACCACCTCACCACCTCACCACCTCTGCCCGGTACGCCTGCCTCCTTACCGCTGCCAACCTAAAGGTCACATGGCTCTTGAACGCAGTCGGACACCGACTCTTCTCCACAAAGATAAGCGGCTCTGATGCAGACGCCAGCACTGACATATCAACGCACGTGGCAGCCCCAGGCGTGGGCGCTGAGCCCACACCCGTCGCGCTCGCGGCCGCGGCTGCCGCCGCCCCGGCGGCTGTCGTGCTAGGCCCTGGGGACCCCATCTCGGCGGATGAGGTGCTGCGGGTGGCCGCCGGGTCGGAGGCCAGTGCCGGCAGCACTGAGGTGCTTCAAGCGCTGTGGGACTGGAGCTGGAGCGATGGCGGAAGCGGCCGCGGCGATGGAGGCGGGCGGGGTGAAGCCGGCGCAAGCAGCTCCGCGACGACGACGGAGGCTGCACCGGCAGTGGCCGCGGAGGGCGAGCCTGCAGTGTCGAGAGCCGGTGCTTATGACAGTGGCAGCGTCAGCAGCGGTGGCGGCAGTGGGCGCGCCCTGGATGGGGGGCGTGCAGCGCTGCGACGCGCCTGGCACGACCCCGCTCTGTTCGCCGCGGCGGCGGCGGCGGGCAGTGAGGAGAAGGCGGCGTGGCTGGCGGCGCATGGCTGCGGCATGCCGGTAGGATGGCTGGGAGTGGGAGTGGGAGTGGGAGGGGCGTGAGTGTGCCACCAGGCGGGCAGGCAGGCTGTGCAGCAGGGAAGGAATGCGGTGACCCGATCGCCATGATGAAGCCTCGCCCTCAGCCACCTGGACCGTATCTGCCCTACTCTGTGGTATTAGCGGACGGACGCATGCCCTGCCCTGTATGCAGCCCTGAACCAGGGGCGAAACACCTCCCCTCCCTGCCCTGCCCTGCCCTGCCCTGTCCTGTCCTGCTCGCGCCGCGCAGGCTGACGGCGGCCCCTACGTGCACGCGGCCCTGGCCGGTGACCTGCCCATGCTGCGACGTCTGCAGCAGCTGGGCTGTAGCTTGGGGCCTGAAGCCACGCACACCGCGCTGCGGCAGTAGCATCAGCAAGCCGGCCGATGCAAGAGGCGGCGGTCTTCCTTTGTGCGTGCGGCGCCCAGGATGTGAGCAGCATGCTCGACACTGACGCTGTGAGCAGTAGCAGTAGCAGTAGCAGCAGCAGCAGTAGCAAGAGCCCCACCAGCAGTGCTGGTAATGGCGCGCCCGGCGCTTGTACGTTCAGCGGCGGCAGTAGCGGCAGCGCCGCAGGCGGCATCGGTGGCGTTGCTGGCAGTAGCACGCTCAGCGGCTGTAGCAGTAGCAGCAGCAGCGTGTTCCTGCGGGCGCTGTACAGGCCCGAGGGTGTGCCCACACCGCTCGGCATGCGCCACGCTGCCGACGAGGCTCCCCTGCGCTGGCTGGCAGCGCCACAGCAGCAGCCGGCGGCTGCAATGGCTGCGGCTGCGAGCGCCGTAAGCGACTGTTAATGGCTACAGCAGCCTCGGCTGTGGCACTGAGGCCAGTCGAGAGCTGGGAGGGGAGGAGGGCGTGGACTGGGAGCTGGCTCTGGAGGCGGCTAGGGGTATATTGGGGGGGGGGGTTAACCAGACACTTCCGTGACGCCGCAAAACCTGTTCCCTTGCATCACCGAGGGAGCGGGGTAGATAAAGTTTATTGGTTCAGCAAGGCCTGACGACGACGGCTCACCCGTTGGCGTTGTACAGCGTGGGTAATCTTGCGGGCGTCGGGGGCGCTGCTTATCGTCTTTACTGGACGTTGTGGGGCGTGGCAGTGGCGCCGCGGGCGCGCACGAGCGCCAGACATGGCTTGTGGCGCGGGGCCGAGGTCGAAACACGGCAAGAGTGCCACCAAGTGCGGGTTGCAGTGGTCATTTAGCTTATGTATGCATATCCATGTCAAATAGCAGGCGCAAAATTCAGCCAGCAGCGCGAAAGTTATACGGTTATAAAGCCCATCCTGACCTGTGCCGAAGTCGACTCCCTGCGCCCTACCCAAACTTTTGGTGCGCACACATGTAAAGGCAAGCAAGTTGAACAATTTGAATCTACCTTAAAGCAATTCGGAGCAAGTCCGAGTACCGCGACCACAAAAATGACACCGCAAGGCTTGCGTTTTTAGGCCCGCCTGGGCCCAACGAGGCGCTGCCAAGGCCCTCATCCACCAATATAGCCGCTTTAACCCAACCGGGCCCTAAGGACAGACGAGTCAGGAGATGGAGCAGGAGTTTTACTCAGAGCCAGGCTCGTTGGAGCGGCCGGTGCTAGTGGTCGGAGCTGGCGTGGCTGGTCTTCAGGCGGCTCGTGCACTGCTCAAACGTGGGCTGCAGGTCAGTGGGATAATCGCCGGGGTGTGAATTTCCGCCGCGAGCTTCCGAGCGGCTGCCGATGCTGATGCCAGGGGGCCTATTCATGCAGGTGGTGGTGCTGGAGCAATCCGAGGACGTCGGTGGCGTCTGGATTCGGTGAGTCCGCTCGGCAGGTAGAGCGTCAGGGAGGAGTCTTCGCCTGGCTGGCCGTTGACGCCCTGAGAGGAGTTCTCACCCGTGTGGCCTCGACGTCCCCGCCCCCCCTTTGTCGCCCGCAGGAACTACGCCGGCTATGGACTTCAAGGTGCGCGGACAGGAATGACATGAGCCGAGGCGTAAGATTGTGTCGAGGGGTGTGCCACAGGAGGCGCTGAGGAACGAGCGCGGTTCGTGTGCCACGGCCAGTCTGGCCACGAACAAGGCGGGGCGCGGTGATGAAGGCAGCTGCTGCTATGTGGATGTTCTGCGAAGGATGGATTGTTATGGGGGCCAGCGGCTTCAACGCACGGTGTCCTTCTCGTGCCCTGTGCAGTGCCATGGGAGAACTACCAGTTCCCCGAGTTCCCCTACCCCCGAAAGCAAGAGCTGGAGCAGTACCCCAGCGGCGAGCAAGTGCGGGAATATGTGCAGGTAGGTGTGTTCTGGTACGTGCACCTCGGGGCCCCCAGAAGCCCTTTCTCGAGGGGGCGATACCGGGTACGGCAATAACCCTCGTTCGTAGGCAGGCCCAGAAGCGTTGTCGGCCGCAGTCCCCTGTACGACTGGGCCGGGGGCACACCACCCGCACGCACGACGTAACCCGCACACGGTGCCCCTGGCAACTTTTTGAAGTTTGCGTTTGTTCGTTTTTTTGCAGTCGTATGCCCGGCACTTTGACCTGTACCGGCACATCCTGTTCAGCTGTAAGCTGATCAGCCTGAAGCGCAAGGCGCCGGCGCCGCCGCCGCCCGCCGCCGGCTCCAGCCCTGGCAGCCGCGGTGCGCCTGCGTACGGCTCCGGTCCCGGGCCGGGGCCAGTTGCCGAGAAGCGCATGTCGGCAGAGTTTCAAACCTCGGCGTCGGCAATGTCGGGCCCCAACAGCGACACGGCGGCGGACGCGCGGCGCACCGGCAGCGCCAGCACCATCGGGTTCGGCATGCGCCCTCGCGCCGCCGCCACCTCAAGCTCCACAGCTGCGGCTGCAGCTGCGGCCGGCGGCTGCGGCGGCACCGGCGCGGCGGCGCCGCAGGCCCACCACCACGGTGGGAACGTGGGGCGGCGCAGCTTTGGCACGATGTTCAGCTCCTCAGCCAAGCGGCTGTTCGGGCAGCTCATGGGCAGCGGCGCCGCCACAACGGTGACCAGCGGCGCGCACGGAACCGGCGCCTTCAGCGGCACCAGCAGCCGCAACCTGCCGGCGCAGGAGAGCCGGGCTGCGGGCGCGGGTTCGGGCCCCGCTGTCGCCGTGGCGGAGGGCCTCGGCTGGGGCAGGGGCGGGTCAACCACGCAGCAGATGGCGCGGACGTTCGAGGGTGGGGCCGTGCAGTCGCCCTCGCCCGTGACTGCCGCTGCCGCGGCGGCGGAGCGGGCGGCTGCGGGTAGCGGCGGCGGCGCTGGGCCGTATGGTGACGGACCAGACTCGGCTGGCGGCGCCGGACCGGTGTCCGGCTCGGCTGGGACGTCGGGCAGCAGCATCAGTACACGGGAGCATGCAGACCCCCCGGACAACAACACCAGCGACGCCAAGAGCTCCTCGCACGCAAATGCCACTGTTAACCACGGCAGCAAGGGCGGCGGCAGCAAGAGCGGTGGCCTGCCGCAGCGCGCCGCCGCGCCGCGGGTGCCGCCCTCCGGCGCCAAGGCTGCCGGCGGCGGCCGCAGCACCTCGCCCAACCGCAGCGGCTCCTGGGCGGACGTGCGGCGCAATCGCCGCCGGCAGGCGCGCCTGGCGGCGGCGGCGCGCGCCGCCGCCGCGGCGGCGGACGGCGCGGCGGCGCGGCGGGCGGGGCTGGCGGGCGATGGTTGGTTGGCGCTGTACGAGGACATGACCACGGGCAAGCAGTACATGCTGGAGGTGTCGTACGTGGTGCTGGCCACGGGGCTGTACGCCACGCCCTTCATACCCCGCATTCCCGTGAGTTACGTGGTCATGCTGCGGATGTACGGCAATCACACAGATGGCAAGAAAGATGTAAAAGAACGAAAGTGCGAAGTTGCTCGTTGCACTGTGCCAGGACTGTGCCTGTCTTCTTCTGACCCCTCCCCCCCGCCGCCCCTGGTGCCTCCCATGCCCTGCCCTGGGGCCCACACAGGGCCAGGAGCTGTACCGCGGGCTGCAGGTGCATTCCAAGGACTTCACGGACGCGGCGGTGGCGGCGGGCAAGCAGGTGCTGGTGGTGGGCGCCGGCAAGACGGCGGCGGACATCGTGACCGAGCTCACCGCCACCAGCCAAGCCAGCCACGTGACGCTGCTGTACCGCCGGGTGAGCGAGCGAGCTCCCCGCCCCCAGTCGGTGCCCAATTGCTGTGCTTTGCCGTTGTAGGTGTACGGCCCTTGACTGATTCCTGGGTCGCAGTACGGTACGGCACGTGCCTGCTGGACAACGACAACGGATGTTTTGGATACCGGTACTGCATTACAGCACGCGGGCGGCCACTCTAATTCATTCTGGTTCCTTTCCCGTGCGCCGTCCCCTGTGCGCAACCGCTGCAGCCGCACTGGCCGCTGCCGCGCGCGGTGGGCCCCGTCACCATCAAGTCGCTGGCCTACACGCGGCTGATCAGCTCCGCGCTGCTGCCATACTACTACGACGCGGGCCCGGGCGGCAAGGCTGCCGCCGCCTGCCTCACGCCGCTGCGCAAGGCGTTCTGGGTGAGTGGGCGCCTGATGGGGGCCACCTGACCGGGTGGGCGGGCGGGCGGTCTGCGGCGCGTGGGCGGGAGGCCGGGCGGGGCTTGGCTAGGGAGGCCATGATGGAGGCTAGGACGCAAGGGTGCGTGAAATCCGTTGTTATCTCGTACTCCGCTTCTTTGCTGGCGCCGACCGCGGTAGTCATGCGCCTGTGGCATGCGCCATGTGCCCCTCCATCGTCTTCACTACTACTGCAACACACACACACACACACACACACACACACACACACACAGATGTGATCTCTAACACACACACACACACAGATCCGGTTCATGGGCAAGGTCAACAAGACGTTTGGCGTGAAGAAGACGCTGGGCGCGCCGGACCGCCCCATCTGCCAGGACATCTGGTACAGCGGCCAGGTCCTGGACGCCGTCAAGTGGCCGGACGTGATCAACAATCCAAAGGTGGAGGCGAGGCAGGGTGAGTGTGATTGGAACGAGCTTCAGTTAAATACACAGAAAATCCAGGAAGAGCATGGGCGCGCCGGCATGAGCGCACTTTTGACGAGCATGCATCCTGACGTGTTGCCTGTGTTGCCTGTGTTGCACTGCGGCATACGCATGTGTTCGTTCGCACAGGCGAGGTCGAGTACTTCACGCCCGTGTCGGCGGTGCTGCGCGACGGCACCGAGCTACAGCCCGACATTGTGCTGGTGGGTGGCGTAGCGTGTGTGTGTTGTTTTGTGTGTTGTTTTGTGTTTTGTGTGTTGTTGAACGAGCGGCTTGCGTTGGCGGTGTCGTCGTGGTGGTGGCCGAGAGTGCTTGTGTGTGGAGTGGGGTTGTCACACACGGGCAACCAAGCGGGCCACACACACCCATGCGCGCCGTGCGCGCATATGTGTGGCGCAATGGAGCGATGGAGACGGTGCCCTTTGTGCTCGATAGTGGGGTGCCGTCTTGTGTGTGCACTCGGCCCTCCCTTACCTCCGCCCACCTCCCCGCCGCCCTCACACCCACACGCGCCCTGTGCAGTACGCCACCGGCTACAGCAACCAGTACACGTTCCTGGAGCCGGAAGTGCGTGAGGTGGGTGTCGAGGAGCAGCTGTCTGCTTGCAAACCGCAACCTTACCGCACCGTAATCATGTGGCTTCCTCACCGTACCGTAGTAGGCTGCAGCAGCAGTCGTGTCAGCGACGTCAGCAGTCGTGTCGCGGGATCTCCCCCACGCACTCTCGGTCCCACACTCTTCCCACTCTCGTACGTGCACGTGCGCTTGATGTACCGTACACATTCCCACCACAGGCCATCAACGTACAGCACGACGGCGTGTACCTGTACCGCCACGTGCTGGTGCCGGGGCTGCCCGGGATGGCCTTCGTGGGCGCCGAGGTGTCCACCTTCAACAACATCCTCACCGCCGCGCTGCAGGTACCGGGCGGGAGGCTGGGGGCCGGGGGCTGGGAGGCGGTGGCGGGGTAAAGGCAGGGCACGGGGCCGAGAGCGCTGTGGCGGGCGGGCGGGCGCAGCATTGAACTTTTGTCGACAAGGTAACAAGAGTCGAGAGCCAGGCCGAGTTGATAGATGGATGACGCGGCTTTGCGCCTACGCGTGCCACAGGCGGAGTGGCTGGCGTCCGCGCTGGCGGGCGAGATCGTGCTGCCGTCGGCCGACGACATGTCGGCTGACGTGGCGGCGCAGATGGAGTGGCGGCGCCGCACCATGCCGGCGCACAAGCTGCGCGGCAGCAGCGTGATGCTGTACATGCAGGTGGGCGCGAGGAGGGGCGTGGTTGGAGGCTTGTGGGGGTTATTGTTTCCAGCCCAGGAAACCAGCACCAGTACCAAAGAAGGGAGGGGTGCATGGAGCCTGCGTTTTGACCTGGAGGAGGAGCTGGTGTGTGTTAGAAAAGCACAAGGAGAGGAAGGGTCGACACCGTGTGTGTGTGTGTTAGAGATCACAAGGGAGAGAACTGTGTGTGTGTGTGTGTGTGTGTGTGTGTGTTGACGAAAACAAAACAAACAAACTGTGCGTGTTTACACAACGAAACCGGGAGGACCCAGCGCCACGATGTGTGTGTGTGGAGGCAGGGCCTGTTCGCGTACTGCGACCTGCTGCAGTTGGTGTTGAGCAATACGTACACATTCCTTCGAGGACTCGTACCCCAGCCTGACATGGAATTGATTTGCCACCCACGCATGGTGCGCACGCAGTCCTACCACGACCAGCTTGTGCGGGACATGGGCGCCGCCACGCACCGCAAGCGCAACACGCTGCGCCACCCCTTCGCCGAGTGCTTTGAGGCCTACACAGCGCTCGACTACTCCGACGTCTTCATGCGCGACCCGCTCAAGGTCGCCGCCAGCGGCGCCGCCGTCGCGCAGGCCGCCGCCGTCCCCGCCGCCGCCACGCCCAGCACCGTCGCCGTCGGCCGCGCCTCGGCTGCGGCGGCGCTGCTGGCGAACGGCACCGTGGACGCCGGCACGGACGAGTCGAACGTGGCTGCCGGCAACACGGTGGAGACGGCGGCGGCCGCCGCCGCCGCCCTCGCCAACGCCACCGCTGGCACAGCCACCTCGCCGACTGTGGTCGGCACCAACAACAACGCGAGCTGCTCCGCCGCCGCCAGCTCGGGCGCCTACTTCAGCTCGCTGCGGGCCTCCAACAGCACAGGCGCGCAGTGGGGCCCCGTCCGCACCCACACCTTCGCCTCCAACGGTCTGGGCGGCTTCTCCTCGCACGTCGGCCTCCCACACAGCAACAGCAACGGCGGCCCCAATTCGGGCGGCGGCCCCTCGCCGGCGCCCGGCCGCGCGCCTGGCGCCACCGCCACCACCGGCACAGCCAGCAATGTGTACACCAACAAGACCGTGGCCGGGCTGGCGAGCATCGGCATTCGCAGCGGCCACGGCGCCGTACGCGGCGCCCCCTGGAATCACAACGGCGTCGGCACGACAACCACCACTGCCAACAACGTTGTTGCCAGCCCTGCCACCGGTCCGGCAGCCATCCCCAACGCGGCCGCCCTGGCGTCAGCCGGCACCACGGTCTCCGGCTCGCGCCCACGCTTCATCCCGGCGCAGCGGACGGCCTCCTTCAACCCCGCCTCCGCATTCACCGCCGCCGCGGCCGCCAACGCGGTCGCCCAGGCCGCCGCGCTCAGCCCCGCTGCCTCCGCGCCGCCGCCCAACGCCGCCGCCACCGCGGCGGCGGCGGGCGTGCTGCTGGGCATGTCCCCGCGGCACGGCGGGCACGGCACGGGCGTGCAGCCGCAGCACGTGCCGCTGGATCCGCTGGCGCCGTCCGAGATCGACGAGGACGAGCCCAAGGCACGTGCTGTGGACGAGCAGGACACGCTGTACTCTCTGGACGCCCTGCCGCCGGCACTGCAGGCCTTTCGCCGCACCCACGTCCGCCGCGGCGACGCCAACCGCCAGGGCACCGGCGGCGCCGCCGCCGCCCTGGACGCGACAGAGGAGTACGAGGACGAGTACGACGAGGCGGCTGCCGGCGAGTCGCACGGCCACAGTGATTCTACGGCGGCGCAGCAGCAGCCGTACCGTGTCGGCGGCGTTGCACAGCCCGGTGGCACCCCAACAGGCAACTGCTTCGCCGCGCCGTCGGGCGCGCTGTCGTGCGTCACCGGTAGCGGCGCGACGCCCTCGCAGCCGCGCAGCAGCGCCGCCGGCAGCAGCAGCAACTACGGCCCCAGCAGCGGCGGCCTGGTGCTGCAGGGCCCCGGAGTCAGCAGCCCGGTGCCGGTAGCGGGGCTGGCCCGTAGTTCGCCTGGCGGCTCCTACGTCGTCCTGACCCGCCACTCCAGCACCGCAGACAGCGCTGGTGGCGCCGCCGCCGCTGTGGCGCGTGTCAGCGGCGGCGGCAGCTCGGCCGCCGCCGCGAACGCCGCCGCCGCCGGGGGCCTGGTCATGGGCCGCGTCAACAGCACCAGCAGCAGCGGCGCCAGCATCACCAGCAGCGGCGGCGCCAGCGCCGGCACGGCCAGCAGCAAGGCCAGCAGCCGGCGGCCGGTGAAGCGCGGGCTGTCGCTCGCCACGCTGCTGCTGCGCCGCCGCAACGCCGCCGCCGCCACCAATGCCGTGTACGACGTCAGCAGCAGCCGCATCGAGCCCACCTCCGCCGCCGTCAATGAGCTCGGCTATCGCGTGCTGCCGCCGCGCCATGTCGAGGAGCAGATGGCGGCGGCCGCGGCCGCCGCCGCTGCCAACAGCCCTGGCGCTGCCACCGGCATGCGCCGGTCGGGGGACGGGCGCGCGGCGGCGGTGCAGGCGGCGCAAGCGGCGGCAGCGGCGCAGGCTGCTGCGCGCCGCACCGCTGGTGGCGCAGCGGTCACCAGCAGCCCTGGCATGGCCACTGCCGCCGTCACGCCGCACCGCACCACGGTCGGTGGTGTCATGCCGTTGCCGGGCGCAGCGCCGTCACCGACGCCGGCGCCGGTGCCTGCATCCGGCCGGCAGCCCAGCCAGAACGCGCCGCACCTGCAGGTGGCGACGACGCCGCAGCGGCCGGTGGCCGCGGTGGGGGCAGTGCCGGCACCCGCGCCAGGCGGCACCGCCGCACCGCCGTTGGACGGCACCGGCCGGGACCGACCAAGCCCTTGCCGCCGCAACTCCGCGGACGGCTCGTTGGCGCAGTGCGCCATCTCCGGCACCACCAGCCTCACAAGCGCCGAGGGCCTGCTGCCGCAGCCGCCCACGCCGCAGGTGGCGGTGGCGGCCGCCGCTGCAACCGGCGCCGCCGCCGCGGCCTCGCCCGGCGGCCCGGGCCGCATTGTGAACGCCGTCCATGCCGCGGCGGCGGCGGCCGCCCGGCACCCAGCCGACGCGGCGCCGATGCCGGCCGGCGCCGGCTTTGCCCCCTCGGAGGCAAGCGACGACCACCGCCAGCGCGGCCTTGCTCGGATGCCATCAATCTCGGCCAGCAGCGGCGTCAGCTTCATGCCGTCCGGCAGCACGGCGTTCGTCGCGCCCGCGCTGCACCCGACGCAGCAGGCGCAGCAGCGCAAGCCGCCCCAGCAGCAGCAGCAGCCGTACCCTGCAGTGTCGTACTACAACCACATCACCTCGCACTACGGCGCCGCCGACGCCGCAGCGGACGCCGCTGCTGCCGCGGCGGCGGCCGCCGCTGCCGCCAACGACGGTGCTTCTGCGGTCACAGGCATCGACTACCAATCCGACATCGTGGGGGCCCACGCCGTGCACCGCTCGCCGCCGTCCTTCGGCGCCAGCAGCGGCATCAGCTACATGCCGTCGGGCAGCACGGCCTTCGTGCCGCCGCCGCAGATGCTGCAGCAGGCGGCAATGGCAGCGCAGGCGCCGCCGCGCGGCCTGCCCGCGGGCGCGGCGGCGGCGGCGGCGGCGGCGCGCCAGCAGCCCCACGGCCACTACCCGCACCCGCAGGACCCGCAGCGCGAGTACCTACAGCAGGTAGTGCCGACGCACGCCTATGACGTAGTGCCTGGCGGCGCCACCGCCAGCCGCCGCAATACCAGCGGCGGCGGTGGGTTGGACCCTGCCGGTCCCAATGCGCCGGGCGGCGGCGCGGGCACGCGCACCGGTACTTCCAGTGGCATCAGCTACGTGCCCTCCGGCAGCAGCATCAGCCCGCCGCAGTGGCAGCTGCTTCCGCACTACCGCGCCGCCAACAACAACCCCAACGCCGCCAGCGGCGACAACACTGGCAGCGGCAGCCAATTCGGCGCGTACACCACCGCCGGCGGCACCGGCAGGGCCAACGTGACGCAGGGCAGCAGCGGCATTGTGCACGCCACCGGCGCCTACGCGGCTGGTGGCAACGGCAACGCCGGGATGCACATGCCTGTCGTGCACGAGCGGCGGCTGTCGGGCGCCTCCTACGCAAGCAGTGGCTACAGCTACATGCCGTCGTGCTCCACCGTCGTGCCGCCGCAGCTTGCCGCGCGGTCTTGAGCAGGACAGATGCGGAGACGATGAACGAAAGGATGCTCGAACAAACGTAAATAGCCAAGTTTCTTTACGTCCCCAGACGGCGCACTTGTGCGTTAGTAGACCTGATGCTTAAGAAGAAGAACAAGAAGACGCAATTGATGCTTGCGGATGGCCTCGTGCGGGAGCTGCTACGGGATGCCCTGCTGCGCATACAGATTTGCTTTTTGAGTAGTGGTTATTGCTAAAACTGAACCTCTTAAGCTGCCATGCAGCTTGTGAACATGAACGGGATGTCCCCTGCTTTGCTTGGCTGCGCTACCGAGGCGTGCGTTTGCAAAGGAGGCGCCCCACGCTACGGCTACCTGTGCACTCGTGTTGGTCTAGTGCGTTTTTGTGTGCGGCTGTTATGTTCCAGCGTGTATGCGCTCGGTTGATTTATGCCTACTATCTAGTGCTGTGGGAGACGAGTGCCCTCTTGTGCAGAACGGGCACGCGTCTGCACCTCTCATGGTGGGAAGAAACGGGCGGGGATCGTGTCTGGCCGAACGAGCCGGGGATGCGGGATGGGCGCGCTTGCAGCGATGTGCGGCATGCTGCAGCTCATTTGTGTATGGCCCTGTCTAGAGCGTGCAGGCAAAGGTTTGGGATTGGTTTTAGGATTGCTGGGCGCACTTGTAGACCGCGCTTCATAGCACTGCGTTGCGCTGGCTGTACGGACAGGCGGGTAAGCAGCCGCAGCAAGACTGGCTCCTAGCGCCCTCGCAGCAGCAAGACTGTCACGCGTGCGCGTGGTTTGCGGCTTTTAGGCAGTCGCTGCTTGCAGCTTAGACCAGTCGCTGCGGAGGCTCCCAGTGGAGAATCATGTTGGTAGAACGGGACGAAGAGGTGATGGATATGGATGCAAAACCAACGAATGTTTTAGCATAAATGCCCGATGGGCGACTCGGCCGCCGCCCATTGGTGTGGGGCCCGTTCGGGCTTGTCATGGTTATTCTGGTTCTTCTTCAAGTGTGGCGCCCCGAAAGCGCTGGTTGGTGCGTTGCAGCGCAGGGGGCCGGATGCAGGAGGGCACGTGTACACTGTTGCCGCTTGAGGCGGCAGAGCGAGGGAATGCTCAAGGCAGTAGAGGAAGGCTGTTAGCGGCATGGGGCCGGCGCCGCATCGCACATGCGTGCCGCACGTATCATCATCCTCCACGTCATTTTAATGCGCTTTCACATAGATACCCGGGCGAGGCGCGAATGCGACCTGCCCTGTGACAAATTTGGTTCGGTTGATTGCATATCTAAAAGCTGTTGCACCACATACGGTACGAGCACAAGGTCAATGCATACATCCTGTACGCATCCAGCCGATGGCTTTTGCAACTGGCACCCATACCTTGCACACACACACAAGAACTGGTAACGTACGCATGGCAGGACGGCATGGCAGTTATTCTTACAAACTATGCATGTGGGGCTCGGGGTATGCAGCAGTATCCGCACGTGCTGATATGGGCGTGCTTGTTGTAATGTCATGGCGCGTGCTGAGGGCGGTTCTGGAGTTATCCATCCTTGAATCATCGAGCTACCGAGGAACTCTGTAACATGAGCTTATTAAGCGCCATACGCCAGGGCACCGTGCCAGGACACCCGTCCGAATGCAACCTTACAGCAGCCTCAGCGGTTCATGCACTGAGATCGTACACCAGGCCGGCAGCGACCGCCGGAGGAGGCAACAGCGCGCCGCGGGATCGCGGTGGGAGGAGAGACACACGACTCGAGGTTCTTGGGACGCGGGCTAGGGCAGCAGAGGTACGTGCCCCAGCAGCACGCCGCGGCCCATGTCCCAGAACGCCGTCAGCAGCGCGACCTGGTGTGTGGTGGTGTGTGTGTGTGGGGGGGGGGTTAAGGCGGTAAAGGAAAGCGGGGCACAGGGGGGCGTGTGCCGGGACCAGGACACATCAGGGCCGGCGCGCACTCCTGACACCACTGCCCCCACCACAGAGCCCTCCCTCAAAGCGGCATGCCTCAGCCAGCGCTGCACTCCATCACGCGTCGCTGCCACCCACCGCCTGTGTGGGGTAGCTCACTGCTACTACTCCTGCTAGAGCTGCAGTTGTGTCCCCCGGGATTGGTTCAATCCCCACCCCGAGCCCCGCCCGCCCAGCTGCCACCACTCAGCAACCACCACAGGCCACCGTCCGGGACCGCACACCTGCATATAGAAACGCAACACGTGCAGCGGCCACGGCACGACACTGCCCACGGGCCCCGGGGCGTTGTGCGTGAACCTGTGTGTGACGTGGCAACACCGGCCATCAGAAGCAGGATCCGCGGGCCCGATATTTTGCGAAACGTTAGTTGCGTTAGCGCATGCAGGATTTGCTAAGCCTACACTACCTTGAAACGTCAGACCCTGAGTCCACGGTTTGGACTTCGGAGCATCATTACACCGCGCGCGCACACCCAAAGGCCGGTTCCAGCAAACGCACATGTAAACGTTCGCGGGGCTGACCGCGATGGTGAGGAGGAAGAGACCCGCAGCCGACACCGCCTGCAGCTGCGGGTACAGCGCCTGCAGGGCGGGGATGGCTGCTGCGCCCAGCGCCAGCCCCAGCGCCCCGGCAACCTCCGCCACGCCCGTCCAGTTGGTATGGAAGGAGGCGGATCCGGGCAGGTGCCACAGGCCCCAGGCGCCTGCGCACATGCGTCAGGGACGCCAACAGTGAGGTTGTACCACGGTCTGTATTATGTGTGGGGATCCACGACGCACGCATGTGCATGACGCCACGACGGCAAAGAAAACCGTCCCCCGCAGAGGTGAGGTCCCTACAGGGCTTTAGCAGCGGCCTGACTCGAGCAGCCGCTGCTTACCGGGCTTGGGGTACATAGAGGCAATGCCTTCGTGCGCGGTGAAGTGCGCCACTCCCACGGCGGAGAACAATGCCGAGCACAGCGGCACGCGCGCCCACAGCAGCCAGGCGTGCACGGCGGGCGCCGCGGCCGCCAGCGCCGGGCCCACCAGGGTCACGTTGAGGTAGGTGCACACCGCCAGAGCGATGAAGATGGACACGAAGATGAGGCTCTGCACACAAGAACCACGACACACAACAGGAGAGCGGACGTCGCCGGGGCGCTAAGAGCCATGCTGCGCACATGCGCAAACCGTTTAACTGGCCATACCTGCAGCGACTCCGGCAGCTGCTGCACGGCTCCCAGCGGCACCGTCACGCTCTTGCCGTTCTTGCCGATGACATAGCTCTGCGTCTTGGCCATGAGCGACTCGATGCCGCGACCGAGCACGTTGTCGCCGCCCGAGCTCGCGCCTGCGGCCGACGCGCTGGCCAGCAGTGGCCGTGATAGCGCGCGACTAAGATGTGACTTGTAAGGCGTCACGCTTTGCAGCAGCACAGGCGTTATCGCGGCGGTCGGCTTTAAAAAAGCGTTTCCGCTCGAGCGCGAGTTTGTCTTCGCGCTGATGCCGCTCATGTTTGGCTGTCTTGAATGAATGGCGTGTATAATACTATACTCATGCAGGCTTCTCTTGTGAGCGGCGCGATGGCTCGATTCTGCGAGATTTCAACCGGCGCCTGCGGCCTGCATGAAGGTGTCAACCGCCGTGGCAGCTATTTCCCGAACGGCGGCGGGGCACGACCCGCAAACCCCCGCAATCCCACGTCGCGTGACCTGCACTTCACCCCCCATGACAAATACAAGCGACACATGCCAGCTCTGATTCAGGACCTCGGGAGCTTCGTGCATTCAGCCCATCGGTACTCTTGTGACGCTTCGGATTTCCAATTTGGGGACTCCCGGATGCTCGGAGCGAAGCACCAGCCTGTGAACCATCGCATCGAATTACTTTCTCCCCAAGCCCCTTCACACCACCACCACCACTGCAGCCTTCATGCAAGTCCGCCTCCGCAGCAGCCCATAAAGCTGCCCGCTTGGCACCGGGTCTGCCTCCCTCATCCGCTCGCTCGCCGCTTCCTCATCCTCGCCTACGTCTTCTTCTTGCTCATGGTCAGCTCCGAGTGTATTGACCATGTGCCCAGCACCTGGTAGCACATCTGCAGACACGAGGGGGCGGGGAGACGCACCGAGAGTTGAAGAGGGCTGAGCGCTGAGGCAAGCGCAGATCTCACCACGAGTGGTCCTGCGCGACCCCATCACACCCAACACACGTGCGCGCAAGGCCAGCAGCTGTCCTGAGGGCTGTCGCGCCCGCCCGCCCCCGCCCCATGTCCATGTCCATGCAGCCCCACCCGCCAAAACACAGCCCTCTTTCCCCTCTCCCCTGCACGCTCCCTCGCCCGCCCACCCAGTCACCCCGGCACCCAGCCAGCCGCCCCCCCCCCCCACACACACACCTTGATGATGAGCAGCTCAGTGGCCATGAGCAGGATGGAGGTGAAGCGGATCTTGGAGCCGGGGATCTCGGTCCAGTTCACCGACACCTGCGTTTGCAGCAGAAGCAGCAGCAGCAGCATTCGCAGCATTAACAGCATAGCGTTTGCGGTGTTCATGTCAGTTGCGGTGCACGGCAGCGGCGCAGTTTGTACGTCAGGTCAGGCGACATCGCTCAACACTGCTTTGGACTCCGTCGTCCACCTGCCGCTCCATTGTCCAAGCCCGCCCGGCCAAATACGGTGATATTCAGTAGCTCGCATAGGCGGCTGCGTTTCCCAGCTGCAGCGCAGTCGTGTTCGTATTTTGTTTCTCACCGGGACTGTTTACCAGTACCCCCCCCGGGCCCCCCCCCGGCCCCCGCCCACCTCCGCCACGGGTATGCCCAGCTGCTCCGCCAGGTACAGCAGCTCCACGTCGAAGCACCAGCGCTGCAGCCGCACGTTGGAGAACAGCACCGCGGCGGCGCGGCGCGTGAACAGCTGAGGCGGGGGGGGGGGGGGGCGCCGGGGGGCCGGGAGAAGGGGACGGGAGCATGATTACTGGATGGCATGAAGACGTAGACAGGGTAGTGGGGTATGGGCGGGTGGGTGGGAGGAGGGGCGGGGCGGGGACAAGCGAGGCAACCAGCGCGGCAATCCGGGGGCCATACCCAGACGGGACTCCGGCCCCGGCTTGAGATGGTCAGTTTGGTTTCTGGGATGAACGTATTCCCCCCCCCCCGCCACACATCTCCTCCGTCATTAATTAAACATGCATGGCAACCCCCGCCTGACTCCTGGCCCTTTGGCCCACGCCCCTGGACCCCGCTTCCTTTAGATTGGTTTAGTTTGGGCTGGTAACCACAACTCCCCCAACCCCACCATGGTTCTGGGTTTTGGGTTTTTGGGTTGCAATGGTCGCTTTGGTTTGGAATGAACCTCCACCCCAAGCACACACACACACACACGTTTACTAACACACCTTGAAGCCGCACTGCGTGTCGCGGATGCGGCCGCCCGCCACGAAGTACACGAGCGCATGGAAGCCGCGCGTGAGGAAGTTGCGCAGCGGCGAGCGCTTGGCCACCGCGTCCTGCGCCAGGTGCGCGCGGCTGCCGAACACCACCCCCAGCGGCCCCTGGGAGTCGCCGCTGGCGGCGGCGGCGGCCTTGCTGGCGCCGAAGCCTGCCGGGATGGAAGGCAGGCAGGCGGCGGCGGAGGCGGCCGCGCGTTACGGTCGGGTGGAGGTGGCGGTGGTGGTGGTCGGGTGGGGTTGGGGGCTGCTGGCGGGCGGCCATGCCATGCAGGGGTGCGGGTGCGTGTTCGCGGCTGCAGGTCAGGAGCACGTCGCACCACATGGAGCCGCTGCAGCCTGTGGCCCCACGTCCAAGCCCCACGTCCAAGCCCCACGTCCAAGCGTTTCACCACCACCACCACTTGCGGTTCACCACCACCACCACCACCACCACCACCACGTTGAGCCACCCACCTGCCCACACCCTCAACGCCACACACTAAACTTCCACCCCGGCCGACCTTCTCCCACTGCTCCCTTCTGTCCTTGCCCTTGCCCTTGCCCTCCCCTCCCCCTCCCCTCCCCTCCCCTCCCCTCCCCTCCCCTCCCCTCCCCCTCCCCTCCCCTCTCCTCCCCTCCCCTCCCCCCCCAAACTCACTGGGCTGCATGATCTTCTCCATCTCCGCCTCCAGCTTCTCCAGGTCCGCAAACCGCGTGGCGCCGTCCGCGTCCATCATGAGGCAGAACTCGCCGCGCGCCGCCGCCATGCCGCGCTTGACGGCGTGGCCCTTGCCGCGGTTGGCGGACACGCGCAGCAGCCGCACCGTGTCCAGCCCGTACTGCCGGATGTAGGTGCGCGCCACGCTGCGTGCGTGCGTGCGTGCGGTCGCAGGGGGTGGTGGCGGTGGCGGTGGTTGTGGTGGGTGGGTGGGTGGGTGGGCGGGTAGGTGAGGGGGCGCAGAGCGCGTGCCGGTGTCCAGCCCCACCCCGCATACCCGCCCCGCCGGTGCCCGGCCTGTAGCCGGCCCCAGACTGGCCCCTTCCGACCGCCGCCGATGCCGCCACTCCCCCCTACGTCCGCTGCTTTCGCCACACCACATCGCGGCTTCCGCCCCTCCCACCAGGCTCCGGTGCTCCTCCCTGCTCCCCGCTCCATTCTTGGGCTCTGGAATGAAGTAACCCTCCCCCCTCCGGTCCTCCTCACTTGGCGGTTCCGTCCTTGCTGCCATCGTCCACAATGATCAGCTCGTAGGTGAACTGCGGCCCCTGCCTGTCCCGCCGCCGCTGCAGGTAGCTGCGTAGGCAAGCAGCGCAACATTGCACCACAGCGCAGCAACTCACAGCGCTGCAAAACACGGTAGCGGTCAAACATGGCCACACCGGAGCATGGCAATGACCGGCCTGCCGCAAGGTGTGGTTGTTGCGCGTGCCGGCGGCCCTGCCGCCTCGCCGCCGCCTACATGCTCCTGCCGCTCCTTGCTTCACACCCGGTCCCTCTCTACTCTTTTTACATACACAACACCCCCCATGGTCGCTACCCCCACCTCCCCCTCCCCCTCCCCCTCCTCCTCCTCTCACTTGAGCGCCTCATCTAGGGTGGTGGACAGCCGGTCCTGCTCGTTGTAGGCAGGGACGATGCAGCTGAGCGCCTTGGTGGGCGCGTCCAAGATGGAGGGGCTCGCCAGCTGCGAGGTCGGGTGGAGGGCCGGGGGTGCATGTGCGTGCGCCAGCGAGCTCAGGATGCGGCGCATGGGCCTGGGGTGGAGTCCCCGACCCCACGCCCCGGTCACTTGCGCGGGCGACCCCCCGCGCAGACGACTGCAGCTTCCAAACCGCTCCCGGCGACCCGCTCCATCGTCTCCCAATGCCCATATGCGTCCCCCCCAGCAAATAGCTCTTTCATACTTACCGGCGCGGTGGAGTCGGGGTCCTCCAGCGTGCATGCGATCGGCGCTGTAAACTCGTCCGACAGCTTTTTCACCAGGTCAAACAGCTTTCCACAGAAGTACCCGGCAAGGCCGAGCTGCAGGCAGACAGGGCTGGTCTCAGAGAAGAACGCGCGCGGGCTGCAGCATTAGCACGCTTACCACGACCATATTGAGGATGTATAGGATCATTGTCACAATGTAGCTCCTGTTAAGAGCCCAGATCCGGTCACCGGTTCATGTAAAGAAGCTACAGAGGCCAGCGCGGAAGTGTACAAGAGTTGTGAGAGCCCGTTAGCCCTGCTGTTTGATGCAATTATCAACGTATACGAGCAATAAAAAGTTTAATGTCCAGAAGCCCAGCTGGGGCGCTCTGAAGCTGCATGGGCGCAAATTTGTCCATTTGGACTGTTGGCTTACAAGACATGCATTCTAGCGTTGCTTATTATAAAGACACGTCACTCTATTTTGCCATAAGTCGCTGCACTTTGGACTAGCCCTAAGTAGCGCGCAATCTAGTACCGTTTGTAGACATACACAGCCCTTTATCTTTGCCAGGGTACCGCTGCAGCCATGAGCTTCGATCCAACAGGCGACCCGAACTGTGAGCGGCGTCCGCGCTGAGGCTGGAAGCCTTCGCCAGTCTGCACCCTCAGCACTCTCCCACCGCCCTTGCTTTCCCCGCACCTGCGCGCTGCACAGGCTTCTCGCTGTTCGTGGGCGACCTGCCTGCGGAGGTCCATGACCACTTCCTGGAGTCGTTCTTCCGGCAGTACTTCCCCTCTGTGCGGAGCGCCAAGGTAGGTGCGGGGGAAGGCGTGAGGAACCCTCGTGGCTCCTGGAGGGTGGGCGCATGCGTCACTCGGATGAGCAGAAATGTGTGGACTCTAGGAAAGGGCTAGGGCAAGGCCGAAGGTGAGACTGTGCGGCCGCCACTGCGCCGGCCGCCGGGCATATCCCTGCCCAGCTGCGGTGGCGCGACCTTTCACCATCACCATGACGACACATGTGCCTGCCCCTCCTGCCTTCCTCCCGAACGTGTCCGTGTCTGCCCCTCCCCCCCCACCCGCACGCACGCAGGTTATGATGGATAACCTGACGGGGCGGTCAAAGGGCTTTGGGTTCGTGCGCTTCGCCGTGGAGGTGAGCGCAAGCAGCCGGCCGGGGCAGGGGAGGGCAGAGGATGGCAGGGGGTGGGAGGGAAGCGCAGCTCTGCTTACTCGCAGGGGGAGACACATGGCCCACGGCACAATAGGACGGCGGGCGTCACGCTCCCCTCACAAAGACGGGACAAGCGGGACCTCCTTGTCCAACGCCCCCCTTCCCTCAGCTGACGCGTGTCTGCTTGACCCCTGGGCGCCGTGGGCGGTACGTGTCATGCCGGTACGCCCTGCACCACACTTCAAGTGTGCGCCCCCCCACTCTCATCGTCGCTTGTATCAACACAGGCCGAGCGCGACCGCGCGCTGAACGAGATGAACGGTGTGTATATTTCCAGCCGCCAGGTGCGCGCGTGTGCCGGCGTATGTTTGTGTTGTGTGTTGATAGCACAACGAGACGGGGAGGCCGGAGTCTGTGCATGTTCTTGTCCGGGGCGGGGTGGGCCTGGGCCGGTCCAGGCGGTGGCTCCCGCGGAATGGGCCGGTTGGTTGGTCGTGGCGCGGCGGGACGGGGTGGGGTGTTGTGGGGTGTTGTGGGGTGGGGTGTTGTGGGGTGCAACCAGCTTCTGCGCATGCACTGACTGTCTGTAGCTGAGGCGCGCTGCCCCACCCGCGGCCCTGCGGCCCCCCCCCGTGGGTTGCGATGGTCGCTTTGGTTGCTGGAATGAACTAACCCCTCGCGCACGCCCCCTCTCACCCGCAATCCCGCAGGTCCGGGTGTCTCTGGCGACGCCGCGGCCGGGCGGCCCGCCGGGCGGGCGGCCGGGCGGCGGCTCCGGGGTGAGTCGGTGCCTTGGGCAGCTCTCGGACAGTCGGACTGCCGGGCAGCTCCCGGGTAGTTCAGCGCGGTGGGGTCATATTGGGTGACGGGCCGTGGGGTGCCGTACGCCGGATCCGGACAGCTGGGGCAGCAACGGCTGGGTATGAGCAGGCACCCGCTTTATTGCGTACTATGCACATGCCCCCGCTCCCTTCCCACCGTTGCCCGAACTCTTTACATTCACAACCCTCCCAACGCTCCCCGCAATCGCTCGTCAATAGACTCGCTCCCCTGGCCACCCAGTGCTGGCCACCCTTGCTGTATCCTGCATGCTGCTTCCATTCGCTGCACAGTTAGCTGTTCTCAACGCCTGCTGTGCCGCACTACCCCGTCTGCGACCTCCCTAACCAACCAGCCAACCTAACCAACCATAACTGGAACCGCCACCCCACCCCCCATATGCCTACCACCACCACCATGCACACCACCACCATGCACACCCCCCCCCCCATGCACCCCCCCCATGCTGCCGCCCCCCATGCAGCTGCCCGGCGAGCTGGACCCAGCCAACACCACGCTGTTCGTGGGCGGGCTGTCGGCGCACGTGAGCGAGGACGCCCTGCGCGGCGTGTTCGGGCGGTACGGCGAGCTAACGTACGTCAAGATCCCGCCCGGCAAGGGCTGCGGCTTTGTGCACTTCGCGGACCGCCAGGTGGGTGGGTGGCAGTGGGCGGGTGTTGCGCGGGCGGGTGGCTGAGTTGGTTAGTGAGTGGGTGAGTGAGTGAGGGTGGGAGGGTGGGAGCGAGAGCGAATGGGGGGGGGGAGAGGGCAGGGGAGGAGCGGTGGGAGCAAGGGAGGAGAGGGGTTGGGGCGGCAGAGGGAGCCAAGCCAACTACGTGCGGACGGCGTTTGGGTGACTGGGTGGGGGTAATTCATTCCAGAGCCCAAAGCAGACATGGTTGCAAGGATCTCGAGCGATGTGCGGAGTTAGCAAAGGGGGGGGGGCAGGGGGAGAGTCAGAGAGCTGAGGATGGTGAAAGGGCTCTGCACCCGCATCAGAGCCTGAACGTGCATGCGGCGCGGCGCGGCGCCGCCTCCCTTCCTTTCCTCCCTCGTCCCTCTGAATGGTCAAAATTTACTGAACCCCATCACCATCCGCCGCCCCCTCACGCCCCCTGCACGCCCTGCTGAACACACATGAACACGCAGGCGGCCGAGTACGCGATGCAGGAGGTGAACGGGACCATCATCGGCGGCTCGGCGGTACGCATCTCCTGGGGCAAGAGCACAGGCAAGGTCTACGGCGGCGGCGGCGGCGGTGGCGGCTACGGCGGCGGCTACGGGGGCGGCTACGGCGGCGGTGGTGGCGGCGGTGGTGGCGGCGGCTATGGCGGCGGTTACGATGGGCAATACGGTGGCCGCGGTTACGGCGGCGGTTATGACTCTTACGGCGGCGGCTACGGCGGCGGCTACGGCTCCAACTACTCGGTGAGCGGCAGACGCCAGCACGGAGGCCCGTGCCGCAAACTCTTGATGCATCCTGCACTTCCCCACGCCTCTTACGCCTCCCTGTGTGTCCCCGCGCCCCCCCACCCTATCTACCACTTCACCTCCTAACTCACCACACCTGTAACCCACCCCCACCCACGCACCACGTAGAATTACTACGGTAACTACGGGCAAGGCCAGGGGCAGGGCGGCGGCGGCGGCGGCGGCGGTGCGGGCACGGTGTGGGACCCCGCCAACGGCGTCAACGTGGAGAAGATGAACGCGGCCTACGTGGCGCGGCACATGCCCGGATACACGGGCAGCTACATGGGGCTGGTCACCATCAGCTGAGGGGGAGGAGAAGGAGCAGGAGATGGAGCAGGAGATGGAGCAGGGGGGGGAGATGTGGAGACTGCGCGAACGGGCGCGGGTGGGCGGGGGAAAGGACGTGGGAAAGGAGGGGTTACGGTAACGTGCAGGCGGCTGGGGAGAGGTGCTTGGTGAAGGGATGAGGAAGCGCGGTTGTCACTTTGCACGTTTGGACCCTGAGGTGCGTAGAAGGGCTGCAGTCCCGTCGTGGACGTGCGCTTATGAGGCGAGCGGGCTTGCGGACGGACGGGTGTAATGCAACGGCGTGCGGGTTCGGACCAGCCTCCGGACTCAAGTGACCATCGTTGCATTGTTAAAAGAAGCAGTCCTCTTTATAATGTAAGTGGTGTGTGCAAGCTTCACGGGCACAGCGAATGCGAGCAAAGGGCTGAGCCGAGTCGCATGCAGAGGCCTGGATTCGCGGCAAATTTGCGCGGAACTCAGCTCATCAGCTCTTACAGCAAAGCATTTAGAGGCTTAAGTTAGTTATCTAAGGTTTGCGCCAAGGCAGGGTTAGCGAGCGCCTAGACGAATAGCGACAGCTTGAACTTCTCCCGTTTCAACGCGACACACCCGCAAGACCCCAATATCATTGGCACCTACCTAAACATTTGATACATTGATATATTGTGAAATACCTGGCTTTGGCCTGTGCTCGGCTCAAACATGGCACCGCCCAAAATTAAAGACGTCCACCTGAAGCTCCAGACTGGCCACGGAGCTGGGCAGACGTCCGTCGCGTATGCAAACACGCCAAAGGAAATTTCGCTCGTCACGTCGGGAGCAGATGGGCGCGTATACCTGCGCGACGCTCTCATTCTCGAGCCTCAGGGCTCGTGCAAAGTGGACACTCCGCCCGCCACCATTCTTGCGGTGGATCCCAAGGGAAAGTATGTGGCTGTTGGCGATGACTCCTACGTCAAGGTGAGGCGGGGTGCCGTCCGCGCGTCGCAAGCCTGCGAGGCGTGCCGGAAGGCCAGAGTTCACCCGCCTCGCCACTATGCTAACACCCACCGCGTTGGCTACTGATGGCAATGCGCAGCTTTACAAGCTGCCCTCGCTGACCCCCGAGCGCTCGGCGTGCCGCTTCAACCTTACGCTGCGCGCGCTGAGCTTCAGCCCCTGCGGCACCAAGCTGGCTGCGGCGGGCGACGACAACCTCATCAAACTGGTGGAGGTCAAGGACGGCTCGGTGAGGCCGCCCGCGCAGCAGCTGTTTGCTGCGGAAGGGGCATTTGGAAAGGGGACCGAGGATTGAATGAGGGGCGGGCACTGTTGCAAGGCCGTTGCGACGGGGGCTAAGGGGGGTTACAGGGCTGGGGAGCCGGCGAAACGGACCCTGGCACACGTCCTCTCAAGCAGCGGCCGCCATTGAATCAACACCACTTGCTCGACATGCACACACACGCCTGTCCCTGAAGTTACTGTGTATCATCTACCCCCTTTCCCCGCCCCCCCCCCCACACACACATACACACACGTGCAGGTGTACCGCACCCTCAACTCCGACGACTACGTCCTGTCCCTGGCCTGGGACCCCGACTCCACCTACCTGGCCGCCACGCTTCGCACCGGCGGCCTGGTGGTGTACGACACCGGTAGCGGCAAACTGGAGAAGCGGGTGGACGCGCAGTGCGAGCGGGTGAGCGGGGGTGGCAGGGGTGGCAGGGGCGGGCGGCTGGGCCGGAGGGGCCGGAGGGGAGAGGCCGGAAGGCAGCAGACCGTGCGCTCCCTCACAGGTCCTCAAACAACGTCGAATACATCACGCCGTTACTTCCACTGGGCTCCACGACCCCGCCCTCAAGCGCTCCCGCATTCCAACCCCGGCCGCCGCCCCCCACCTCTCGCACCCACACCCACACGCACCCACCTATCCACCTACACACCTACCGTACCGTGCCAACCTCCCGGCCCCCCTCCCTCCGGGAGGGCACTTCACAACCATTTGATAACCACCATCCTATGGATGGCTACCCCCTCCCTCCCTGCCCCCCAGGTGGACTACTCCTCCCTGCGCCGCCACGCGCCCTCCTGGCACCCCGACGGCGGCTCCGTGCTGGCGGTGCCGGTGGGCGCCGAGGGCGACGTGGCGCTGCACGAGCGCCTCAGCTGGGAGGCCACCGGCTACCTGAGCGGCGAGCACCGCAAGGCGGTCAACATCGTGGCCTTCTCGCCCAACGGTGTGTGTGCGTGTGTGTTAACAATCACAAGGGAGAGAGCAGCAGACATAGGACAATGCGTGCGGTGCGTGTGTGTGTGTGTGTGTGTGTGTGTGTGTGTGTGTGTTAGAAAAGCACAAGGGAAAGGGTCGACACTATGCGTGCGTCATGCGACAAGCAAACAGTGCGCCGCGTTTGGATTACCTCAGATTGTGTGTGTGTGTATGTATATTTGTGTGTGTGTGTGGGGGGGGGTGCTTAAGGGGCTGGGGGCTGGGCGCTGGGCGCGGGCCCAGAGGGGGAGAGGATGGCTACTTCCATGGGTCGTCACGGACAGCTCCCTGGCAGCCCCGTCCTGCCTAGTGACTGCCCGCTGCTGCCCATTGCGGCGACGGCCCGGCTGCAGGCGTGTACGCTGCCACGGCGGGGCAGGACAAGCGCATTGTGGTGTGGGACGTGAACAGCGTCACGGCGGTGGCGGCGGCCACGGCGGACGAGGTCATGAGCGGCCTGGTGTGGCGGCCCGACGGCAACGAGCTGGCAATGGTGCGTGTCAGGGGCGGCCGGTGACGGCTAGCCGGCTAGCGCTCTGATCTCAAGGAGGACGTAGGTTTTAGTGACCCGGCAAAGTGTGACAGGGAAAAGGAAAGCCGACTTTATAGAACCTCCTTGCTGCGGTCCTGTGCCCGGCCCGCCGCCCCCCCATCGGGTTGTGGGAATGTCTGCGAGTTTTCTTCTCCTCCTCCTTCTCCCATATTAGGCCAAACTCACCTCCTCACTCTTATGCATTGGGTTTGGTTTAGTTTGGGCTGGTAACCACACCCCCCGCCCCCCATGCACCAGGTGGGCGAGTCGGGCGGCGTGGGCGTGTGGAGCGGGGTGGTGCCCAAGGAGATGCCCGGACCGGCCGTGAGCGCGGCGGAGCTGGAGCGCCTGCAGCGGGAGCAGGAGCGCCTGGGTGAGTGGTGGTGTGTGTGTGTGTGGGGGGGGCGGGCCGTGGAGGGGGCTGTCATGGAGGGGGCTGTGCCGGTCATGGACCTGGACCATGGGAGTGGGCTTGCGGCATGCCGCATGAATGCATGAGCGCTACTTGACCCCCCGCGACGGCCCGCGACGGCCCGCGACGGCCCGCAATGTCCCGCAATGCCCCGCACCTGCCCCACTGTGCTGCCGGTCGCCGCCGCTGCCGCTGTGCTGTGCAGCCGACCTGCGCAAGCGCGGTAAGGAGGCGGAGCGGGAGGCGGCGGGGCTGGGCGCGGACCTGGTGCCGCCCGAGGGCGGCGAGATCCGGGAGGAGGTCATTGAGGAGATGGAGGTGGAGGCGGCGGCGGCGGCGGCAGGAGCGGCAGGGGCCGGCGAGGAGGGCGCCAAGGCGGCGGTGGCGGACGGCGGCGAGGGGGAGGGCGAGGATGGGCTCGAGGGAGGAAGCGGCCGCGGCGGCAGCGGCGGCCTGGGGCACAGTGGCGTCAACGGCCGGCCGGCTACTCGCACCCAGACCACCACGCGCACCATTGTCCGGTGAGGGGCCTTGGGGTCCCTTCTGTTTGCGGACTGGGACATATTCCTTTGAGGGCCGTCATACGGTAATGCACATTCCTTGAACCCAACCTCATGAGTTGTCAAAACCCCACACTTCAATCACAACCACGTCAACGCCTGTTGTGTGTCGCCGTATGCAGCACGGTGGTCGCTCCGCCCGCCGGCCCCGCGCCGCAGCCTGCCTTCCAGCCCGGTGCCACGGCGGCCGAGCCCGGCCGCCCTCGCTTCCTGTGCTACAACATGGTGGGCAGCGTCAGCAGCCGGCCCGTGGACGACCACCACGTCGTTGAGGTGTGTGGTGGGGTGTGTGTGAGTGTGATGGTGTGTGTGTGTGAGTGTGAGTGTGATGGTGTGTGTTGTGTGTGTATGATGGTGATGGTGATGATGGTATGGTGATGGTGATGATTTGGGGTTGTTGGCACCAGGGGGGCGGAGGGTTAGCTCGTTGCGTTTCCCAAGTTGACCAGGGAAAGCCGGAGCCCAGAACCACAGAGGGGGTGTGGTGTGGTGTGGAGTGGTGTGAATGATAACCGGGGCGACGCAGCGGGTTTGAATGGTGCTATCGCGGGGTTGAAGCCTTCCAGCGCGGTGCGCATGCGCAGTAGAGCCGCGCGTCAGTGATTTGCCTGTGGGCCCTTAAGCAGCTGGAACGGCAGTAGGAACGGTTCTTATGACAACGGCTCACTGCGTGCCGCTGCTCCCGCCTCCCCCCCCCCCACCCCCCGCACAGGTGCTGTTCCACGACTCCAGCCGCTTCAGCAGCCGAGTGCCGCTGCTGACGGACTACTACGGCTTTGACAAGGCGGCGCTGGGTGGGTCAGCTGGGCTGCACGAGGAACGAGCAAGAGGAGGAGAGGGTAGTGGGCTGGGTGGGCGGAGTAGGCGGGAGGAGGGGTGCGGTGGCGCTGCCGCGTGCAGCGGCCCAGGTGGCGCGATTGCTGTTGTGCACGAGCAACAGACGCGCTCGATTGTACGGCCTCTGAATTGTTCATCAAATGCAAATGTCCTCTCTTTCCGATTTTTTCTCCCTCCCAGGCGACAAGGGCGTCGTGTACGCCAGCCCGGCCGTGAAGGCTGACCCCGCCGAGGTGGCCGCCGCCGCCGCGGAGGGCGCGCCGCCGCCCGCGGGCGTGCCGGCCCTGGTCATGTTCCGTCCCTTCGACCCCTGGGCGCCCAACAGCGACTGGACCGCCACGCTGGCCGAGGGCGAGGAGGCGCTGTGCCTGGCCACGGGTGAGGTCCTGGGAAGGAGGGGGGGAGGGAGGGGATGGATGGAGGGCAGGAGCTGTGGTTAAGGTGCGGTGGTGCGGTGGTGCGGTGGGTGGGGGGCTGGAGCTGGGGTGTAGCAAGGCGGCGGTAAGTCTGTTGGAAGCGTTTTCGGTGGCATGCGTCGCGCCTCGCCGCACGCGCCAACTCGAACTAACACACACCCCATCCGCGCCCCATACGCACTGCGCCTGTCATACACACACGCCTCACACGGCACAGGCTCCACCTTTGTCGCGGTGGCCACCAGCCGCCAGCTGCTGCGGCTGTTCACACTGGGCGGCGCGCAGCAGGCGGTGCTGCGGCTGGAGGGGCAGCCGGTGGCCTTGGTGGCGGCCGGCGGGCAGCTGGCGGTGGCGTGGCACTCGGGTGGGTCGTTGTTGTGTGTGTGCGTGTGTGTGCGTGTGTGTGCGCCGGGGTGGTGGCGATGGTGGTTAGCGCTGCAACACCAGCCGCACACGATCTGCACACGCAACCTCCGCCTTAACGGCCGCAACCACCCACCGTTACGCGACTGCTTTGCTTTGCACGCGGCATAGTGATACTTCGCCCGCCCGCCCGCTTCCTATAGATTGGGGGTTCGCACTGGCTTTCGGGCCATGAAAAGAGTGTTACCCCCCTTCTCCCTTTTTCTCCCACCACGCAACCCGGCACAGGCCCGCCCAACCCGCACACCAAGAGCCAGGCGCTGAGCCTGTCGTTGTACGACACGCTGGCGCTGGTTTGCGTCTTCAGCCAGCCGCTGCCGCTGAGCCCGGGCGCCACGCTCACGTGGCTGGGCTTCTCCGAGGACACGGGCGTGCCGGCGGCGGCGGACAGCAGCGGCGTGGTGTGCGTGCGGTGGGTGAGGGAGTGAGCTGAGTGGGGCCGGGGCCAGGGCCGGGGCCAGTGCAAGCCAGTGAAGCGCCGTGCACGTCAATGTTGGGTTCAGGGTGTGGGCAGGCAGGCAGGTTGTTTGCCAGAGACATGACATCGGGCGGTTTTGTATGTGTTGGCAGGCAAGCAGGCAGGTGGGAGGGCTAGCGAGGCGTGCCCGGGAAAAAAAGGTGGCCAGCGTCACGCATGGTGCAAGCTGCGGCTCCCTGCGGGCCCTCCTTTATGCGTGATACGACTTGCACTCACCCTGCCTTACGGACATTGGGCCACTTCTGCTGCGCCCCCACAGGACGCCCGACTTCGGCGGGCGCTGGGTGCCGGTGTTTGAGCCGCCGGCCGCGCGCCGTGCCTCGGAGGTGCTGTGGCCGGTGGGGCTGTCCTCCGAGCAGCTGTACGCCATCGTGTGCAAGCCCGCGGAGCCGCGGCCGCAGGTGGGTGGGTGGGTAGGGTGGGTGGGTAGGGTGGGTGGGCAGCTCCTGGGGGCTTGCCGCGTGTGGAGCTGCCGCCGGCCGGGATGGCGGCACCCCAGCTCAAAACACATTGCACTGAGTGCGGCAAGCTTCTGGCGCGCAATGCAAACGATGCTCCTGGGTCTAATGCTCCTGCTGATGCTCCTGGTGCTCCTGATGTTTATGGTGGTGCTCCTGGTGCTCCTGATGTTTATGGTGGTGCTCCTGGTGTTCCTGATGTTTATGATGGTGCTCCTGGTGCTCCTGATGTTTATGATGGTGCTCCTGGTGCTCCTGATGTTTATGGTGGTGCTCCTGGTGCTCCTGATGTTTATGATGGTGCTCCTGGTGTTCCTGATGTTTATGATGGTGCTCCTGGTGCTCCTGATGTTTATGGTGGTGCTCCTGGTGCTCCTGATGTTTATGGTGGTGCTCCTGGTGCTCCTGATGTTTATGGTGGTGCTCCTGGTGCTCCTGATGTTTATGGTGGTGCTCCTGGTGCTCCTGATGTTCATGGTGGTGCTCCTGGTGCTCCCCGATCTGCGCCTGCCTCCAGGTGTCGCCGCGCCCCTTCTACACGCCCATGGACCTGTGCCCGCCGGTGCTGGCGCTGGACGGCGGCGCGGGGGCGGCGGCGGAGTGGGAGGCCAAGGCGCTGCTGGAGGCGGTCAAGCTGTCCGTGCTGCGGGCCAGGTGGGTGGTGGGTGCGGTGAGGCGGGGGGGGGATAGTTCATTCCAGGAAAAGCGACCATTGCAACCCGAAGAAGCAAACCCAGAAGCAGAATGCGCGGAGGAGAGGGATATACTCGTGTTCTTGGCGATAGTAGGCGGGCTGGGAGGGTGCAGGAGAGGGCTTGGCCCGCGCCGGCAAGGGGCGATTGTGAGGGCGGATTGAGGGCTTGAAAGGGACCGGGAACACGCGGGGGGACTTGTTGATGCGCTTACGATAGGCTTGATGCTGATGTGGTGGGGTTGAGCCTAAGCTCGTTCTTGACCCTCTGCGACCTTTCCGCCCGCCCACCTCTTCTGTTGCAGGCTGGAGGCTGCGGAGATGTCGGGGCAGGTGGAGGAGGCATCGGACCTGCGGCACCTCAAGAACCAGGGCGAGGTGAGGGGTTGGCGGGGAAGGGAAGGGAGGGGGGGCGTGCGGCGGGAAGGGGCCGCCAGGGAGGGGTGGTATGGGGGCAAGGGCTGCAAGCGAACGCCGGGCGGTGGGGCACGCCAGTACCAAAGCCGGCATTTTGCTTGACACACACTTTCAATGCCGCCCCCTCCCACCCACCCACTGCCCGCAACACCCCCCTCGCTCACCTCCCCGCTCGTATGCATTGGGTTTGGTTTACTTTGGGCTGGTAACCACAACCCCCCCCCCCCCCCATCCCCCACCCCGCCGCATTCAGGCCAAGCACGACGCGGCGCTGCTCAAGGCGTTCCAGAAGTTTGTGCGGGCGGAGCGGCACGGGCGCGCGCTGGAGGTGGCGGCCATGCTCAACATGTGCAAGAGCCTGTCGGGTGCGTGTGGGTGGGTGGGTGGTTAGGGCCCTTTCCTAAGCAGGAGGGGGGCCCTGTAAGGACTAGCCCAAGGTAAATAGGTAATCCGTACCAAGGTAAATTGATACTATGGAAGTACACGGGCGGCGAAGGCGAAGGGATGCGGGTCAAAGGGGCCGGGCAACAATGGCATTAGAGCAGCCGGGGGACGTTGTTCCATGCATCAATTGCTCTCATCAACAGACAGGCACGCAGAGGCCTGGGTGGACGGTTGCGCAACATGGGGATGCGCTGCAGCGCGAGGCGCAAACCCGGTTCCCCGTGCCCACACACTTTGCTTACTTCCTGACACGTCCCCACTGCTTTGGGTTTTAGAATGAACTACCCCCGCACACGCCCCCCTGCACACGCAGGCGCGGTGGCGGTCGCCAACCACCACCAGGCGCGCGGCCTGGCGGAGCGCATTGCCGTGGTGCTGGAGCAGAAGCAGGTGGGCAGCGGCGGCGGAGTTTGTGAGGCCGGGTTTGTGAGTGTGTTGGGTAAACACAGGGGCGCAGCGGAGAAAGACAGGGATGGGGGCAGCCCGGGGGCAGCGCATTGCCATGCAGACGGTAGGTCTGGCAAGTCGTGCAGTCAGCTGGTAGCGCTGATTCATCAGGTGGTGCACCTGAAGCGACCCGCCACTGCTCGCTAACGCTTCCAAGCGCGCTTTCACTCCTGCTCCCGCTCCCGCTGCCGTGCACAAAGGCCATCATCGCTGCCAATGAGGCCATGGCTGCGGGCGTGGACGCCTACGCCCACCAGCACCAGCACCAGCAACACCACCAGGCGGCGGCGGCGGAGCAGCACCACCACGTGGCGGCGGGGGAGCACCAGGCCGCGCCCGCCGGCCGCTCCTACACGCCCATCCCCTTTGCGCGCCGGTGAGAGCCGGGGTCTGGGCAGTCTCATCCCCGCCGAGTTGCGTGGGTGGCATGTGCTGCCGGCGTACGTGTCTGTCGTGTACTGCACCCGGTGCTGATGGTCTCGTGGGCTTCTGTTGCGTATCAGGGGTGGCGGCGTGGAGTCGGCGGCGTCGGAGCTTGGTCAAGGCGGCGAGGGCGCCGCCGCGGCGGGCCGCGGCACGCAGCCCCTCGGCCCCGCGGACCTCAACGCCGGCGCTGCTGACGGCGCCGGCGGCGCCGACCGCGGCGGCCTGACGCCCTTCGCGGACGTCGTGACGGCCCCCGGCAGCACAGGGCTATCCACGGGCCCCAAGTCGGGCCGCGGCCTCCCCACGCCGAACACGCTGCTGCAGGCTGCCACCGCCAAGCCCGACCCAGGGAGCGACTCGCACAAGCGCAAGCAGCCCACCGCGTTCAACAACCCCTTCGCACGCAAGGCCGCAAAGCTGGGCAAGTGAAGGCGAAGGGCTGACGGCGGGGCGGGGCGGGGTGGTGGGCCTGGCTGTGGGAAGGCTGGGGTGTGTGGGTGTATGGGTGCGCGGGTGGGTGGTCAAGGGGACGGTTGGCTGGTGGAGGTGATGGATGCGGGAAGCAGAAGGAGGCCGGGCGGTAGAAAGCTGGGCAGGTTGACCACACAGCAGCAGGGAGGCCGCGTGTGGCGGTGTCAGGTGGAGCATTACGGCATATAATGTTGGCCCCCATCGGGGTGGTCTGCCTGGTTCGACGCCAAAAGTAGCGTTAGCAAGCTTGTCCCGCCACCGCGGGGAATGGCCACCGCGTTTCGCGGACACATGCCATACGTATGCTACGCCAGCACATGACTGTTTCGGCGTTCAGTTTTGCACTGGAGTGGGCTAGGCAGCCTTGAAGCTCAGATGGGGCCTTGGGGATGAATTGGCAGAGCGGAGCGCTTGAGCCTAGCTGTCACTCCTGTCGTCAGTGTCGTGACTCCTCTACACCTTCGCGCGTGCCGGAATACGACCGCACGGCCAGCGACGGCAACCTGACTTCCGGGAAAGTCTGAACTTCTGTAAATGTGTATGTCCTGTGCGTGCACATGATGATTGATGACTCCGGGTGGAACCTGCCGTTGGCCGTCGCTGCCGGAGTGCGGGAGTGGCTTTCGTCCAGCACCCCTGCTTTCGTCACAGGAAAGCCGGGATCACTTGTTACCACGCGCCTCCAGCCGCCATTCCACCGCCGTAATCACTAACAGTAGGCATAGAGATACAGACGGTGCACATGGGCACGCCCCCGGCGTCCCGGGGCCACGGTGGGCACGGATGGGTGACAGCGCGTGGCATAAGGTGTAAGGGCTAAAGGGCGTGGTGCCACAAGGGTGGCATCATGCAAAACCATCACCTCTCCATTCGGCGTGCGGGTGCAATGCACTCACAGCTTGCATGGCGTGTATTAATTCATGTATCATATAACCGCCACATTTTAGATTATTTCTCCAGAGAGCACTTGGGCGGCAAGTGCTTGCCCAAACTTTGCGCCCGCAGTAGTATTACAATTTATCCACAGGGAATTATGATGCTCTAGAATACGCAACTGGCTGTGATCTGGGGCTTCTCGCGACCGCTGAGTGAAGAGGGGACCGAATGTCGCTCCAAACTCTGGAGGCGCAGGGCTGGTGCATCAAGCCTGATGTAAGCTTATTTGCTGCATGAGTGAAGCGACTGGCCAAGGGGCTAAAAGGGGTCGGACCGTGTGCCCGTGCGACCAAGTCGCCCCCCCCGAAAGCCATCCCCACCCCCACCTTCAACACCCCCGCACGCACCCAATTCGCATCTTGCAGGCCTACCAAGAGTTGATTGAGGAAGCGGATGGCAACGCCGCCTCGGTGCACGCCAACATCCTGAACCAGGACTTGAAGCGCATCGGCAAGCCCTGCCTGCCGGACGATGTGAACCGTGCGGCCAATGCCACCATCAAGGGGCCACACGTGCTGCAGGTGCGCGCGCGGGGAGGGGGTTAGCCATCTATGTGGACGGAATTAGCAATAAGTTTGTGGGTTAGATTATTCCAGAACTTCTAGCCACCGAGTGAACCCAAAACCAGCCAGCCCTTCCCGAGACGCGTGTGGCCTGGTGGGGAGCGGGATTCGGAGCCCGTTTAAGGCACCAATTTCGCAAAGTGCTGGTCCAGCCGAGCCGGTGGGCAGCAATCAGGTCGCGTCACGCGACTAGAACCGCCTTAATGATGCCGCAGCGACTCCACTCACCGGGACATTCTACTCATCGCCAGCTGCCTGAAGTGTAGAAGCCCACCAGCTGGCTGTGCCAGTGTGCGAACAGGTTCAACCCACGGCCCGCGGCGGCGGGAGCTGCCCTTGACCGTAGCTACTGCAGCACGTTTGCAACACCTGGGATGGCCCACACGCCTGGCTCTGCCTCCGGGGACTGCTGTTGGCTGGGGCCGCAGGTGACCAGTGTGGTGGACACTTCGCGGCCCACCACCAAGGAGACGGGCGGCGGCGGCGGCGAGGGGCGCATGCTGTGCCTGCGCCTCACAGACGGCAAGATCACTTGCAAGGTGAGGAGCCGGGGCTGCAGTAGCCCGACGACTTGCGCGAGGGTTGTGACTGCGAAGGTCTTATGGCGGGAGAAGGGCGCGATACCAGGGATACCCGCGGGTGCCGCGCCACCGGCACTGCGTGCCTGCGGATGCTGGGCCACGCACCTCCAGGGATATTCTGGTAGTTCCTTTATTGTATAATGTATATCATGTTAGTGTGTTCCAATTACTGCGTATCATATGTCCTTGTACTGCCTCCTGGCCGGCAGGCGGTGGAGCACGTGCGTTGCGAGGGGCTGAACGAGGAGCTGCTGGCGCCCGGGACCAAGGTGCTGCTCAGCAACGCCAGCGTGCGCGCGGGCGTGGTGATGCTGCAGCCAAAGACCATCAAGGTACGACGCCGGCGGCGGCGGCGGCGGCGCTGTTCTCCTTTGCTGGCTTGCATGGTGCATGGGCAGCATATTGGCGGCTTCCGGGGCCGAGGTCGTCAACGCGTGCTGCAGCAGGCATGGGGGCCGACCGGACTTATTGGGCCCTGTTCAAGCCGTGTTACCTCACTGACACACCGCACCGGCATGATCGCGCTGCTGGCTGCCCACCCCGGCCCCAACGCGACCTGGCAGATCCTGGGTGGGCGAGTGGAGCACCTGGCGGCGGCCTGGGAGACGCAGCGCCGGTACGGAGGCTTGGAGCGTCCCAAGCAGACGGCGGCGGCGGCGGGCGGCGCAGGCGGCTCTGCGGCGGCGGGCGAGGACGACGGCGCGCTGGCGCCGCCTTTTCGACACTTCGTGCCGGGTGGGTGTGCAGCTGGCTAGGATGGCTGGCCGGCCGGCTGGGTGCTTTGAGGCCGGCAGGCAGCCGGGCGGGATATGTGTTCGCCGTGGTATCTGGGTTCCACCCGCCTTGCTGGTTGTGTTGCTGTTTCTGTCGTCTGATTGTGTCGACGCCTTGCTGGCACACAGGCCGGGACGACAAGGCAGCAAAGCTGGCTGGTCGCACGGCCGCCAGCGCGCCGGGGCGGCCACAGGCGGGCGCGGGCCCCAAGCAGGTGAGTCACGCCAACGAAGCGGAAGGGGGTCATGCAATTCATACAGCATTGGCGCGTGGACCTGAACATGCCAAGAAGCCAACGCATGGTACCTGGTATGCTTCTTGCAGCCCTCTGCCATGGGCCCGGCCGCAGCGGCCATTGCCGCCGCCACCGCGGGCGGCGGCAAGGGCGCGGCTGCGGCCGACAGCGGGGGAGGCGACAAGGCGGCCGCGGCGCCGCGCGCGCCGGTGGCGGTTGCGCCCGCCACCCCGGTGTTCGGCGGCGGCGCGGGCAGTGAGGCGGCCAAGCATAAGCTAATGCAGCAGCTGGAGGCGCGCGAGGAGCAGGGCACAGGTGCGGCGAGCCGGGCTTGACTTGCCCGTACGGGTGCGGTTCGGTTACCATACCTGCCTGGCCGATGGTACCTTCCGCGGTCACCCAATGGAAGGGCTCAAGGGGCAGGGCGGATTTAGAGCGCAGGGGCCTACAGCTGCTTTTGGAGCGCTGATCTGTCGGCGCCCCCTCCACCGCGGCGCCCTCCATGCGCAGGGCGCTTCGGGCGCTTCCGCCCGGGCGGGCCGCGCGGGCGGCGCGGCCGGCGCGGCGATGACGACGACGGCGACGACGGCGCCATGACCCTGGAAGAGTACGAGGCGCTGCAGAAGCAGAAGGCGGCGGCCGCGGCGGCAGGTGGGTAGCTTTGGCGTCGCCGTGTGCACCCGGGTGCGGGGGCTAGGGCTGGAGGCTGGGGCCGGGGATGGGGGTGCCAGGTGGGTGCAAAGGGGTGGCAGACTGGCAGTTGCACAATGAAGCGCAGGGTCGAGAAAGAGGCCAGGGCTGGCTACCAGGATATGGCTGCCCAGACAACTTCAAAATGCGTTCCCTCGTGAGCGGCGTGGGAGCCCCACAAGCAGGCCAGAGCCACATGTGCGATGATGTGCTTGTGCCCGGCGCCCCCTCCCTCGTGCCTCGCGCCTCAGGCCCCAAGGCGCAGAGCCAGCTGGAAGCGGACGAGGCCCTGGCGCGAGAGCTGCAGGTGGGTGGGTACAGCAGGCAGTGAGCGTCGCTGCGCTTTGCACCTGTGTGTTCGTGTGCGCAGCTCAGACGCCGTCGTTGTTGCGTTGTGCTGTTACATGCGGGCGGTCAAACCCCACTCACGCGCGTTGGCTGCCAACAGGCCCAGATGGATCTCGAGGATTCCTACTACGCAATGCCGGAGCCCGGCCCCGGATCCGGATCCGGCGCGTACGGCGGCGGCTACCGTGGTGGCGGCGGGCGAGAGCGCGGCGCCTACGGCGGGGGCCGCTTCGGTGCCGGCCGCGGTGGCCGCGGCCGCGGCGGCTACGGCGATCGGGATGACTACGACAGAGGGGAGTATGAGCGGGGCGGCGAGTACGGCCGTGGCGGCGGCCGGGGCCGTGGCGAGTACGGCCGTGGTGGGCGCGGCGGCGGTCGTGGCGATTTCGACGGTGCGGACGGTGGCTACAGCGGTGGCGATCGTGGGGACTACAATGGCGGGTACGGCGGCGGCAGCGGTCGTGGTGGCAGTGGCGGCCGCGGCAGGGGTGATTACGGCGACGGAGGCCGCGGCGGCGGCGGGCGTGGCCGTGGCGACAGGGGCGGCGCTGGTGACAGCAATGGAGACAGCGCGACCGGCGGGCGAGGTGCCTACGGGGAGGCGCGCTACGGCGGCGCTGGTGGCGGCGGTGGTGATTCTGGGGCCAGGTATGGAGTGGCTGGCCCAGCCGCAAGTGGTACCGGTGAGCGTGGTGTTCGTGCGAGGCCGGCATCGGCAGCGCCGTCTTTCGTGCCCCCGCCCCCGCCTCCATCAGCGGCGGCTGCGGCCGCCGCGGCTGCCGCTGCGGCGATGGCGTCGGCCGGAGGGTCGAGTGCTGTCGCGGCGGCTTTGGGTCAGGGCCAGGGGGAGCGGCGTGGTCGTGGTGGGAGTGCCCGTGACAGTCCGCCGCCGCAGCAGCAGCAGGCGCCGCCCCCTCAGGTGCAACAGCAGCAGCAGCCACAGGGCCGGGGGCGGCCGCAGTCAGCCCAGCCCCAGGGCTTGGCTCCTGCGCCGCCACCGGCAGCACCGCCCCCGCCGCCGCAACAGACCCAGCGGCAGCCACAGGGCCGGCAGCAGCAGCAGCAGCCAGCGGTCGAGTCATCGGAAGGCCGCGGCGGCGGCCGCGGCCGAGGAGGTCGTGCAGACGCTGGTGCCGCTGTATCTGCCGTGGACGCCTCCGCTGCCGCCGCGGCGGCCATAGCCCCCGGCGGTGCCGCTGGGGTTGGTCGGGGCCAGGGGCGAGGCGGTGGCCGGGGCGGAGCGCAAGAGGTGGCAGCGCCAGTGGCGGCTGCTGCAGTGGCTCCGCCGCCGCCGCCTCGCCAGCCCGCGGACCCAGCCATGGCAGTGGCGGCGCGTGCCGCTGCCGCCGCCATCGCCGCTGCCACCGGTGGCGCTCTTGGCGGCCGCGGCGCAGCACCTCGTGCTCCTCGCGACCAGCCCGCGCCGGCCTCTACGCCCGCTGCGGCCGCGGCCGCTGCTGCCGCCGCCGCAGCCGCGGCCGCCGCGGCCGTTTCTGTACCACCCAGCCGGCAGCAGGCGGCTCCCTCAGCGGCAGCGGCGGTGCCGCCGCCACCGGGCCTGAGTGGTAAGGACCTGGCAGCCAGCCTCTTTAGCTTCGGCGCGCGCAATGCGGTGGGCGCGGATGACGACTATGACGACGGCGGCGACATGGAGGGCGGGGGCGGCCGTGGCGGCCGAGGGCGCGGGCGCGGCCGGGGTCGGGGTCGGGGTCGGGGTGGATAAGCGCGTTGTAGGCTGGCATGGGTTGCGCACTGTGACAGGGGGTAGTCCATTCCGGTGTGTAGTGCGGGACGCGTGTTGAAGTGGTGGTTGGAGCTGGAGTGCTAAGTACCGTACTCATCTGAGGGCGTTAAAAGCTGGCCTGGAGTGGCGGTGGGCGGCGTGCTGGGTAATCATCTGGAGGCATATTGGGTGGCGAGGGCGGCGGCCGGTCAAGACCTCCTCGGCTTGCGTGGAACACAATCGGAGTAACCAATGCCTCGTGCCATGTGTACTGTACTGTTACATGACACGTCCATTTCATATGTCTTCAACGTCTGCAGTTACCTCCTGTGTGATGGCGCAGGCGTGGGACGGTGGGAGGATGAGGGGCTTGTGTTCGCAGTTCGCATGACGACGTGTTGCGGGTATGACTCCCGTGGCAGGGGCTCATAGGGGCTGGCCTTGCTGCGGGTTGCGAGTGTGTCTCAGCTGCGTCCTTGCTTGTTGTAGTTAAGGATGGTGGAGACGCGTAGGTCACCAACAACGGGTGATGTGTGCGTGCGGACTAGCACAATGGCGCTGGCGGCGCAGACTCTGTAAATTCGGCGAGCGCATGGTGATGCCCGTGCCTATGCATATATGTATATCTAAATTCCAGTGTTGTGCATCACCTGATCGAATCCGACCGGGTTCGCTTTCCTGGCGAGGTGGCCGAGCGGTCTAAGGCGCTAGTTTCAGGCACTAGTCGGTTCATCCGACAGAAGCTACTAGTCCGAAAGGGCGTGAGTTCAAATCTCACCCTCGTCATTTTTTGCGTGTCTACCCTTGCCTATTTCGGGCCGACTTGCTCTCTGAGCGTGTCACACAGGATCGCTTCTTCACTCGCCTCTTCAGCGCTGTTCGCTTGCAATATGAAGAGGCAAGAGAGCTGTATAGCAGGTGTGGCACGCGGTGCAGGTCGGCCCGAAAAAAAGCAAGGGGTACACAGGTCAGCCTGTGTGAAGAGGTGAGAGAGCTGCATGAGCCGGTGTGGCACGCGGTGCAGGTCGGCCCGAAGAAAAGCACAGGTCAGCCTGCGTGACACGCTCAGAGAGCAAGTCGGCCCAAAAAAAGCAAGGGTAGACACGCAGAAGTTGACGAGGGTGAGATTTGAACTCACGCCCTTTCGGACTAGTATCTTCTGTCGGATGAACCGACTAGTGCCTGAAACTAGCGCCTTAGACCGCTCGGCCACCTCGCCAGGAAACGAACCCGGTCGGATTCGATCAGGTGATGCATAACAAACGGATTTCGGGTAACAGGTCAAAGCTTGCACCGGCATCACGATGCGTCCGCCGAATTTACGGAGTTTGCGCCGCCAGCGCCATTGCGCTATTCCACACGCACACGTCACCCGTTGTTGGTGACCTACGCGTCTCCACCATTCTTAGTGACCCGCGAGCCCGAGAAGGGACCACCTGTAACACTCAACTCAACTCATTCTTAGCTACAAGTCTACAACAAGCAAGGACGCAGCTAAGACACACTCGCAACCCGCAGCAAAGCCAGCCCCTATGAGCCCCATACCCGCAACACACCCCTGCCGGAACACAACGTGGTGCGAACCGCGAACACAAGCCCCTCATCCCCCCACGCCTGCGCCGTCACATAGGAGGTAAATGGATGCGCCAGCGCGAAAGCTAGCATCCTGCATGGCCAAGACCCCTTCAATTACAGGTCAGGGATCAAAGGCACCAAATCGCCACCATTGCCAAGACCGCTGCTGCGACGCTGAGACCCCAAACACCATCCGAACATCGCCGCCCACCCGTCACCGAGCTCTGCAGACTGCTGCTATCGCCCGTCAGCTGCTGCAGTTGCGCCCGCATCGCCTCCTCGTCCTCCCACCGCTTCAGCCACCACCGCCGCGGCTGCTGCTGCCTCAGCCCTTGCCGCCTTGTCAGCCCTGCGCCTGGCGGCGGTGGCCTCGGACGCCGCCGTGAGCTTGGACAGCATGCCGTGCAGCAGCGCCACCTCGCCGCGCGTGAGGCCCTCCACCTTGGCCGCCAGGTTGCGTATGGACAGCTCCGTGGCCGGCCGCCTGCAGGGGGGACAGGAGGGCAACACGGCAAGGAGGCGGGGCAAGGGGCCTGGGCGTGGACGCACGAAAGGACGCGCGAACCTACTGACGTTCCAAGGGATGGTGTTGAGGATAGCGGACAGGTAGGGTACCGGTAATCGGTGAGCGGACATAAGGGTGTAGTGCGTGGCGCGTGCACCACTCACTTGTCCGCGCTCTCAAAGAAGCCCGACTCATCCAGCGCCCCCACCAGCCGCCGCACAAAGTTGTCTAACTCGCCGCGCGGCGCCGGCTGTAGCTGCTGCTGCGCCGCCGCGCCCGCCGCCCGCCTCCGAAGCTCCTCAGCGCTGCTTGCTACTGCCGGCCCCGCAGATCCAACCGAAGCCGCCGCAGCGCTTGGAGAGGCAGCGGCAATGGCCCCCGATGTGGAGGCTGGCTGCTGGTTGCCGGCGCTGCCACGGTCACCACCAAGGCCTGTCGTCGACGGCAACGGCGGCGATGACGCCGCAGGCAATGTTGACGCGGCACCGGCTGCCGCATCGGTGCCTTCCGTGCCATACGCACGTGCGTGGAAGAGCTCATACGACACGCACACGATGGCCTGCAGGTGAAGCCGGGTAGATAGGCGCATGTTAGTGAGCATTGTGACGCGCTAGCTGCGAAGGCTATCACGCTGCTCACACTGCCCAGCAGTGCGCAGGCATGGTCTGGGCAGTGCATGGTCTGGGCATGGTGTCCTCTTGCACACAACGGTATTTCTTAGGTGCCCCCGTGCGGGTGGCCCGGAGCAAATGCCGCCACGCGGAGCTGCTGCCGCACTGCCCCGCCGCATCTACCTGTGCCAGGTTGAGGACGGGGTAGACTGGGTTCGCCTCGATTGTGAGCACCTGCGCAAAACGGTAGTTCGGGAGGCCGCAGTTGTGGGTGAGGGCGGCAGCGGGCCGCGGGCAGTTCAGGGAGCTGAGTGCTGAACCCTGGTCCTTCAAGTTTTGCCATCCTAAATGAATGCAACGGCACCTGGCACATGGCGGCTGGCAGCGCTTCCTCACCTTGTTCGCAAGCGCCACCTCCTCATTCGTCAGACCGCTGCTCTCCCGCCCGAACATGAGCCCGGCGCGCGGCGAGCGGGCAGCCGCCGCCGCCGCATCCGCGTCGGTATCCCCTGCTGCCGCGGCTGCAGCTGCCGCTGCCAGCGCTGCAGGCACCAGGCCGCTGCAGATGTCGCCCGCCACCTGCTTGCTCGTCACAAACGGCTTGTGCATGAACCTGTACACAAAATACACGTCGTGGGAGTACACAGCACGATCTAGCTGCATCACGGGATTCAGCCAACGCCCAAGGCGGTCTGCCCGGCAGCCGCGCGCACCGTGTGCGTGCCGTGGCGGCGTACACGCGATCCAGATCCGCAATGGCAGCCTCCACGCTGTCGTACAGGCGCGCAGCTTCCAGCAGGTCCGCCGCATGCGAGGAGGTGGCCACGGCGGCGGGGTTAGGCCAGCCGTCGCGTGGCCGCACCTGCGGTGCAATGCGTGCACCACACCGTGTGGTGTCAATTGCGCACTCAATGCCCGCACGCACTCTCAGGTTTTGAGGCACAACAACAGGCGCGACGTGAGGAAGTGCCTGCTGCTGCTAATACCGACCCGCAGACAACGAGGATGGCGCCACCCACCACGCGCAGGTCGTGCAGACCAAAGTTCTTCATGGCTCGCGCGGCAGCCCCGATGTTTTCCCCAAACTGCGGCTCCACTAGAATCACTGCAGGCTGTACACAACAGTCGGCGAAAATGTTGGAGCAGGCATGTCAAGACCCTCACAGGTCCGCCGGGCGGTCTGAGCGGTCAGGGTTCGTGGCTCACCGTTAGCGCCTCCAACCGCAAGCGCTGCTCAAGCTCTACCGGGCTGCAAGCACTTGAACATGGTGTTATGGAGCAGAAGCGCCCTCTGTGGCGCAAATTGGGTCGCCATAAATGGCCCCTGCCGCCGAGGGGAACTGGTCGGCCAGAAGTAGAAGTGCATGGTCGCGAGTTTTGCAGTTGTTGTTGCATTTGATGACGCATGTATTATTTATAACCTGCTCTGGTTGTAAAATGCGAGGTCGCAATTGACGGTGCAAAGAAGTGCATGCGTCGCGCTCATTCCACCCATTAATCCACTCGGAGCACCATTATTATTTTAACATATCGAATGAATATTGCTGAAAAGATGGATTCAGAACGATTCTTTGAGCGCTGACGACAGCCGCGTGAAAAGCTGTCGGCAATGGACCTTCTGCGCGACACGCTGCTCGCCGCAAGCCAGCCGTATGCCCGCGGAGGCGGACAAAGCAGCACTGCTGCGCCCAGCAAGGTGCGAGGACCGTGGCGGGCTGGCGGTCATATAGTCGCGGGGCACGTAGGGGGGAGGAGCAGGCGGGCGGGGCCGTGCCGCCAGCTACCACATCTTCATGCCCGCCTGGCGCCAACCCTGCATAGGGAGTCGGCGGCTCCTGGTCCACGCTGTCGGAAGCAAGCACGGTAAGTGCGTGGTGTTCGGCGCGTCCTGATTTTATAAGGCGCTTGATCCCCTCACAAGGCTGTACCGTTGATGCCGAAGCCTGCCGTCCCGCAGCTGCCGGGTTTCGAGTCGGAGCTGCGGCGCCTCGTGACCGAGCTGTATCCTCGGGCCCCACACCAGCGCAGCGGGCTCGACCAGGTAGGTGTGGCCTTGCAACCAGGTGCCAGGCCCGGCGCGCATCAGAGCATCACATACCTGACATACGGTATTACGCAGCGGCCATGGCCCTGACCAACGCGACTACATATGTCCGCTGCACAACAGGTGCTCCAGCGGCTGTTGGCGGACAAGCCGCAACTGGCCGGTGCCGTGGTGGCGCCGGTGCTGGCAGCGCTGCAGCGGCAGGCCGACACTAGCGTGGCGGCCGGGAGCAGCAGTGTGGGAGGGCTGGGCGGCGGAGCTGGAGGAGGCGGAGGAGGTTGGGGCGTGGCTGATGCCGTTGACGGGTCGGCCGGCGGCAAGAAGCGGAAGAAGGGAAAGAAGGGCAAAGCCATCGCTGCAACGCAGCATGTGGCGGTGGCGGCATCAGGCGGGGGAGGAAGGGGAGCAATCACAGCGGCAGTAGTAGCGGAGGCGTTGGACGCAGAGGCGGCAGAGGACGGGCTAGCTGGGGACGGCGCAGCGCATGCGGATGTCCACATGGCAGCAGCTGCGGACGATGACGCCGGCGAGCCACAGCATGGCGCCGGCGGCGCCGGTGCCGCTGGTCCCGACAAGCCGCCGCCGCAGCTGCCGCCGCCATCGGCTGCCGGGGCCGCGCTCTTGAAGTACGACACTCGGGTGCTGCCGGTGGCTTGGCTGCTGCAGTGCTTCGGCCCTGTGGCGCCGCCGCTGCGCTGCCTGTGGCCCGGGCAGCGGCAGCTGCGTGCGGCTATCCTTGAGGCCACGGTGAGTGTGGCTGTGGTGGTGGCGGTACCCGCCCTCAGTCGACGTGGGCAGAGTGCGCCCGTCCGGTTGGGTGCTGACGGCACTTGAGACAGCGGCGCAGCAGCGTTTCTTGGATCCTGACTTGCAACAACCGTTGCATCGTGGCCGACCCCACAGGCCGTGTTCTTTGAGGAGAGCCAGCGCAAAGGCGCTTTCCCTGGCGCGGACACGTCCGCAGCCGCGGCCCAACAGCACGCAACGCCGCGGCACGCGCAGCAGCAGCAGCAGCAGCAGCAGCAGCAGCGACGGCGGTCGCGGCCGCAGGGCGGCTGCTCGGTGGTGGTGCGCTTCGCCCGGGATTGCCTTGCAGCCACGCCGGCACACCTGCGGCTGCAGCTGCTGGAAGATGCGGTCGCGTTGTCGAGGCGCCGATGGCGGCCGCGGCACAAGGCGGACGTTGCAGTCACGGCGCACACTCAGCCGCCGCAGCAGGCGCAGACGCGATCGTGTGTCGAGGAGGAGGAGGCGGAGGAGGAGGAGGAGGAGGAGGAGGAGGGCGGGGGGTTTGCGGCGTCGCCGCCACCGCGGAAACGCCGCCGGCTTGGCGCTGCCACAGCTCTCGGCAGGACAGAGAATGGTGGGCCGGCGGCGGCAGCCGCCGCAACAGAGGCAGCCGCGGCAGCCGAGGAGGCAGCTTCACAGCCGCTTCAACTTGCATCCCAGCCCTGCCCCCGATGCGGCTGTGCATCCCCACACACGGCAGCTGCAGGTGGCGGCGAACCGCAGGCGGTAGCGGAGGCGGCGGAGGCAGAGGCACCGCCGCGGCGGCTGCCATGGGCCGCGCTGCTTGCGGCCGTGTGTGAGGATGAGGCCATGGAGGCGCAGGCACAGGGCGGCGCACCGCGTGGCAGCAGCGTGCTCAGTCCCCTGGCTCTCACAGAGCTGCTGCTGGCAAGAGGTGTGGCTACGTTGCGGGTGTGTCGCTACGGCGGGCTTGACAACCATTTATACCTGCATGCGTGCGTGCGTGGGCACGTGTGGTGACCAGCTCTGCCCTGTCGCACAGGCGACCTGTTCTGTCCGGCGTGCGACGTGGTGGCGGCGGCACCAACCATGCTCCGCTGCCTGGCCTCGCTGGCCCCGGACCAGACCGCGGGCCTGCTGCGCCGAGTGCTCGCGGCGTCCCGGCCGTCCTGCAGCAGCATGTGGCGCAGCAACATCACCAGCACTTACAGCAGCAGCAGTAGCAGCAGCAGTAGCCGTAGCGGGTGTGCCGGACTCCAGTTGGTGGCGGCACTGGAGGTCCTGCGACGGCCGCCGCGGGACGGCCGCAGCGTTGTGGATGCGAGCGCTGGCCATGCTGGCGCTGCTGGTACTGGTGGCGCGGAAGACTCGGGTGGGGGAGCCACCGGCGGTCGCAAGCGAGGTGCACGCCTGCAGCCAGGAACGGCGGCGGCGGCGGCAACGGCGCAGTCCCATACAGCCGAGGGTGCTGTAGGCAGCAGCCAAGAGCCTGAGCCTCTGAGCGCGGTAAGCGTCCAAGCGCTTGCACGAGCGCGTGGTGCACGTGTTGGGATGCACGTGTTAGAGAGCACAGGGGTACGCACCCTTACCACCGCCATTACCGCCACCTGGTGATCATCGTGCGGCCCTGGTTCCACGCAGCTGTGGCTACTGGCTCACGTGTTGCCGCCGCTGCTGGAGCCGCTCAGCCGCTGCCGCGATTCTGCACCTGCGCCCGCGCCCGCTGTAGCTGCAACGACGGACGCGGGAGCTGTGGCGCCCGGGGCGGCGGCTGGGCCTGTGGGCGGGCGCTGGCGCGGGCGCGGCGATGACGGTGTGGTGGCGGTGGTGGCGGTGGCGGGTGGCGGAGGCGCGGCGCAGGTGGCAGCGGGCGAGGAGGGCGCCGCAGCTGATGACGACGAGGCCGACCGTGACGGTGACGGCGCGGATGCAGCTGCTGGCGCCGTGTGGGACGGCGAGGCGGCGCACGATGCCCGGTGCCTTGGTAAGCGGCTATCGCGAGTCCTGAACTTGCGCTTTGCTTTGGGCTTTCAGGCAGGGTGCCTGCAAGCCAAGTTTACTCTTGCAGAGCCCTCGACAACTCGAAGGACCCTTAACTGGCTCGCAGGGGCTCTGCGCGCGCTGCTGGCGAGGCCGGCGTTGCTGCTTCCCGACGGCACCTACGAGGGAGGAGGAGGCCGCTGCGGTGGCGGTGGCGAGCAGCATGGTGGAGGTGGAGGCGCAGGTGGCGCTGCTAGCAGCGTTGGTGGTGGTACTGCTTTTGATCTTGCAGTGGAGGCGGCTGCGGCCCAGCTGCCCGTAGCGTCCCAGGTGCGTTCACGGTTTCGCGGCTCGGCCTCGTCACCTCGTGTGTATCTGCTGTATCCCGCTTGCATCTCTTGCCGGTGCAGCGCAACAACGGGCACACATCTAAACCTAGGCAGGAATGCGATAGCCGCGGTGGCAAATCAGCGCCGGTGCTCTGTCCCTTTGGTGCCCGCAGGTGTTTGCGCTGCACGTGCGCAAGAACGTCCGGTCGGCCGCCGCCCAGCGGTTGTTGGCGGCGCTGCTGCTGGACGCGTTCGGTGCGGGAGGAAGTACTGGGGGCGGCAACAGCAGCGCCCTGCAGGTCTTTGGGACGGCCGAGCTGGATCCAGGGCCGGGCTTGCGCCTGGCGGAGGCGCTCAGCCGCAGCTGCAGCCCGGCAACTGGCGGCGCGACGTCACGTGCAGGTGCAGCGCAGCAGCAGCAGGAAGTGTGGGATCTGGTTGCGGCTGCATGGGCGGAGCGAGACAAGTTGACGCAGCCGCTGTGGCCCAGGCTACGGCCGCTGCTGGCAGTGCTGGAGCCTCTGAGCAGCAGCAGTAGCAGCAGCAGCAGCAGTGTGCCAGGCGCGTCGGCAGCCGCCGGACAGTCGCAGCCGCAGCTGTGCGACCACCCAGTGGCGGCGGCGGTGCGGGCTCTGCTGCTGATGGCGTTGGTGCCGGCGGACGCGGACCAGATGGCTCCACGCGTTGACGAGCCGGCAGCCCCAACGCAAGCTGCAGATGTAGCAGCAGTGGCGGGTGGGCTGGTGGACCTGCTGGGCAGCGCCGGAGGCAGCGGCAGTAGCAGCAGTGGCGGTGGCGGCGGCGGGGACAGCGGCAGGGGCACAGGCGCAGCGGCGGCGCGCGCGGCGGCTGCGGCACTGGGCGGGAGGCACGGGGCGCTGTCGGCGGCACTGCTGTCGAGCTGGCGCGCGCGGCTGGATGTGGCGCGTGTGCTGGTCCTGGCCGCAGGGCTGGAGCAGCCAATGGGCGTGAAGGAGTCAGAGGAGGCAGCACCGGAACCCGCGGCAGCAGCTGCAGGGGCAGAAGCTGCTGCCGCTGTGCCGCACCGTAGGCCGCTGGCGCGCGCATTAATGGAGCGCCTGGCTGCTGCTGTGGCGGCAGTGGCAGCAGCGCTGCCTCCGGAGGAAGCATCGGCAGCGGTCAATGGCACCGGCAGCTCAGCCGCCGCAGCCTCAACGCGAGGAGCAAAAGGGCGGCTGCCCGCTGCGACGACGGCCGCCACTGCGGCGGCGCTGAGCAAGCTGCAGAGCGAGGTGGAGCTGGTGAGGCTCCTGGCGGCAGTCCTTGCGGCGGTGGCGCCGGCGGCGGCGGCAGCAGGTGAAGCGCGGCTGAGCGCTACAGGTGTAATGCAATCGACAGCGAGTGCAACAAGCCAAGTGGACCCTGTGGCTGACAGCAGCAGCGCCATGGCCGCAGGGGCGCCGGCACCCGTGCCGCTGCTTGCCGCGGCCGCGGCCGGCAGCCTCGCAGCGCTGCTGCTGCAGCAATGCAGGCAACCGGCATCGTCTCTGGCGTCGGCTTTGCGCCGCTTCGCATCCAATGCCCCCGCAGTTGACGCTGCCGCAAAAGAAGGGGTGCTGTCGAGAACCGGGGCGGGCTACGGCCGTGGTACCTTTGGCGCCGCGGTGGCGGGGCAGCAAGGCCAGGTGCAGGCGGTGGTGGAGGCGCTGGGGATTCTCGCCGATGTGGGGGCGAGCAAGTGAGGAGCGCCGCCGTGACAATGTCATTTGAAGCAGGCCCACGCCATGCTTCGTGGTCACTTGCGTAGGATTCGGCGTGGTGGGGTGGCACAGGTGGGGTGGCCCGGGGGCGTCGGCACGTGGACCTGTGTCAACCGCTTTCAACCGGACCGAAACCGCGCGCCGAATTGCCGGGAACGCTCGCCACGGAGCATGGCATCCAACTTAGGGAAATCACGTATGTACATACAAGAGCGCAGTTTGGACAAGAGTTCGGATGCGCCAAAAACTTTCCAGTCACCCATGCACCGTACTGACAGTGGTCGGAAATAACGCATGCCAGATAATTCAAGTCTGTGCAAAGTCACAATGTTGAGATCTGTCGCTCTGCTTGTGCTTTTGGGGGTGCTGGCAGGTGCTGCTCGTGACATTCCGAGCGACACCAAGTCGCTGAGTACGTATACGCTTGACGATGACGCCAGCCACGATGAACGCCTGTGCTACCAGTTTTTGGAACGCAACATGCCGGAGATTGACAGGAAAATTATTAAACTTGAGTTTTTGCAAAACCAAGTCCGCCTCGCCCTGAAAGCTCGACAGGACAACGACTGGGCTAAGAATGTGCCATGGGAGCTGTTTTTGAATTATGTGCTGGTACGTGGGCAGCGATGCGTTTGCGCATCCAGCAGCAGAAGAGAACAGACGCGCCTCGCTAAGCGCAGTGCCATGCAGCTGCCGCCGAGACGACTTGATAGAAAGCCAGCATCGACATGTCGAAGCCAGATCGGGCTTGCGAGCGGGCGTCACTTGCTGGCGCAGGGAACCCTGGCATTTTCGGCACGCTGCACGCGGCCGACACCGCGCCGACACGATGCGCGTGGCGCTCGGTCCTGCAGCCAGATACGCGGAAGAGCTTTAGTGCGCATGGAGCAGGCCTGTAGCGCCCATCGCATGGTCGCACGGAACGTTCAGCTTGGGCGCGGCCAGCTTCCACACCCGTCCTCCCCAGCGCTGGCACTTCCCAGCCCTCCCCAGCCCATGCCCTTCCCATTTTCCACCCCTTCATACACATACACACACACTCTCTCTCCCCTCCCCTCGCCCCCAACACCCGCAGCCCTACGCCAACCTTGACGAGCCCCGGGAGGACTGGCGCTCGCTGTTCTATGAGAAGTTCTCGCCGCTTGTGGCGGGCAGCGGCAGCCTGCTGGAGGCGGCGCGGGAGATCAACTACCGCATCTGGGACCTGGACGGCTGGAACATCACCTTCAAGGCCGAGCAGACGCCGGAGATCATGTCGCCCAGCCAGGTGGGGTGGGGGCAGGCACGTGGGCGTGTGTGTGGCCGTTTGAGCGGACACGCAACGCGTGCATGAGTGCGCCTCGCATGGCGCGGAGGGCGAGGTGAGGCCATGGTGCTGCCGTCGTGCGTGTTGCAATGCCTACCTGCTCAGCAATTGTGAACTGCCGACGGGGCGCGGCCCCATGCTGAGTTTCCACTCATGACACACCCCGTCGCAGGTGCTCAGTCACGGCTACGCCTCCTGCACCGGACTCTCCATCTTCAACGTGAACGCGCTGCGCGCCGTGGGCATCCCCGCACGCGTGGCAGGTGGGCAAAGGGCGCGGCGGTGTCCGCACGTACGGTGCATGAGTAGGTTGCACGATGCGCCCCGCGGTTCTGTCATTCTACCAGAGGCCGCATCTGCTGTACGGCAGCCGCGGTGCAGGTGAGGAGGGGCTGCGGCGTCCCCAAGGCTGACTGCCGGCGTCCTGTGTGTGTACCGGTGTATGCCATGCAGGCACGCCCGAGTGGGTTGGCTCGGGCGGTAACCATGACTGGGTGGAGGTGAGGGAGCGCAACGGCAACCCCAAACTAACCCTGCGCATACCGTAGTAAGCACTCACGCCAGCACATCGCTTGACATCCTGTTTGACATATTATCAAGCCACAGGCAGCTAGCAGCGGAAATAACCTGAGCCGCCTCAGCCTGGACGCCCTCAAAGCCCCCAACTTGGACCCTCGCCAGCAGCCCATCCATTTCCGCTATCACCTGGCGCATAGAGGATGACGGGGACGGCCAAGCCGTAGGCGAGCGGCGCGAGGAGGGCGCCTTGCAGTGGAAGAGCGCGAGAGGGCGGTGGGAAAGAGGCGGGCTACCAGGAGAGATGTTTGGCTTGTATCAGCACTCACGCCAGCACTGCTTGCGCGGTCCTAGCACCCCATGCCATGACGCCTTCGCGCTGCGGCTGCTGAGGCTGCTGAGGCTGCTGAGGCTGCTGAGGCCGCTGAGGCTGCTGCTCCTGCTACTGCTGCTACTGCTGCCGCTGCCTCAGGTGTGGGCAGACGGCGTGTGGTCGTTCTTCGACGCCATCCGCCAGCCTTTCAACCAGACCTGGTTCTTCCCGGACCCGGTGCGCTGGCAGGTGTCCGGCAGGTGCGCGCATTGCGTGCGTGCGTGCGTGGGTACCGTACTTCGTGGTGGCTCCTGAGCACAGGCATTATATATTGGGTTGCAGCACTTGAGTACTTGCCGGGGATGGCAAAGCTATGGACGTCGTGCTGCTCGTTGGCGTGGCCTGCGCTGGCTTCCCGCCGTCCCTTTACACAGCTTTTGCTCGTCCAAACCTATGCCGCCCACCACTTCCCGTGTCCGTCCTGCCCTGCCACCCACCCATCTGCTCAGCTTCAAGCACGCCGTGTACGCCGCTTCGTTCAAGCCCACGCCCAAGGACATCATCTTCCCGCTGGCCTGGCGCGACGACTTCGAGTCCGAGGTGCCCGGATACGACGTCACCAAATACTACATCAAGGCCGCGCATGACAGTCAGCAGCAGCCGCAGCAGGTGGGGGATGTGGGCGTGGAGCTGGCGGCGACGGCTGTGAGTGACAGCCCTGTGGACACTGGGCAGGATGGGCGCGTGGGATGATGGACGCTGGACAGGAAGGGTTTGCGATTCCATCCTCGCTTGCGCCGCGGTGTGACCGGTTGCGGGGTGAGGGCCGCCCCCACTCTTCGGTGCTGCTTGTTTGCCCTGCCCGACCGACGGGCGTGCGCGTGTGCCCCCTCGCACGCTCGCCGTATTTGCATGCAACGCAGGCCCAGGAGGAGGTGGAGGCGGCCAGCAGCGGCCAGCGTGAGCAGGAGGTGGCGGCGGCAGTGGCTGGCAACCCCGGAGCCGACGTGGCTCCGGGCCGGGTGGCGCACAGCGCGTAGGCGGGTTGCATGCGTGCGGTGGGGTGGTGTGCACCGCCCATGAGTGTCGCATTGGGGCGGGCTGAAAGCTTGGCCAGGCTCACTGGTACCGCAACCTGCGGGCTGGCCCTGTGATCTACCAGTGGTGGCTGGGTGCCCTGGTGTGATAGATGATGTGTCGTGAGCATGAGCATTTACATGGCTTGAGGTCCATGCAGGGCCCACTATAGCTGATGTGTCGTGTGGGTGCTGTAATGAGGTGATCACTACCCGCGCATCCCGACCCGAGAGATCGTGGGGGAGGTGGCTGTGAGGCATCGGCACGGTGCACGACATCCAGTGAGGAAACTAGTCCCATCCGCGGACGTTCCCTGAGTCGCGCTGGGCTTGAGGGCAATGTTGGTAAACGGAAACGGAGAGGAATCCCCGCAATCGCTCGCAGTTACTGACGGATACGTACCGAATACTTCTTGGACGGTACCGCGTAGCCCCGGTAGTCATACTTACCCGCAGAAAAAGCCTGGAACCCGTCGGGCGTTCGCGAAGCAAACCGACCCCGACATGCACCCATATGCTTGTGACATGCGCCTAAAAACGTTTACCCAGCACGCCTAATTCCCTGATTCCCGCCCGCTGTCCGTAGTCTCACCTACGGGCGGCAGAGGAAGCACAGGCAAAGGGCGGCAGCGCGAAAGTGTCATGGGCATGGCAAAGAAAAAGAGGCGGCAATGCTAACGGCGTGCAGCAAGCAAGCTAACTAGACACGCAGCCCGCCCAATCCCAACCCAGGAAGCGGCTCTCCTCCCTAGTGGAGGAGAGGACGAGGCAGGGCAGGCGGCGCGCCAGTGCCTGTATTTTGTAGATGCCCTTGGGCCCTCAGTGTCTACTACCGCGTAGATGACCCCTGCTAATCCTTCTACGCTAAAAAAATTTCTTGGGGGGCAAGCCCCCCAAACCCCCCAAAAACGTCTACACTTCCCCTGATTTGCCCGCCAAAACGTCTACCGGCCGTAGACGCGCGCCCCACCAACCCCTGAAAGCTTCTACGTTTTCGGCCGAATGATCTTGCTATCTGAATGTGCTGCTTCTCGGCTTGGCCAGGCCCATGAGTGGGATGAGGGCTGGCCCACGGGGATTGCCGGGGTGAGGGCCCTCGAGGGCCCGCAAGCGTGGCGAGCCGAGCTGCCGAGCATGCATGTGCACGTGCAGGACGCCGCAGCCCACCGACCGCTGCCATGCCACACATAGCACGATTATAATGGCAGGCATTCATGTAAATTTTGGTGCATGCAAAACTCTGAAGCGATGGCGCGATCAAAAACGCGTAGGAGGGACCCCGCAGAGCACGCCATAAAAGCAACGTGGTATAATTTCTAAAGCATATTTCATGTCGGCCGATCATTCATTGTGTTGACCGCTTATCGGCCGGGAAATGGTCTTGCAAGATTTCGGAGGTCTTGTGTCACCCTCTCGAAAATAGCTACAATACAGAACATTCACTAATTTTGCTGGGCAGCAGTTTTTGAGACGTTACGGCTTCCAGGAACCGCTGTGTCGCTCTGTCTTCTCGACGGCAGTTCCTGAGCGTCCTGATTCGCGCAGGAAAAAAACATCGATGAACGACCCGGGGTCGTTTCCTACAACGAGATCATCTATAAACCTTGGCAGACTTTAATTTTGTAGATGACGTTGCGCTGGACACGGTCACCGGCGTGGAGCGTGGCGACCGGCCTGCCGCGGCGGCGCTTGCCGCCGCGTGCCCTGGCCTCTCCGATGTGCTGCGCCAGCGGCACCCTACACGCCGCGTCTGCACCTACTTCCACCCTCAGGGCGCTAGCCGGCTGGACCGTATCCTCTGCAGTACGGGCATCTCGCCGCACGTACTGGAGTGTGGGGTTGCAGCCGGTGTGCCCTCCGATCACAAGCTCGTGACAGTTACCCTGGCTGCGTCCCCGGAGACCTACCCGCCGGCGCGGGGCCTGCCGAAAGCGCACTTGGGCTTCAGGGATTTCAAGGACTTGGACCGTGAGTATCGCGCCTGGCTGTGCGCCGCCTTGGCTGCGCGCCCCACGGATCCCGCTGCTCTGCTAGAGTGGTGGCCCGCCCTCAAGCGCGCCGCCGCTGTGTCTGCCAACCGCCTCAGCCGGGTGGCTGTGGCTCGTCGGGTGGAGGCGAGCCAGCACGAGGCCGCGGCGCTTGCCGCGGCGGAGGCTGCTGCCGCAGCGGTTGTGGATGACGAAGGTGTGCACACGACGGCCCCTGTGGCGGTGCGCGCCCGCTGCGCCGCGGCGGCGGCCGCCGTGGCTGCTGCTGCGGGTGTGGCGCGCCGCACCCGTCACACGTGGCTGCGCGGGGGTGAGCGCCCGTGCCCGGTGCTTACCCGCATGCTGCGGCCGCCTGGCGGGCCGCGTGTCATCGCCCGGCTGAAACGCCCAGATGGCTCACCAACTTCAGACCCCACGATCATGGGCACGGTGATGGCGCAGTACTGGCAGAATGTCTGCGCCGCGCCGCCGCCCGCCCCTGACGCCGCTGCCTGCGTACAGGATGCGCTGCAGCGCCATGGGCGTCGGTGCACTGCCGACGAGGCCGAGCAGCTTGGCCAGCCTGCCGTCACCCCGGGTGAGGTGCGTGCGGCGCTTCGAGCGGCCCCTCCAGGGCGGGCGGCGGGCCCTGACGGCATCCCGGTGGAGCTGTATCAGCATTATGAAAGTGATTTTGCCCCCGTGCTGGCGGAGGTGTTCACTGCGGTAGGGGAGGGGCATGGCGTGTCTGCCGGGTTTCTGGATGGCGTGTGGACGTTTTTCTATAAGGGGGGTGACGCGTCTGAGCCCTCCAACTATCGCCCCATCACGTTGACGGATACTGATTACCGCACTCTAGCGCGTGTGCTTTGCCGCCGGTTACAGCCGGTGTTTGGCCGCATCATTGACCCTGAACAAACCGCATTCCTGTCTGACCGCCGCATTGCCGACAATGTGCTGCTGCTGCAACTTACTCCTGGGTTGCTCACAGCTGCGGGGCAGTCGCCGGGTGTGGCGGCTTTCTTGGATTTTTACAAAGCGTATGACACCGTTGACCGGTCATTTCTGCTGGCATGCCTTGAGCGCATGGGCGTGGGGGCCGGCTTCTTGACGTGGGTATCCCGCCTCTTGACTGACACGCGTGGGGCGGCACTGGTTAATGGCCGGGTGTCGGGCTGGGTGCCTCTGGAGGCGGGTGTGCGGCAGGGGTGCCCCCTGGCCCCGCTGCTGTACCTGGCCGTAGCGCAAGCCCTCCTGTCGTGGCTGCGCAGTAGGGGGCACGGGGTCCTAGCGGATTTGGCCTCAGCCTTGGCCTCGCAGTACGCGGATGACTGTACGCCGCTGCTGGCTGGGTTTCAAGCGGTGCCGGCCTTTCTGGCGGATATGGAGACGTTTCGTCGTGCCTCCGGGCAACGCCTGAATATGACTAAAGTGGAACTGCTACTGATGGGTGCGCCGCGCGGCGCTGGGTCCCTGCCGGCGGGGGTGGCTGGGCCGCACCTGCCGCCTGGCTGGCGGGTGGTGCCGACGGCTAAATCACTGGGGATTCATTTCGGTGATTGGGCTGTCCCTTCCCCGGCTGTCGCGTTTGAGGGAGTGTTGAGTGTTCTAAACAAACTTGTTCGTATGCCAGTATCCATGTTTGGTCGGGCGGCTGCAGCCTCTGCGTATGCGCTCGGCAAGGTGTTGTACCATTTGGAATTTGTGGGCCTCCCCCGGCGGGGCGCGGATTTGGCGGGGTTGCTGGCACGGGTGGCCGCTGTGGTGGACCGCCGTCTCTCGCCGGCTGCATATGATGAGAACGCTCGTGCCCGCCCGCCCGGTGTGTCGCTTGAAATTATGCAATTGCCCCCGGCGGTGGGCGGCGTCGGCCTGCTTCCGCTGGTCGAGCATGTGAAGGCGCGGCAGGCTGGGTTGGCGGTGCGGTGTGTCCTTGGGGCGTGTGGCCTCTTACCGTATGTGCCTCCATGGACTCAGGTGGCTGTCGCCTGGTTGCGCCAAGTGCACAATGACGTGACGCCGCTGCGGCTACTGGTGCATGGGGCCGGTGCGAAGGTGCTGGGCAAACAGCTCTCCCCTATGTGCCCCCCGTTTGTGCGGTTGCTGGAAGCTATGAGTGAATTGCCGGCTGTGACCCTAGTTGCTCCGCCCGAGCCTGGGCCGTGGGTGGTCCATGTGCCATTGTGGGCCAACCCGGCACTGTGCGTTGGCGGTCAAACCTGGGACGTTGCATTTGCGGATCTGCGTGCTCTCCCACGTCTGTTGTATGTGGGTCAACTGGTTGATGCGCATGATGGGCTTGACGAATACCGGGACGCGTGTGAAACTCCTCATGTGTGGGGCGAGGGGTTTGCTGCCGCCTGCGACGAAATGTATTTGAATAATGTGTGGCGGGCTGTGCTGCGGTGGCGTCCCCGGAAGCTGCCGTCACCGCTCCGGGGCCCTGCCTCGGTCCAAGATGCCGCCGACCGATTTGCCACGGCAGTGGCCCTCCTGCCCCCTGGCTGGGCCGCTGCCGTGCGTGAGGACCGGTGGTACCGCCGTGTGTACGGGGTGGCGCCGCTGCGGAAGGAGGAAGTGGCGCGTGCGGCGGCCGCGGCTGTGCAACAGGTTGTGCGCGGCCTCGGCTGGGCGCAGGACGGGGGCCCTCCCCTACTAGTCACGGCGTACACAGTGAAGGCGGGCACTACCTTGCAACAGTCCCAAGCGTTGGTCGCTCTGAAGGCTAAACATCGTGCGTTCGTGCTTGATGCTGGTGTGCCGGAGTCTGAGGTACCCATAGCGTGCGGTGCCTTTGCGGGTGCGTTGACTCGTCTGTGGGCGCTCAAGTGGGAAAACCAACACAAGGAAGCTTTGTGGCGTGTGGCCGCCAATGCGTGCTGGGCGTTCCCACAAAATGCTGCTAAACGTTTGCGTGGTCAGCGTGTGGACCCGTGTCGTGCGTGTGATGTTGATATGCAGGATGGTGACCGGCGCCATTGGTTCTGGGATTGTCGGGTGGCACTGGCCTTGCGTGAGAGTATGGGCCTCGCTGTGGGCGCAGAGCCTGAGAACGCGCTGCGCGCCTTCTCTCGTGCCGCATTGTGGCTGGCCCGGCCGCCTGCGGGTCTAGTTCAGCCTGTGTGGGATGTCGTGTGCCTTGCTGCGATGTCTGCTTTGGACTTGGGTCGCCAACGTGTGATCATGGCTGGCCTTCCTGCCAAGCGCACTTTGCCGTCTGCGCACGTGCTCCGCGTCGGCCTTGATGTTGTGACGGATTTCTGGGGTCGGCTGCAGACTTTTGTTAGTTTGGGTATTCCCCCCAAGGATTGGGACACGGTGTCGTCTTCTCACCCATTCATTGCTCCTGGCGGTGGTGGTCGGATGGAGTTGAGGCTGCCGTACGATTTCGAATCACCGCCTCCGTCGCCGTGAGTTCCTACGTCTTGAAGACATGCGCGTTCGTATTGCAGTGCCTCTGCTTCGTGCGGCCGCCTGGTACCTGGACGCTTGCGCCCTGGTTAGGTTAGGCTGTGCTGGTAGGGTGTACTGTTCGCCTTTGACCTGTGCGGTAATCCCGCTTTTGGACTTGTGGCAGCGATGCAATCGGCGGGGCTCTGGCGGGTTACGGCTTGGCTAGGATTCGCTGTGCGCGGAGTCACACGGACCATGGTGGCGGGAGGGTTTGCAGCAGCTTCCGACGGCCCTTGTGTCCTTGCACACTCGGGTTGTCCCCTCTGTAATTCCGCAACCATAAAAAGGGCAAATTTCTACGCGGTAGAAGGAAGATACAGGCACTGGTTGCAGACCGGCGTAACGCGCCAAACCCCATGCGAAACCCCCGGAACCCCCGGTGGCTGGACTCAACCCGAGAAACTGCAGTGACCCCGCTGACCCCGGCTGTGTGTGAGTGAGGTATGCCGTGGGCTGGCGGGGGCTGGCCCCCCGCTCCCCGCTCCACGGCAGCACCAAGACTAGGGATGCCCGCGGCCGCAGAGGCCGCGTCGGTATGTGGGACATGCACAGATGGGCGGGGCAAGCAGGGTGGCAGACGGCTGCGTTACATGCGGCGTGGGATTGCCGCAAGACCAGGCGATGGGTGCGTCCCATGCGGGCAATGTGCGTGCGAGGCCCACCCGGCCTGATCAAGGACTGAGAACGGAAACAAGTCGCGTCGAGCATCATACAGCACTATTTACTCCGTGCGTTCATAAGTTGCCCCAATCTGCAAGGAAATGGGGCGCCAATGCTCCAAGGATCTGCCAGCACCACAGGCGCTCCCTTTCCTACTAGTCACTACAGCAGCGCTCCCATCCATCGCCCTGTGCCCCTGTCAGTTCCACTGTCACCAGCAACAGCAACAGCAACAGCCCTCGCCGGGTCCCAGACATTCAAGTCAGACGACAAGCAAGCAAGCACACGTCGCCGTCACTCTATGTCCAGCGCCCGGCGGATGAGGGGGCACAGCTGAAGCACGCTGTCCGCCTCCGCCGCCTCCTCGCCGCTGACGTCGTAGTGCGGCGCCGCGGCGTAGCACTGCGCCAGGCGCGCCGCGGTGCGCTCAGCCGTGGCCAGCGCCAGCGAGGACACGGCACCGCCGCTGCACAGCTCATCCTTGACCGCCTGCGTGCGGGAGCGGGTTTGGCAGCACGGCAGCCAGTAGCACGTGGGGGGGGCAGCGGGCGAAGGCACGTGACGGCGTTAAGGGCCCAGCGTGTGTAGGGTTGTTTGAGTATACTTCTGTTGGTGAGGCGGGCGGGAGGTGGCAAGGAGCATGTGCCCCGCTCAGCCGACCATGCTGTATACGCCCGGCTGCTCGGCTTCCTTCCTCAGGGCGTTCTTCCGCCGGCGCAGGTCGTGTGTGTGTCGCCCTGCCTGCAAGCCCCCAGCTACCTGCCGGCACTTCGTGCACCGTCAACCCGCACCGCACAACGCTGAAGCAATCAGCAGCCCCCCTCCCCCCTTCCTACACACCTTGATACACACCATCATATGGATGGCTCCCCCCCCCCACACAGACACCTCCTATTAGGTAGGTATACGTAAATAACTCCGAGCGATTGGAGGGGAATTCTCCCCGTTTCCGTTTACTAACACACCTCCTACACAGCGGCAGCAGCAGCAGCAGCCGCTGCCGTACTCACGTCCATCAGCGCCGTCGCCGCGGGGCCCGCCACCGCCTTGAGGGTGATGGCGGGGTCGTGCGGCGTGTGCGCCTGCTGCCACTGCCACAGCGCCTGCAGCAGCACAGCCAGGGCCAAGCAGTGCAGTGCAGGGCGCGTTGGGGCCCACGTGTTCATTGACACACGCACGCGCGAGCCAAGCACCGCGGCTGTGGCAGGATGACCAAGTCGCTTGCTGCTTGTCAGGGGTGCCCCTGCTGCTGGTGTCACCCACGGGCAAGTAACACTCATGCAACGCCGAACGCGTGCGCCGAACGCTAGCACCCAAGTAGTCCGCTGCCAACTACAATTACCCAGCTACCTCCACCATCACCACCGCACACGCCACCAGTGCACATGCAAATCTATACCTGAAACACGCGACACACGCATCACACACGACGCTCCTACACCGCCTTCCACACCCACCCACCCACCCACCCACCCATCAAGCCACCCACCCACCCAGCCCCACCTGCAGCTCGGCGCACATGCACGTGACCAGGGCGTCCACCTCCTCCACACTCCATACCGTGCTGCCGCCGCAGCTCGCCAGCAGCGACTGCGCCACCGCGCCGACGCCGCCCGCTGCCCACACACCGACGCCTAAGCCCGCTCCAGGACTTGCAGCGGCGGCGGCAGCATCGCCGGTCGCCATCCCGTCGCCGCCGCCGCCGCCGCGGCCACCGCCGTCCACTCCTCGGCCCCGACCCGCAGCTGCGGCTGCAGCTGGTGTGGCGGCGGCGGCACCGCCAGCGCTGGCAGCAGTGTGGCAGCCGCCCAGGGTGGCTGCCAGGGGCAGGAGCGACGCGAGGTAGTGCTGCGCGGCGTGGTTGGCCTCGCGCTGCTGCTGATCCTGTTGCTGATCCTGTTGCTGTGCCTGCTGCTGCGCCTGCTGCTGTGCCTGCTGCTGTGCCTGCTGCTGCTGATCCTGTTGTTGGGTCTGCTGTTGTTGCTGTTGCTGCTGATCCTGTTGTCGTGCCGGTTGCTGGGCCTGCTGCTCGCAATGATGGTGGTCGCTGTGGTTGGGGTACGGCAGGTCTGTGCAGTAGTGGTGGTGGTGCTGCCGCTGGTGGCGTTGAGGTGGCGTTGCCACTGCGGTATCCGCGCCCGGCTGCTGCTGCTGCTGCTGCTGCTGCGGCTGTTGGCTGCTGTCGTGTGGCGCTGCCAAGGCGGGCGCCGCAGCCGCTTGGCTGGAAGCCGCGGGCGCCGGGACCGTGGGCGATCGCGGCGCTCCCTGTTGCTGCGCCTGAGCTTCCATCGAGTGCTGCTGGGAATGGGGGCTGTGGTGCGGGTGCGGGTGCCGGCGCGGCTGCACCGTCCAGCGCTGGCGGCCCTGCTGCTGGGCCAGGTGCAGGTGGTGGTGGTGCAGCGTGTGGCGCCGCAGCGCCTCCAGGCCCAGGTGCGGGTTCACGTGCGGCGGCGGCGGCTGCCCCTGCCCCTGCCCCTGCCCCTGCCCCTGGCCTTGGCCTTGCCCCTGCCCTTGGCCTTGATGCTGCTGCTTTTGACCCTTGCCTTGGTGTTGTTGACCTGTCACCTCTGGAGACTCAGTAGACTGCCCGGGCAGGGGCGCAAGGACTGTGGGGTCTGCTGTGCTTGCAGGCTCCTCCGCAGGCTGCGACGCGGGTACTTTCACGGCCCCAGCAGCAGCTGCAGCAGGCGCTGCCACGTCAGGCGCGCCGCACGCCGGCCCGCCTCTTCTGCTACCACCGCTACCTCTGCTGCTCCGGCCGCTGGCGCTGCTCCTGCCCTCAGTCCGCTCCTGCTCCTGCTGCTCCTGCTCCTGCTCCTGCCGGTTGAGTGCGGCGGTGCAGAGCTCCAGGATGCTGTAGCGGCAGCGGTTGGTGGCCCAGTGCCGCGGGCCCAGCACGGCCAGGCAGCGCGCGCCCAGCTGCCGCATGGTGCCAAGGCTCACCTGCGGCGTGGGCAGACACACACACACACACACACACACACACACACACACACACACGTTCTTCCTGTTTGTTTATTGTTGCTGGCACACGTGAACAGTGCCACAAGCGGCGGTGGCGGCATATAAGCGGCGGCGGCATGCGGCGCGCAGGGGAGGACAGGAAGCAAACACGGCGGTGCAGTCGGCCCACCCCATACATGCACACGACACAGCCGACACACGCATACAGCCCGACGCGCCGTGGCTCCCGCTCACGCAGCTCGCAGCTTTACTCCACGACTCCCGCTACGCAGCAACCGCCTCACATGCCTCCGCCTATCTGTTGACCCTCCCTGCCTGCCTCCCTCCCTGCCTGTGTGCCTCACGTTGAGGTCGTCCCAGTCCAGGCACTCGCCGGCACCGTGCACGCCCTCCTCCAAGGCCAGCTCGGGGTCGCCCTCTGTGATGGCATGACACACAGGCACATGGCGCGTGGGGGGTTAGCTCTGAACCGATGCTTTTGGCGCGTGGGGTGTATGTCACTGAACCGATGCTTTTGGCGCGTGGGGTGTATGCGGACCATGCATTGGAGAGGGGGTTGTGCAGGTGAGCCAAGCAAAGGGGCTGTGGGGCCAGCCATGTGGTGTGTGAGACAGCACGGCAGGCGCACACACACACACACACACACTTTCCCTTGTGCTTTCCTAACACACACACACACACACACACACACACACACACACACACAGTGGCCAGGAGCTAGCAGCGAGGAAATCGGCTTTAGGCGTGCCCTGGGTCTCACGGTACCGTGAGAGCACATGCATAGGGTTGCACCCTTGAGAGCGTGTGGACACTAATCCCCCTCAAGGTTAGGTAGAGGGGGTTGCGCGATTTCCGGATGGTAAGCCGGCGGCGTATAAGGTATGCAAGGTAATTCCAGGTAACAAGCGTATGCGTTGCGTCGCGTTCCCTGCTTGGTGTTCCTGTCCGTTCGCACGCATAAGTCTTTCATAGTACTCTCCCTTGTGATATCTAACACACACACTGCTTGGCGTTCCTGTCCCTTCGCACGCACAAGTCTTTCATAGTACTCTCCCTTGTGATCTCTAACACACACACACACACACACACACACACACACACACACACACACACACACACACACACACGTACCCAACGTCCCGAAGCCCGCAGCCTTGGCCCGCCTGCGCAGGTCCTCTTGCACCTGCGGCGGGGCACACAAGCCGAGCCGGTGGACATACTTGTCAAACGGGAATGCTTTCTCTCTGACGAGCTGCGTGTCATTAGCGGACTCCAACAACCCTTACCACGGCCTCGGAAAACCGCCGCCCGCAGCCGTCGCACTCCCATGGCTCCTGCGCCGCCTGCTGTCCTTGAATCGCCCCTCCTTCAGCTGCTGCTGCTGCTGCTACTGCCGCAACCTGCTGCCGCCAGCACAGGTACCCCGTCGCGGCCTCCTCGTCTCCAGTCGCATCCGGCCCCGCTTCCGGCGCCTCCGCTGCGTCCCTGGCTTCTCCGGCTCCACATCTGCCGCTGCTTGTGACGTCGGCCCCAGCGTCGTGACCTCCGCCGCCGTGGCAGGCGGGGCAGCGGACGGCCCGGTAGGGGTCCAGCGGACTGGTGCAGCGCTCACAAGTGCAATGAAACAGCTTGGTGCGGTGCTGCAGGGTCGGTTCATTGCCAGGGCACGTGTGCGGGCGCGAGCAAGCGCAGGCGAATATGAGCGCGTGTATGTGAGGCGTTGATAGGGGGCGCACTCCAGCATACATGGCAGAACGGTTTGGAGGTGTGTGAATTGGTAACCACAGAAGCGGCTTGCCGGCTGGATCCAAGGTTGCCCTCACTGGCCCTCACCCAACCCACACAGTTCCTCCAGGCCTCACCAGCAGCTTCTGTCGCATGCGTGTGGACATGAGCGTCTGCTCGTCCCAGCCCTGAGAGGCAGCGGCAGAAACATAAAACTGAAATGATGAGTTCCGCATTCAAGCAGCTGTCTTGCTGTAGATAGACCAATCGATGCGAGGGTCGCAGCCGGCCCACACGCCCAACCCGCCCTGGCTGCCCCTGGCCCACCAATCACCCACCAGGTAGCAGGTTGTGATGACGTCACCCGGCCGGATGGGCCGAACCGCCACGAACACGCCCCAGCCCCTGCTGCCACCCCCGCCGCGCCCGGAGGCTGAGGTACCAGCCCCACCTCCAGGCGACACCTCATCCTGCTCCTGCCCCTGCCCCGCAGCAGCACTTCCCGCGTCTGACGCGGCTGCCTCACCAACCCCATCACCGCAGCTGCCGGGACTTATCCCCTGACCACCGCTTGCGCCGCCACTGCTGGAGACCGCCTGCTCGCCGTCCTGCTGCTGCTGCTGCTGCTGCTGCTGCTGCTGCTGCTGCTGCGGCGGCGGCGGCGGCGGCGGCGTGTCCAGGTATCGGTACCTGCGCGGTGACCAGACCAGGGCCGCGGCCAGTATGTTGCGCGGCTGGCGTGCACGGCTTGCAGCACACAGCAGCCTGCGCACCTAGCCCCGCCCCAGCAACAGCCTTACAGCCCAGCTTGCCACAAGCTCGCAAGCTACCCGTGCCAGCCCCGCCAGCCTCGCCGCCATGCGGCCTGTCGCACCGTGTGTTGCCCTCGCACACGTGGTTCACCAGGGAGCCGTAGCCGTACAGCGCGCCGCCGCCGGCCCGCGCCGAGTAGCAGTTGCACACCCAGGCCAGCAGCATGCGCGGCAGCTGGTCGCGCGGGAGGGCGGCGGCGACGGGGCCCAGCACGCTGCCCGCGAAGCGCTGGGCGGTGGCGGGCGCGGCGGCCAGGTCGTGCACCTGAGACGGCAAGCAGGCCGGCCGCCCGTTTTAGCCGCACCACCAGGTGGCGCACATTTCGGGTCGAGCAGAGGTGAGGCCTTTGATAGATTTCAGGCAAGGGCTGTGTAGGCTGCTTCTGCACTGCGGCATGCTGATGGAGGGATGGGGGGCACGAAGGCACGAACCCACGCACACCTGTGCTGCGTAGTCCAGGGCGGCGCGCACGAAGGGCTGCTGCGCGTTCTCCGGGTCCGTCACGTTCGGGATGAACAGCCCCATGACCTGGGCCCGCGCCGCCTCGTCCGCGCCGGCGTACTCCAGTGCCTGGAGCGTAAAGTCGATGCTCGCGTCCTGGGGGGGGGCGTCGGGCCCGGGGCCGGGGTCGGGGTCGGGACGTGGTGGGCTGCGCGGTGTTCCTGGGCGTCGATAGGCGGGACGACAGGTTCGCGATAACAGGTCGCCCTGACTTCAACATCGATCCAAGCTGCTGTCATCATGTAGATGGTGTAGCTGTCGCACCTTGCCGAGCAGGTCCGCGCGAATGCCGAAATCATCATGAGCTGCATACACGCGATCCAGCAATTCAGAGTCCTCAGATGTCATCATTATTGGTTCATCCTTCACGACTTCCTCGCCAGGCTCAAATGGCCGCGTGGCGACGAGGGCACCGCCAAAGGGCGCGACTTGCTTGCACTCCAGGCCGGCTAAGAGCATGTTTGCAGTATTGTACGTGTGCACAGTTCGGATGGGAAGTGGTGTTGTTCGCAGACTTAGGAAGCGGCTGCAGGGGTGGTTGCAACGGTTAGGTGGCACTCGGGGCCCTCATCGCCCGGCTACCACAGCTGTTAGCCGGCGAATGTGTAAGGACGGAGGATGGTCTGCAGGATTAAGGGGCAGCTCAGGACGCACGGGAGGGTGGCGGACTGGCGGGGAAAGCTGTGTGGGGATGAGGGGAAGAGAGCGGGGCGGGATCCTTGGATCCGACAGACTCCATTACAGGAGCTGCCACCTTGAGACTATCCTAATATTTTACGTTGTACTTGCCTAAATGATGTGCGAATATTTTCAGGGTCACTATAACTATTAGCACACTAGCAGCACATTTGAAGCACATTTGAAGCTGTCCTCGCGTTTCCTGAATTTGGTGACTCGGCGGAGCTGCCTGCAAATGAGTGCACCGCGACTCTGCGCGTCAGACTTTGCAATATGTAGTTTTTACACGGGTCGGCGCGTTGTGTCACGACCGCATGGCGACGGCACGGAGACCCTGACGTGCCACGGGCAAGGCTTCCGCCCCCTGCTTGGCGCGGATTCCCACTGTGGCTTCACGCTAGGCGAGGAGCTGGACCTGTGCTGGGTGCCGGACGGTCAGCCGCAGTCTGATGGGCTTGAGGCGCGCACGAACGCGCCCATTTTTGACCCATGGAGCTCGGCGGTGTATTTCTTCTGCGGCGAGGCCATCATGCGCCTGTTGGGCAAGGAGGTACGTGCCCCCGGGGGGGTGAGACAGCGGCAGAGCAGTATGTGCTTGCACAAAGTGTTCCCCGCGAGGACACCTGCACGTCAAGCACCTCAAGCAATGGCGGCGCACGGCGCTCTGTGGTGGTGGGCTTGCAGGTGATGCATGTGGCGGGGCATATCCACGAAGAAGGCTCGGCGGACGGCGCGGGCGACGCGGCACGCTTGGAGGCGAAGCACTGCACCCAGATGGCCAGCGATGGCGCCGGGAGCTTGTACTTTATATGTGGGAAGTCGCGCATCCGCAGGGTGCAGTTGCCGGCGGAATGGCGGGCTGGCGGCAGGAAGGCGGCTGCTGCCGCGGTCGTGAGCACGCTGCCGCTCGCGCCCCCGGAAAACGAGGTCTTCACTCTCGCGTACCTGCCGCCGGCTGCGCCACAGCAGGAGCCATCCGAGCACTTGGCGGCGGTGGGAGGCAGCCGCCTAAGTGGTGGGCGTGCGGGCGGCGGCGGCATGCTGGTTTACGGCACCAAAAGCGCACTCTATCGGCTGCAGCTGCCGCTCGCACCTCCTGCCGCCAGTGCGCCCGCAGCGCCGCGGCAACCGGAGGTGCTAGCTGGCCGCGAGGGCGTCCATGCGCTGGAGGACGGCCGCGGCGCAGGGGCGAGCTTCTACAAGATCTACGGCGTCACCGTGGATGCCTCCGGGCACATGTACCTGTGCGACAAGGACGTGCACACGGAGCGGAGCCGGGTGCGCTGCGTGACTCGGGACGGCGCTGTCACCTCGCGCATCACCGGCCTGCCCGTCAACCTGCTCTACCCCACCATCCTGCCCAACGGCGACCTCGCGGCCCTCACACGCGACGGCGGGCAGATGGTAATCATCGCCCTCGGGCTGCAGCCGGCGCCGCTGCGGGTGTCGGACGCGGGACCGCCGCCGCGCAGCCTGCCAGGCGACCTGGGCGCGCTGCTGGACGCGCAGCCCGACGGCACGTCTGACCTCACCATCCGCGTGGGCGAGCGCCTCTTTCGCTGCCACCGCGCCATCCTGTCCGCGCGCTGCGACTACTTTAAGCAGCGGCTGGCGGATGACGGCTTCGCGGACGGGCGCGCGGCGGAGCTAGACCTCCCGGACGCCGAGCCGGATGCCTTCGCGCTGCTGTTGCGCTGGCTGTACACCGGCGCCGTGGAGGTGCCGCCACAGCACGCGCGCGCCGCGGCCGAGCTGGGTGACCGGCTGCTGCTGCCGGAGCTGTGCGAGGCGGCGCAGGCGGTGCTGCTGGCGTCCGTGTCGGCGGAGAGCGTGGTGGAGGCGCTGCTGTGGGCCGAGGCGCGCAGCGCTGCGGGCGGGCGCTTTGCGGCGCTGCTGGAGGCGCTCAAGGGCTGGTACGTGCGGCACCACGACGAGGTGCGCCGGGCGGCGGGCGCCAGTCGCGCGCGGCTGGCGGTGGAGGCGCCGGCGCTGCACCTGGAGCTGGTGGACGCGGCAATGGATGCGGCGGCGGACTCCGCGGCAGTGGCGGCGGCGGTAGGAGGAGGAGTAGCCGAGCGCAAGCGGCGGCGCAGCTGATGTTGCAGTGGGGGTAGGGCACTGCGTGGAAGGGCCTGGGCCTCATAAAATTGATGCCCAGCCCAGCTTGGCCCACGGCACTGATGTTTGCAACAAGATGATTGGGCGGCAATAGGGAGAGGGTGCACGCATGCAGGTTGTGGCAGGATGAGGTGTCGTGCTGCTTGCAAGGCTTTGCTGTAGTTGGCTACCATTCATGCTGACTAGGACTCCACCGGAATAACAAGCGGGACATGCCAGTTTTGCCAATCTGCAATCCGTCTGGGCTTCCGTTGCACACTGACAGTGACACGGCTGCAAGGCGAGAGGCTTTATGTCCCCGTATGTATCGTCCTGCTGGCATGAGCGCACTCCACTAGTACGGTATGTCATTGCCTGGCGTCAGCGGTTGGGCTGAGCTGCCGGCATCAACATTCCCACAGTTCGTCCATGTTCCGGCTTTCCCCCACATGCCACAGCCTGATCCCCGCTTCCATCCGCAGCATAGCAGCGTAGCATTCCCTGCTTCAAGCGCAAGAAAGACGCTCTACCTCGTGCCTAATCACTAGTCCTTTTGCTCTACCCTTCGCCCCATGCCTTGGGGTCATATCCCACGGAACGCCCTTTCTGGAAGCACACACACCGTCCTAGTTCGGCAGAGTGCAGGCAGCTTGCCGCCCCGAACCTTCCCAGTAAATAAGCCATCAGCCACGTTGGCACCAGAAGTAGACTGCTTCCGCACCATACCGTAAGCACGCAACTTCCTAGGACAGAAATGATTCTAAGTTTCACTGCGATCAATGATTGCAGCACAGACTTAATGTCGTCTCTTGCGAGAACTGGTTTCAGTGCAGTATGATAAATCACCGGCTCAACCAGAGCATCTGCGCTCCACACACACATACACTGCGATCCTCGTTTGCCACCAGCAAAAACTGTGTGATGGTTGATGGTTGGCACCCGGAGTCGGACGATACGGCCTGTCGTGGACAACGTCACAAGGTGGCCCAGAGCACAGGGGCACACGCCCGCGTGTCTACACGTACAGACCGGAGCCCGGCATGCCCAACAAAAACCTGTGTCCAAGCATGTGGCAAATGCGTCGGCGAGCTCCTGATTGCAAGGGCCTGAATCTGAGCCAATTTCGATGATTACCGGTCAAAGCAGCCGCCGCCCTTGTACGCCTGGTGTGCGCAACGATTCCCGCTGCAACCAGCTTCAAAGCTCAAAGAAACCAACAAACCCACCCACTAACGCCCCCAAAGATGTTGGCGTGCACCGCGCTTGCGTGGCGCCAAGCCAAACCCAACGCGCTGAATGCGTCACCCCCTCGTGTGTAAAACGTGCAATATTTTCATTACAGCCCTGGCATGCGTTTGTCACAGAAGTGCTTAATGCACAGCCGCAATGCCTCCGTCACCAACCGACCTTCTTTACTCAGCCAGCCGCCGATGTAACAGGTCTGATGCAGAAGCGCACAACGTCCCATTGCACCATATCTGGCAGGTGCCTGCAAGCGGCACTACTGGCTGTACGCGCCCGGCATCCCTGGCATCCCGCGAGAGCCCTGCGAGAACATGCTCGCCGCTTGCTGCTGGGACTGCGGTTGCCCCACCTGCCCCATCTGCATCTGCTGTTGTTGTTGTTGTTGCTGCTGCTGCTGCATGTACTGCTGCATGTACTGCTGCTGCATGGCAGCCATCTGCGCCGGGTCCATCTGCTGCTGCTGCTGCTGCTGCCCTGGAAGCTGCTGCATGCCCATGCCCATGCCCATGCCCATGCCCATGCCCATGCCCATGGCCATACCCATACCCATGCCCATGCCCATGCCCATCTGCTGCTGCCCCGCCTGCTGCTGCTGCTGCTGCTGCTGCTGCTGTCCCGGCTGCGGCTGCTGCTGCTGGCCCATCATGGACGGCTGCGGCAGGTGCTGCTGCTGCAGCAGCTGCTGCGCCGCGGCCTGCTGCTGCAGCTGCAGCTGCGTGCCCATGGCGCCGCCCGACGCCGCCTCCATGGCGGGCACCAGGCTGGGGTGGAAGGAGCCCAGTGGCGGCGCCCCGGCGGAGCCTGACGTGGACGGCTGGGCGCCGGCTGCGGGGAGGGGCACCGAAGGAAGGGAAGCGGGCGCGGGATCGCATGTTCAGCGACGCTCTAGTCAACATGCGTGATGCTGCAGCCATTCCTGACAGGCCCTTGTCCCTCGTGCGCAGGCGCCCTTGTCCTTCGTACGGCGGCGCACGGCTGCAGCTCCCCCCAGTTGCTTTCTCAACGGAAATGGTTTACCACTCCCCCCCGCCTTTGGTTTCTGGAATGAACTCCCCCCCCCACATACACACACACACACCACACCACCATCGGCCGGTACTCACGCACGGCGTAGCCGCCCAGCTGCATGGCCAGCTGCTGCGTGGCGGGCGAGTCGGGTTCGCCCAGCTCCGCCGCCAGCGCGCTCGCAATGCCCAGGGCGTCCGGCACCGCGGGGTAGCAGCGCACCTGACGGAGGTGGGCGCAAGCATGAGCGACATATTAGCACGTCGGCACGCTTTGTCATGTGTGTGTGTGTGCGACAATTGCAGCCAATAGGTCCTTGCAGCCGCTGTTGCCTTGGGCCCAACCCGCATCGTGCCGCGCCACTGCCAGGGCCCGACCGCGCTGAGCGACAGGCGCCCGCCACGCGCCGCGCTGCGCAACCCGGCCCCGGCCCCACACTGCTTCATGCCGCCGCCACCACCACTCCACCATCACCGCCAGCACCAGGCCACTGCGCCCGAGCCCGCCACGCACCAGCAGCGTGCCCATCTGCTGCGGCCTGAACACGCCGCGGAACACGGCGATAGCGAACTCCAGCACCACGTGCTGCTCGCTGCGCAGGTTGTCGCGCAGCTTGGACACCGCCTCGTGCGCCTGCGCGGTGGGCGGAGGGAGGGAGGGAGGGGGACACAGCCGGCGTGTCTGTGTGTGAGGTGTTGTGCGAGGTTTTGTGAGGTGGGGCGTGAGGTCGGGCGCGAGGCGGGGCGTAAGATGGGGTGTTAGGTGCAATGAGTGGAGTGGATGGGGCGAAGAGACTGATGGAGGTGGGGCATGGACGGTACACCCACACCCACACCCACACACACACGCACACACACAAACACTCGCGCGCTCGTGATGGCACGCACAGCCCCGACCCCCATCCCGCATGCCCCTCACCTTGATGTAGGAGATGGAGGACTTGGTGTGGTAGGTGTCGTGCGGCAGGTTGGTCTGGATGGAGATGTTGAGGTGCTTGCGCTCCTCCATGATCGGCTCAATCTGAAGCCGTCGTCAGCAGCATCAGCATCAGCATCAGCACCACCATCAGCATGATTCAGGCGGCGCCAGCACACAGCTTTGACCACCGTCAAAAATTGCACGTGCACAGCTCAAGCCTGCCACTCTCAGACACCAACCCCCGTTCGCACTGGGCTTCTCTCGCGTCTCACGTCAACTCGCGTTTCCTTGGCAATAGCGACCCATTCTGCTCCCCCCCGCCCCCGCGCCGCCCTCATGTCGGCCCCCCCTATTATGCCATCAGTGGTTCAGTCGCCCCGCCCAATCCCGCCCAACCCCGCCCAGCCCACCTTGGTCAGGAACATGCGCTTCAGCTCCACAATCTCCCGCATCTGCTCCGGCGTGAGCTCGATGTGCTTCTGCGGGGTGTGCGCAGCAGGGAGGTGCGCGCATCCGCGGAGGCAGTGCAAGGGCTCACGCGACCGCTGGCAGCCCGCTCGCGACTGCCCGCCGTAGCCTGCTGCCCCACCTCGAACCACGTCAGCCCCCACCCACCAACCCTCCCACCTATCACACGCCCGCGCAGCCCCTTCCCAAAGTGCCGCCTGTCCTCGCCCAAAGCGCCTGCCTCCTCACTGTGACCCTGCCTGCCTGCCTGCCTGCCTGCGCCGCGCCTCCCTCCCAAGCTGTAGCCTCCCGCCCACACCCTGGGGGCACACCCACCATGACGCTCTTCCACAGCTCGATGACCTCGCGCTCCGTGTTGCCCAGGTACTGGCGGCTGAACACGATGAACTTGCGCGCCTCCAGCGGCCGCGCCACGCCCAGGCGCATCAGCATCACGCTCTGTTCGGCACAACAGCGAGTGCGTGCAACACGACGAGGGAGCGCTCACGCACACTTCTCGCAGCCCCGGTGCGGGCCGGACAGTTAGTTGTCCAGCACCACGCTTCCCTTCCGCGAGCGCCACAGGCGATATCGGACCAATGGACTCTGCTGTGAGTCTGGAACAGCCTTACTCTCCTCACGTAGCTCTTGCACTCCCTGGCCCCCATCCGGCCCCCCCCCTCCGCGGCACGGCACGCCCGCTCGTCCACCTCCTCGCTCGCACCCTCCTCAAGTACGGCTCACTCACTCACCAGCTCCCGCACCACGCGCTCCAGGTCGGCCATGGCCGCCGCGTCCGCCGCCGACAGCTCGCCGCCGCTCCCGCCCGCAGCGCCCTCACCCGTGGCCGCCACCGCCGCCGCCGCGGCCGCGGCGGTGCCGTCCGCCCCGGAGCCGTCGCCGCCCGCGCTGGCGCTCTCGGCCACCGGCTTGCGGCTGGCAATGGCGGCCAGCCTGCGCAGGTGTGTTTTCGTATGCAGTCGAGATGAGACACCTCCTTCCTGAGGATACGGCTTCTCATCGGCCTTCTCTAACCGTGTGTACTGAAACGCTGATAGCTGCTACCCCAGCGCCCTTGTGCCCCGTGCGGCCCTGTGCCCTTAATCCACTCGACTGCCCCCGGCCCTAGCCACCCCGCTTCCCCCACCCGCGCGCCCCGCCCTACCCCTCATCGCCGCACACTCTCATCTCCTCCGCCAGTCCACAGCAGCATTTTCCTTTCCCTCTCATCCCCCTAGCCCTGCCCCATCACCCGACCCACACGGAATACACAGGTAACGTCCATGTCGGAAAGAACCCACCATCCCTTCCACCATCCCGCCCACCTGACGGACAGCTCCTTGACGTAGGTCTGGTACACCCTGTAGATGTCCTCGCTGCTCATCTCCTTGATGGCCTCGGGCGTGAGCGGCACCAGCGCCTGGCCCGGCCCCAGCCCCGCCAGCTCCGCCTCGCTGACCTCCTTGTTCTCCTGCATCACCTGGATCTGCTCGTTGCGCATGTCCAGCACCTGCGTGCATGCGTGCATGTGCACCATCACGTGAGCATGCGTGCATGTGCATGTGTGCATGGAGCAACGGCACCAATGAGCGGGGCGATAAAGCGGACCAGGGGCGGGGCGTGCTGAGCTGCTGTGGAGACAGGTGGTACAGTGTGCAAGCCCGTCTCGCGGCTGCGGCCGGCAAGCACCCAAGGGGCACACACGCAGCACACAGGGCTGGCGGGGCACGCTCCATCCCACGCTCCTTGCCCACGCCCCTCCCCAAGCTGCCCCCACCCCCAGGGCTGCCCGCCCGCCCGCCCGCCCACCTTTTCCAGGATGGAGGTGCGGCTGTGCAGCGCCGCGTTCTCGGTCTGCAGGTTGGAAACCTTGCCGGTCAGCTCCTCGATTTGCTTGTGCAGCTCCAACAGCTTGGTCTGTGCGTGTGTGGGGTTGATCAGGCAGGGGAGAAAGAAGTGAGGGAGACCGGCATCTGTATGTGGGCACGTGTGGGTACTCAGAGCACGGCGCCGGGTTCATGTGGCGCTCGGGATTTCATGCACGTGTCCCCGCGCCCAGCGCCTCCGCCTCCGCAGCAGCATTGCTGTGCGATACTGGTTGGGCATGCGAATCAATGCGCACCGCCGCGGCCTTCCCCGCACCTTCTGGCGCTCACGGAAGCGCCGCTGCGCCTTGCGGTTCTTCTCCTGCAGCGCCGCGTGCCGCCGCTCCGCGTCGTCGCCTCCGCCTCCGCCGCCTTCACGCTTCTTCTTGGTGGTCTTCTGCGCAGCCTCGTCGTCGCTGCTGGCGCTGTCGCTGTTGCTGTCCAGCTCGCCGTCGCTGCTGCCGGGGTCGGGCTCGCTGCGCCGCGCGGTGCGGCCCGCGGAGCGGCCGCGAGAGCGGCCGCCGGACTTGCCGCCGCCGCCGCCGCCGGCAGTGGTGGAGGGCATGACGGGCACGGGCGCCGCCGCGCCGGGCATGGCGGCCATGCCGCGCGCATTGAGCTGCTGGGCCAGGGTCGCCGCCGGCAGCGCGCCGGCCAGGCCGTAGCCGGGGGTCATAGTGGTGATGGAGTTGCGCTGCGCGGCCATCATGCTCGCCGCGTTGGCCTGCTGTTGCTGCTGTTGCTGCTGCTGCATGCCCATCAGCCCCTCCATGCCGGTCATGCCCGGCATGCCGCCCATACCCGGCATGCCCATGCCCATGCCCATGCCACCCATGGCACCGGGCATCCCCGGCATGCCGCCGGGAGCCATGCCGCCGCCCATCGCTGTGACGCCGGGCATCCCTGGCGCCGCGGCCATCCCCGCGCCGGGGTGCATGCCTCCGGGCGCGCCAAGCCCAGCCATGCCCATGGTAGGCATCACGCCGTTGGGCATCCCCGGCATCCCAGCGGCGGCCTGCATGCCCATCATGCCCATCGAGTTGACTGGCTGGTGCTGCTGCATGCCCTGCATCCCGGCCATGCCCTGCATCCCCGGGTTGACCATTCCCGGCGCTGCCATCATGCCGTTGGGAGCTTGCATGCGTGCGTCGGGCATCATGAGGCCGGCGTTTCCGCCAGGGGCCTGTGGCTGCATTTGGGGCTGTGCCGCTGCAAAGCGATGCTGCCCAACTCCAGCCACGCCCGAATTCGGGTCTCCATGTGTTAGTGTTGATGTGTTAATGCCCAGATATGAGTCCAGGAGGCCGTCAAAATCGGCCAGGTTGTCTAGGCTTCCCGCGCCTGGGAGCTCCATGGCGAAGACGCGCTCAGCCCTGGCCGCTTAAGGCTATTTCAAGAGTATCCTCTGCAGATGATAGGCAGAAATACAGCGGGTGGGTGCTCGATTTGGGAACGCAGTTTGTCGTTTGCAAAAGACCCCGCTCGAGACAACCCTTGCCCTTGTTTTTGGCCCTGCCTTTGTCAAGCTCTTTGTAAAAGTATACAAGTTAAAGGGCAAGAGCCTTGCAGGGGAAAGGGAGAGGTGAAGCTCCCCGGTTGCGTGATTACGCAGGTTCGGGCCGCTCTTTCTGTACGTGTCGCTCGTTTCTTGCGGCGTTTCTTGCTGTTGTATGTACAGGCTGGTAACTTGCAAGGGAATGCGAACCTAGTTCTCGCCTGGAAGTTTCAGCCGGCGGGTTCCGCTCGCAAGCTGCGGCAGCCGCCGCAGATACAGGGTTAGTGTCGGCGGGCTAGGTTGGGGCTCTTTCATGGCGTTCTGCGTGGAGATTTGAATTTGACGGCGTGCGGGTGAGGGATTGCGAGGTAGCGGTAAAGATGTTGGGGAGGGTTGGGGCAAGGTGGGGACGACGCGCGTAGCGAGGTGGGAACGTGCGATACGCGACAGCCACCCTGAATGGCCAATGATTCATTAAGAGGTGCCCTTTTCTCATTGCCCCTGCACTGTTGCAATGCTGGGATGTAATAATGATGGGCGCTGGAACGCGGACGTAAGCGCACGTCTGATGCAGGAGACAGGCAGCTTTGCGACAGGCAAATGACACGCCAGTATGCAAGTGGTGCCTCGGCTCGACTCGAACTTTCTAACGCTTATTAGGTGAGCGGCGAGGGGGGGGGGGCTTGGCTCGGCCTGTTGTCTGCGCGCCGCATGGGGCCGGAGCGGTTGGGCTCGTGTCATGTTTCTTCGTTTGACATGCGTGCACCAGCACAAGCAATTCGTGACGGACCGGAATAGTACTAGTATAGCCTGATTTACAATATGCTCGATGGCGTCATTGTAGCATTGAATAGCGATTGAGCTAGGATCAATCAAACGACCATGGCGCCAAGCTCACTCGACGTCCTGCACGTGCTCCCAGCCGACGCAGCTAGGTTTATTGTGTATACGGCTGCGTTTAATCGCCAGTTGGCTCCGCTGCGACTGGTCTGTCGGGCGCTGCGCGAGCTGCACGATGGCGAGGTGGCGCGTTCAGACCTGCACATCTCTCAGCGCACAGCGGCACAACTGCTACAAGCCGTGCACCAGGCGCCTCCGCTTGGGCGCTTTCCGCGCTGCACCAGCATCAGCATCCGTGTGGTCGACGCCGCACACAGCCATATGGCGGGCCCCGCGCTGGCCAAACTGTCGCCGGCGGGTGTGCAACGCATCACGCGCCTGACCCTCGCTGCTGGACCCATCACGCTTGGCGCTCTTGACGTGACGGATTAAATGCCTTGAGCGCTCCGCACGGAACATGGGCATCGCTCCGGACGACAAGGGAGGTGGTCCCCGTGAAGCACGGGAAAAGCGGGCTGATCCCGCACCACATCCACCGTCTGAGGCCGAAGGTGTTCGATAGTACCTCATCTCCCGGACATAGCCGGGGTCGGTTTGTGCAGGCACTGCCAGCCGGGTGCGCACTGTGCAGTCACTAATCCAGACGGTCAAGCCACAGCACGATTAAGCAGCCACACTACTCATGCTGCCTACATCACGTGCCCTCACTCGCCCGTGGACCGCCAACTTAGACACCGGCCAGCAATATTAGCCGTTCACACGAGCTGTAACGTGGTACTCGCGGTATACGCCAGTATTGAGTTTGGTGCCGACGCAGACACGCAGACACGCTCGGACAGGGGTGGTCCTGGGGGGCTTCGCCCCCCCTGAATTGTCGCCAGCGGGGGGGGGGGGCTCGAGGCCCCTGGGAAGTCGGGGCGGGTCGAGGCCCCAGAACTCCGGACAAAAAAGGCCACACAATATGTCGCCAAGAAGGTATCGGTGGTGGCGAGCAATCGGCAAGCGGACGGGTGTGCGTCTGTGTGATAAGCGCACTTACAGGACCGGTGGACCGGCGTGCGCGTGCACGCGTGAAGGCGCGGCATATCATTACGGTAGAAACTTTAGCTTTCACATGCAGCCCACCTCTGAGCTCTTCCCGACCAGTCCTTCGGCCCACAGGCCACAGGAACATGCTTCATCATAAATCATTACGCACCGCAGGCAGGCCTCGCTTTCCTGCCTGCCTGCTCACACGCATGCCTGAACGAGTCAGCACCCCACCGCGCGCATCAGTCCAGTCATTGACCGCGTGTCGCCCACTCTCGCCGCCACCGTAATGAGCGCCTGCACCTGCTCCCACATGCGAGGCCAGCAGCGCCAGTCTTCCCGCAACACCACCCACGCCCTTTGCACCACTAAACCCCCATCCTCAACGTCCACCGCGTCAAGTTGTAGCTCACCCGACGCACGGGCACGGACCCCCTCCTCCTCGCCTGCTAGCCCGCCCCCAGCTCCTCCGACGGCAGTGAAGCCGCTCGGCAGCACCAATGCCCCCTCCACCGGGCGCCAGCCACGCCGCCCAACGTCCGCATCTCGCTGCTGATCCCTTAGCTCTTGCTGCACCTCCTGCTCTTCCTGCAAATCATCCGCTTCCACTCCGCAAACAAGCTCCTGCGCTAGCGCCAGAAGCGCCTCAGCGCGCTGCACTTCCGTCAGGTGCTCAGGCAGCAGCAGCTTTCGGGCGCCCCCGCACGAGTAGATCCCATCAGCGGTGACGCAGTCGCTGCCGTACGCTCCGTATAGCGCCCGCAACTGCCGCGCCGCCAGTTGCAGCCGCAGGCCGGGGCTGGCCTGCAATGCCGCGGATGTGGCGTCGCGCAGGTCGCGGCAGGCGGCGCTGAGGGCAGTGCCGGCGCCACAGCGCAGGGCTGCGCCAGCAATTTTATCCAGCAGGTCGTTAGGCAGCGCGAGAAGGCCCTGCTGGTGCTGGGTTCGCGTCATCGGCACTGGCGGAGCCACTTCCCAAGCCTGGTGGTGTCCTAAGTGGTATTGCCGGTGGGTAAGCGGGGGCTGGGGCTGGGCTGCTAGGCAAGGCGACAGCGGGTGCAGCCACGTCAATGCCGACTGTGTGATGGGTTCCATCCCGAGACCGTCGCTCGCTCGAATGAGCGCCGGGGGCACAGACATGTCGGCGACCGGGCCCAGCCTTGCCCGTTTGAGGTGGCCTGGTGGGTGAGCGGGCGGGGGTCCCAAGAGGCTTCTCAGTATCATACCAGCATGAAATTTACTTGATAGCGGCACTTGTATGAACCGCACTAGCTGCTATTGATTCAGCGCACCCGAGTGCTCGGCCTGGTGCTCCTCAAAGCGAGGTCGACGGCGATACAAATGTGGCTGTGCTATCATCGTGTAGCTCTTTGTATTAGAGCTTCTGAATCAGCGGCGCTTGTTTGTTGATGAAAGGCTTCCCGCCTTTTTGCACGAAATGCCAACAGTCAGCAGCCGGGATGTTCAGCAGTCGTAAAACAGTAAGCAAAGGTCTACTTACATCTGTGTGCTGTGAGTCTCAGCGGGTTGTGGTGCCAATGGACACTGCCCGGGCACGCGCAATGCAACGTCTGCGCCCCTACCTGGCGCAGAATGTGCCGCTGCCGCCTCTCCCGATGCGTGTTGGCACTGTTAGCTAGTCCTCACAACTGCTCGAGCATTACAAGTGCTTCCAATCGCCTTCATTGCACTCGCTGACTCCTCCACACGCTGCCGGCCTGCCGCGTGGCCTGCCGTGCGGCGGCCGGCTCCACACATGCTTCAGGCCGACCGCCCAAAACGTTCGCATCCGTCAATGCTTTTGCCCTGAACGAAATGTGTCCCTCAGAGCACATTCCCGCTGCCTGTGCACCATGTCAGGCTACCGTATCCGCTGTCGGCTGCCACCAGAGGCGCTGCCTTATCATTCTGTGCCTCCAGCTTTGCCCCCCCCCCCTGCATCCGCACAGCGCTTGGCGCTCATATTCTGCCTTCCTAGTCGTCCGCCTCCTAGCCTTCTGCGATCATTAGCCCCGCAAACCCCCAAATCCTCACGCCGCAGCTGCAGCCGCTTCACCGGCGGGCCTTCCCGGCCTCCGGCGCCTCCTCGCCCTCCTCCTCGTATTCGTCGTACTCCTCATCCTCGTCGTACTCGTACTCGTCATACGCGTCGTCGCCGTCCTCCTCGGCGCCTGTTGGGAGCGTGAAGCGGTGCGCCATGAGATTACAGCTTTCATGCTTGTTGCGCAGTAGCTTTTGGTGGCCGTAAACGACTGCTGCGTCGGAATGAGTGCCCAGGCAACCCCAGCTCCTGCCCGGCGCTGCACCACGGCTGCCACTCAGGCTCAGCCACGGCAAATCTGCACCCCCCCCCACAACACGCGTGCGCCCTCGGCGGCCTGGGGCAATACCCCTCGCGCGAGCCGCAGCCCCGCCCGCCGCGCCCTGCTGCGGCCGTCACAGCTCTCACCCTCGTCCGCCAGCTGCGCGTCCTCGCCGTCCTCGTCCGCCTCGCCCGCCTCGCCCTCGTCGCCGTCCACCAGGCCGCTCAGCAGCTCCTGGTAGTCGGTGACCACCGAGGGGCCTGTGCAGGGCGCGACGAAAGATCCCCGCAGTGACGCGCACAAGCCAGTGGTACTTAGGATGCGGAGTGAACGGCACGGCCTACTGAGCAAGGAAGCCGCTCTGTTCGGCTTGGTGCCGCACATGGCCTCATGGGGGAGCGGCCCCCGCCGCCGCGTGCCTATCTGCGGCCACCAGGCTCGTTCGCCCACGGCCGGGCTAGGTACACGGCGCACGCACGCGCGGGACGCGCTGTCGCGCTCACTCACCGGCAATGTCCTGGATGGGCACCCAGTCCTCGTCGCTGGTCACCTCCTGCAGCCGCTGCACGAACGCCGCGAACAGCTCGTGGTCGGCGTCGTACGCGACCACGTGGCCCAGCGGCAGCCCCGCGTGGCCGTCGCGCGCCAGCAGGGACAGGTCGCCTGCGACACACGGCGCAAGGCACACGGCAGGAGGCAGGAGGAGAAGCGGCGGCGGCGGTGAGGGCGGCAGGGTGTCGAGAGGGAGAGGGAGGCGGCGGCGCAGGGGTGGGCCCGTGGACGACACCACGTGGAGCACCAAGAAGCGCGTGTTCCTGGCACCAAGCTCGTCTGTCCCAGGCGCGTGCGTGGACGTGAACGCAAGCGCGCACGCTGTCGTGCCCTGTCCCGAGCCGGCCCACCCCCCATAAGTATCTATGCCTTACATTAGTCGTCACTGCCTGTGCCTATCTCGCTAATTTGGTTTTGGTTTAGAATGGGCTGGTACTTACACCCCCACCCCCAGGTCCATCTCACCGATCAGGTCCTGCATCTGGTGGCGCGCCGGCTCGTCCCGCTCGTGGCGCACCAGCGTGTGGTCGTACCAGGTGTCGCCGTTGCTGCGTGACGTGACGTGGCGGCCGCGGATGAGGTGAGGCCGAGCGGAGGGGGCAGCAGCAGCAACAAGAAGAGGTTCAGTTCGCGTCAGCCCGTTTGGCTGCCAATGGTCAGGTGGCAAACCCACATGGCAGTGCAATGCAATTATACCATGGACTGGCCGCCAACGGCGGCAGCTACGGTCAACGATGCGACACCGGCCCCCTCAGCCCCCGCCTTCACCAGCAACCCGCTCCCTCAGCCCCCGCCCCCGCAGCGCACCAGCACCCACCCAATGAGCATGGCGCCCTCGGTGCCGCCCAGCAGCCAGCCGGCGTCACGCATGGCCATGGCCTGCTGCGGCGACGTCACCCACGACCGCGCATCTGCCAGCGATTGCCTGTAGCCGGCCGCAGCAGTGTGCAGCACAGGGCACGTGGGTGGGAGGAAAAGAAACGTCAGCACAATCTGTGCAGTTTTGCAGTATATGCGCGCCCAGACGTGGTGCCACCTGCTTGTCCTGAGCCCATCCAGCTTTTGCATTCGGCCCAAGTCCCGCCGGCGAGCCGCCTGCGCCCCCGCCGCCCCGCCCCCCCCTTCGCCCCGCCCCCGGCAGGTTTGGGTTCTCCCGGTTGCTTCGCTTTGGGTTCTGGATTGAACTGCCCCTGCCCCCGGCCCCCTCCCCCCGGGCGACCTCACGCCCGGCGCCGGCCCCCTGCCCGCCCGCCCCCCCCCCCAAAATTCCTCACATGTAGTGCACGTCCTCGAACATGCACCAGCTGAACCACTGCTTGCCGATGACGGGCGCCTCCAGGTGGCGGTCCACCCCCACCGTCAGGCGGAAGGTGTCCTCCGGGTACAGCGTCACGAACGACGCGCCGCGCTGCACCGCCACCACCTGCGCCGCAGCCACCGTGTGTGTGTTAGAGGTCACAAGGGAGAGAACTGTGTATGTGTGTGTGTGTGTGTGTGTGTTAGTAAACGGAAACGGAGAGGATTCCCCGTGTGTGTTAGAGATCACAAGGGAGAGACCGTGTGTGTATGTGTAAGAGATCACAAGGGAGAGAACTATGAAAGACTGTGTGTGTGTGTGTGTTTGTGTGTGTGAAGGGGATGGGCTCGAGCGAGGGGCGGGCGGCGGTACAAGCCGCGCAGATGGGTGCCCAGTCGGTTTTCGTGTGCGCATGCGTACGCCGCGGCTGGCCAGGACCCTGAAAGCGTTCGATAACGCTGTAGATGCGCGCAGGAAGAGGCTGGCTCCCCGCCTTAACCCGCGATCGCCCTCGTGTTTGCGTGACCTCCAGTCCCCAACCCCAACCAACTGTATTCTCAACGGCAATGATTTGCCATCAATCCCCACCCCAATGCCCACAGGACACCTGCACACACCCCGCGCCGCCCACGCGCCCCCCCCCCCCACACCTGCTGTGGCCGCAGCACCAGCTTGCGCACGCGCTGCCGCCGCTCCTCCCGCTCCGCCTCGTCCAGCACCTCCTGCTGCTCCCCCTCCGCGGCGGCCTCCTCGCTCCAATCGCCGCCGGGCACGGGCAGGTCGTCGCGCGCGTGCGCGGCCGTGAGCCCCGACAGCTGGATCTGCTGCGCCCAGCCGCCCGCGGAGCCGTCGATCACGGGCACCTCGATGCCGCCCTCGATCTCAATCCTGGGCAGCGCGGCAGCGTTGATGGCAGCGGTGGCGGTTGCAGGGTGTTAGGATAACAGTACGGTAGCTAAGGGTGGAGGGCCTCCCGAAAGTAGGAAAGAAGCACCAGCAGCGCCTATGACCATCAGGCAGCCGTCCATCAGCACGATGTCATACACCTTGCCTGCACCTCCCGCGCCCCCACACCCCAACCCCCCACCCTCACCTGGCGTTGTCCACGCCGCACGCCTCCAGCGCCGACAGCAGCGCCTCCACGCCCATCACCTGCGCACGAGGCCGCCGCAGCCGCAGCCGCCACAGCATCAGCATTCAGCAAAATGTACGGCGCACCAGGGCATCGCGGTACGACGCAGGTGCGAAGCAGGCGGGACGCAGGTGCGTTGCGCAACACGCCCCCCCCGCTTGCCCGCCCTGGCGCTGCTACGCAACAGCCCCACCCATTGCAGCGCCCTGGTCCCTTGGTTCCCACCCCATGCCGACATTCCCCAAGCCCATGCCTACACCACCACCCGCACCTGCACCTCGCCCTGGGCCAGGGCGGTGGTGAAGGGGTTGGGCTCGGTGATGTTGGCCGCCGCCGCCAGGACGTACGGCTCGTCCTCGCCGCGCGGCTGCGGCGCCTCCGCCTCACTGAAAGAGAAGCGCGGTGGGCCCTGCTCGCGCAGCCGCTGTAGGCATCGTCGTGTGGAGGGGAAGGGGGCGGGGGGCAGGGAGGTCGCAAGGGTTGGGGGAGTGGGGCAGTGGAGTCAGGAGGAGACAGGCTAGAGAGCGGAGGCACGCGCACGCGCAAGGGCAGTGAAGCTGACAGTCAACAGCAGACACACCTCAAAGACAGCTGATCCACGGCCCGCTGCAAGGCTGCCTGCCGCCATTGCCTTCACCCTCGCTCGTCTCTCCTCTTCCGTCTATCTCCCGACCTTCCTGCCTCTTGTCCCCGCCCCCTGTTTCCCCCGCTCTGGCTCTCACCTGAAGCAGTGCCACGTAGGACTTGCCGGTCATGTACTCGGCAAAGGTGCCGTTGAAGCCGTCGTCCTCCTGTCAAGGGTGGTGGTGGTGGTGGTGGCCGGGTCAGCGATAGCTGAGGATCCCCAGCGAGTCCGCACCAGGTACCAGGGCGGCCAGCCCGCCCCTCCCTCCTCCTCCGTTCGCGTGCTTCGCCCTTGCTCCGCCTCCGTTCTGGGCCCCCTGCCCCAGCGCGCAGCGCCCCGCACCAGCCAGGACCCAGGACGCAGCCCAGCCCGGCCGACCCAAGTCGCACGCCTTGGTCCGCCCAGGTAGGCAGCCTTCCAATCAGGACCGCTACGCCATTCTGCCCCACCCACAAACCGGCCGCACGCGCTCTCGCACCCGCCACACACGCCCTCACGCCCCCATGCTCTCGCACCCGCGACACACGCCCTCACGCCTCCACACCTCCACACCTCCACGCACACGCCCCCACGCACCTGCGCGTCCACGAACTCCTGGTAGGCGGCGATAAGCTCGCGCTTGTACTCGCGCACAGCCACATCGTCTGACGGATCGAGGGAGGCAGGGGCCGAGTGAGTGACGGAGGCGGACAGCAGATTGAAGCGCCTGGAAAGCCTGTACCGTACTCAAGGCGGCCCGATGCCGCAGCCTGTGGCAGTCCGACTGCGGGCCATGCCGTCGGCGGCTGCTCCTCAGCGCCTGCCTGCCTTTAAGGCACGTGGCCCCGCACTTGCCTCCGCCGTTTCCGCTGCTTCCCCCTCAAACTGCATCTGCAGCTCCTGCCGGGCTCCCGGGATACCTCCGCCCCTGAGCTCCTGGCCCCCCGGCCCCCGGCCCCCGGCCTCCGCCCTCCACCCTCCGCCTGCTGAGTTGCTCACCCTGCTCCTCCTCCGGCTCCTCCACTAGCGCCGCGTTCGCCTGCAGCATGCGCGACAGGGTCTCCTCGCCCCGCGCCGCGTTGGTGCCCTCCGGCACGCGCACGAAGTATCGGCCCTCGCCCGCAAACGCCGGCCGCACGCGCACCACGGCTGCAGAGCAAGAAGAACAGGGCGGGTGATCAGGCAGCGAGGAAAGCAGGCAGGCGGTCAGGCTGGCAGCCAAGCTGGATACATTAGGGTAGCAGCTGAGCACATGCTCAGGGTGAGAGTGCACGCGCGTGAATCGGCTCACCATACTCGCCGGAGTGCAGACCAACACCCGTTATCGTGAAGGAGGCCCAGAGGGTTTGCTGGTACTCGGTGGGCTGTGAGGTTAGCATTCAACACAGGCGAAGGTACGAACAAGGCGGGGACAAGCGGTCAGGGGGCACGTGTGGGGACGGCTTCTCAGGCGCTGCAGGCCTGGCCTGGCTGTGTGATATGACGCGAATGAGAACCCGTGTGCAGCAGCTCTAGCAGCAGGCGACCGAGTGCCTCTTGCAGGGGATGCTGATCCGTGCTTGGACGGGCGTCGGGAACCGCAACACTTGCCAGCCACGCACCATGGGAATGGGTGCCAGGAGCTTCGGGTCGATGAGCTCCGGCGAGTTATCCGCAGCCAGGCGTGTCCGTTTCCGGTCGTTAGTCGGTGCCTCCGCTGGCCGTCCTGCCGCGGCAGCGACCGAGCCTCGAGACGAAGTCAGCGACACGAATTGCAGCGCAGCGCGGGCGGGGCATGGTGCCGCTATTTGAATTGTCGCACGAGAAACTACTTGAGTTCTATGAAGCCGGGGGCATGGCAGCAGGGAGACGCCTGTGCTCGTTTGAGCGAGCCGCCGGTTCAGAGTGGAAGTCATTTTGGTATTTCCCTAAATAAACTGACCCCACACACTCATGCTAACGCGTAAAGAATAATTGGCCAGGTTGCCCTTGAATCTAGTGACATTCTTGGAGTTTGGCATGGGTGTTTCGCATGCACCCCGCGACAAGCGGGGCCGAATCCCTCGTCGTTTTCCTATGCAAGGGTCATATTAGTGCGCGCATCAAGCAAGAAACAAAGACTCTTCAAGCCGTTTACATCGCAGGCACAAACAGAGCTGCACTCCCGCTTCCTCCGCGATACGGTTTTACGCCAGCCCCCGCTGGTCATATACAGTACTCAAATGACAAAACACGGTTTGCTGCGGGGCGTGTCACACACGGCAGAAAGGACTGGACAGTAAACTGCTCCGGGGCCGAGGAAAGGGTTACCGCGGGCCAAGACGCATTCAGTGATGCCTCCTTCGCTTCCTTGCCTGCTTGGTGGCCTCCTCGCCCACCTGCAGCTGGGCACTTCGAGCTCGGCGGAACCCGACCCCAGCCATGCCAGGTCCCTCTTCACCTACAGCCTAGGCTGCAGCCTGCTGGCTGCTGCGGCTGTGTACATAATAGTGCGCGCACACCAGCAACGCGCTGAGAACGCGCGCGCGCAAAACTGCCCAGCTCCGGCCTGCGCGGCCTCCGCGTCGGCGGGCTCTGGCGCCGTGACCGCGTCCGTGTCGCGGCCTTCCGCCCAGGCCGCGGCCGACGCGCTGGTGTCGGCGGTGCCGCTGCTGAAGCAGCGCGAGTCCTTCTCATCAGATTGCAGCGGCAGCGGCGCACCCGCCCAAACGCCGCTGGAGGCCATGCCTCCATACCGGGCGTATTACTCATCGGCGCTGGGCAGCCGGGGCGCCGGCCAGCCCCATGTGGACCTAGTGCTGGCCGCCGAGCCCGACGTAGCGGTGTGCCGGGAGCCTCCCTCATCCTCCGACGACGCCGCTTCGTTCTCCTTCCCAGTGCTGCCGCTGGCGCACCCATGCACGCCGCCAGTGCCCCGCCACGCCGCGCCGGCGTCTGCAGCCGCTGGACGGCCCGCCTCGGGCGCCAAGCGCGGGTCCGTCTCCGCCAACAGCAGCTGCAGCAACAGCGGCAGCCTGCCCCCCGCGGTCAGTGACATCCCGCCCGGCAAGAAGGGCCGAATCGAGGCCTCTGGCGGCGCGCGGGCGCGCCGCCGCTTTCCGGCGGCTTGCTCCGCCGATGCAGCAGCTGCCACGGCTGCCCTGGAGCTGGCGTCGCAGGCGTACGCCGCGCGCGTGGCGCCCTTGAATAATGCGACCACCGGCGGCACAGCGTCCGCGGCCGCTGCCGGCGCAGGTGGGCCGCCGGCGTTCCCATACGTGCCGCAGCGTCCGGCACTGGCTGCGCTGCTTGCTGTGGGCGGCGAGGTGGAGCTGGCGACCGGGCCGGAATCATACCCTCCGTCCGGCGGGCCAGTGATGGGCTCCAAGGCCGGCGCGTTCCTAAACGCCAAGCTGGCGCACCACGAGATGCCCAGGTGGGCCAGGCGTTGAGCAGTGCTGCTGTAGGGCCACGAGGCGATAGGGCAGTAGGACTGTGGTAGACGCGAGGGAGTGCAACGACACAGGTGACCACGGCTGTCCTTCATGTAGCGTAGCTGTAATCCTGGAACGTCAATGTGGGGGTCTGCGCGCGTCCACAGGCACAGTAGAGATGGGAACCATAATGCGGCTATAAAATTTCACCGTGCCCCGTTTTTCGACAAAACTACTCAGACCATCCCACCCGACTGCGCCTTTCTTTCCATCGCTGCCGCCGCGATCCGCAGCCTGGCCCACTTCAACCAGGCTCTGCAGCTGACGCGGCAGCTGGGCGGCCTGGTGGCCTACCCCTCGCCTTACGCCCGCGGCCGCAGCGCCTACAAGGTGCCGCGCGGGGAGCCCGGCGACGCCCCCGCCGGCTGGCGCGACCAGGTGGGTTGTGGAAGTGTAGGCGTGGAGACTGCGTGCGCAGGAGCTGGGGGTAGGTGCGGCAGTTGGCTATATAGGCAGCACTGCCATGACAGAGCGCGTGTAGCTGCGCTGCTGCCAGCTCTTTGCAAAGCCGGGTCGGGTTCACAAAGTGGTCCGGCTTACTGGACGAGAGCTTAGCTGAAGCACACTTGATGGATGGCGACATTGTGCCTTTGCTGTCGTACCCCGCAGATAGAGGGAGCTCTGGTGAATTCCGCGCGTGGGCTTGCGGCGCCTGGACCCGATAGCGACGGACCTGACGCGAACCAGCGCGTCGCTGGCCTGGCTGCCGGTGCAGCCGGCTGTGAGGGTAGCGCTGCACAGGCAGTGGCCGCGGCTGAGGCGCCTGGCGACGGTCTACGGCTTGACGCCGCCTACCTGCGGCGCGGATGCATCCTTGTGGTGCTGGAGTACAGTCTGCGGCGCGCGCGCGGCGGCCTGCTGCTGCCCAGCCGGCGCCAACAGCAGCAGCAGCACCAGTCGCTGCAGGGCGGCAGCGGGCCTGGTGGGGCGGCGGCGGTGCAGCAGCCAGGCCTCTGGCCTGAGCATGCCGCCCGGGCGGTGGCCGTCGCAGAAATCCAGGAAGACGAGGCAGGTGAGGCAGCGGTATGGCCTGGTGGCGGTGCCACTGGTGGTGGTGCACTGCCGGAGTGGCACCCGCCGGCGCTGTCGCAGCAGCAGCTGACGGCTGCGTTCGGCGTGGAGCTGGTGCCTCCTGGCGCTCTGGTCGTCCACAGCAGCGGTGACGGTGACGGCAACACCTTGACGCTGGGCGCGGCGCGCGGCGGTTCCGACGACGAGGTGGTGCTGGCGCAGCATTACACGGGCCCAACCGGCAGCGAGGCTCTGTGGCTGCCACGTCAGCCGCCGCTAGCCGCGCCAGCAGGGGCGCCAGCAGAGCGCGGCAGCGCCGGGACTGGAGGCGGCGATGAGCTGCATGGGTGCAGGGCGGAAGGCGCGGAGCCGGTGGCGGCCCTGGCGCTGCAAGGCGCCGGTCCGTGCATTCTGGCAACGCAGGCGGGCCAGGCGCCTGTGCAGCTGGTCGCTCTCGCTCGTGGCGTGCTTGCTGCGGGCGTGAGCGCAAAGCAGCCGCAGGTGCTCGCGCGTTGCGGCCGCGGGCAGGCGGCGCCTGTGCGCTGTGGCGTGCGTGTGCTGGGCCCTCATGCTCATGCGGCCGCCACGGGTGCCGTCAGCGCCAGTAACCCCAGCACCGCCGATGACGACCTGCTGGATGATGCGGCGACGCGCCGCACAGGCGCCCCTTCCAGCTCCTCCGGCGCACTGCCTCATGTTGCCACAGCGCCTGCACGGGGGACCGCGGTCGCAACCCTGCAGCCAGCGGCCTCAGTGCACAGCCAAAGCCCTGCTGGCGTGGGCTCGCCCGAGCTGGCCGATGTGTGCAGCCTGCAGCTCACGCTGCCGCCCTGCCCCCGCCCAGGGCTGCTGCTGCTGGAGGTGGAGTTGGACCCGGAGCGTGATGCCGTCACCGCCGGCCCATCCCGCGCGGCGGCCGCGCCGCTGCTGTCGCCGGTGCTACCACTTGTGGTCATTGACAACTCGGCCGTGAAGGTGGAGCTGAACGCCCTGGCTGCAGCCGCAGCCGCGGCTGACGCACGCGCACCAGGAGCGGCTGCGGCGCACACGGTCAGCCCAGTGGCGGCGCCTGACGCCTCCCTGCCAGGCTGGTTCCGCAGCTTCCTGTACGACTTCGGCAGCTTCCTGGACCTGCTGCGCGCCTGCCGGCAGACAGATGGCGACGTGGCCGAGGCAGCGGAGGCCCTAGGAAGCGGCGGCTGCGCCCAGGGCGTGGATGTGGGCTGCGGCGGCTTTGCTCGGATGGTGGACATGTCAGTGGCGAGCTGGCTGGAGGGCCGCTCAGTGCCGGAAGATGCCGGTGTCGTGACGGAGGACGTCGGTGGCGCCTCGACCATGTGCCGCGTCCTCCGCTGCGACAGCGGATCATTGGGCCCGCAAGCGGACCAGGAGCCGCGCGGAAGCCGCGGACCAGGAGCCACGGAAGCGGATTACGAGGAGGCGGCGGCGGCGAAGGAGGAGGCCAGCCCGGGTGGCGGGCCGCAGGGCACCAGGCCGTCGTGGCAGCCGGGCATGACCGACGGCGGCTCGTCGTGGCTGTCGTCCGCTGCGGAGGATGACCACATCCAGACCCTGGACGAGCTCCCGCAGCCGCCGCCGGTGCAGCAGGTGGCGCAGCAGGCGGCGCGGCCGGCATCAGGGGCGCAGGCAGTGCGCGCCGCGCCCGGCAGCCACATTATGCAGGCGAACGCGGAGCGGGCGGCCCGGGAGCTGCTGCAGCTGCCCGGCGATGGCCCTGCTGCCAAAGCTGCGCCCGAGAATGAGCCCTCAGCCGCTGCAGTGGCCGCTGCCGGTGAGCTGCTGTACGTTGCAGCCGGTATTGCAGCCTACGCCTGCCGCCAGGGCCTGGCGGCGACGCTGTCGTACGTGCTGGATGCGGTTGCCGGGCTCGGGCCGGAGCTGCTGGCGGCGGCCGCCGCGGCCGAGCTCGGGCGCAAGCCCGCAGCCGTGTCGGCTGCAGGTGGCGCCGGTGGGGCTTTGGAGGCAGAAGCGGTGGCGGAGGCAGAGGCGGCGCTGCTGTCGCACTCGCCGCTGCTGGTCTTGGACGCGGCAGTGGCGGCGCAGTGCGGCGGCGTGGGCCTGGGGCACCTCGCGATGCAGAGCGGCAACACCGACGTCCTCACAGCGCTGCTCATGCACGCGCGCGAGCCCGAGGGCGGTAGCCCCCGCGACGGCGGCACCGACCGGCCCGCGCTGCCCGCCAATGCCGTTGCCAGTGTCGGCCGTGGCCTTGACTGCGAGTGGCTGCGCCTGGCGGCGCTGAGCGAGTGCACGGCGCTATTCGTACGGCCGGGCCCGGGCGGCACGACGGCGCTGCACCTGGCGGCGCTCATGCAGGACCGGCCTGAGGGCCATGAGGCGGCGCAGCTGCTGCTGAGCCTGTGTCCGCTGGCAGCGCACGCGTGGTTCGAGGCGCGCGACAGCGGCGGCCTGAGTGCCGCCGAGTACGCCCTGCGCGTTGGCGCATCCGAGCTGAATGAGCAGGTGCGGGGGCCCAACCAACGAGTATCGTGTCGCGAAGAATAGTTGCTATCGCCTTGCTTGGGTGGCCAAAGCGTTGCGGCTGATGCGCTGTACATCGGCACCTTGCTCCACGCATGGATGCCTGTCCGCTTGTCCGGACATCCTCTTACAGCACCATGTCATGGCCATGCTGTGTCTTTCGCCTCACGCCACAACAGTGCCGCGAGCTGCTGGGCATGGAGGCGCTGGAGGCGGTGTCCCTGGGCGACGCCGGCGGCGCGGTGCACGCGCTGACTGCCGCCGCGCTGATCACCGCCCGCAACCTGGCGGCACGCACCTCCGCCCGCATTTTGCTGGAGGCGGAGCTGCCGCTGCTGCAGGACCCAGGGCGGCTGCACCGGACATCTGTGGCGTCCCTGGTGGCGATGGCGGGTGCGACGGATTTGAACAGCGCCAGCGGATACAGCCCTCCGACCTCTTCTGGGGCCTCGCGCAGCAGTCGTGAGGAGGCGCGCACGTCGCACGCGATCTCCCAACAGTCCCAGCAACCTGACCAGTTGCAGCTGCTGCAGTATCTACAGCAACAGAAACGGGTAGAGCAGCCGCTGCAGCTGTCGCAGGAAACGGCGCTGCCGTCAGCTTCGCCCCTGTGTACGCCACCGTCGCCGCTGGCCCAGCGCCAGCCGCTGCCGGTGGTGTCACAGCTATGGCAGAGGCTGCTGGTCGCTGCCGCGACAACGCCCTGGGCGGCGCCGTTCAGGGGCTTTGCGGACTCGCAGCTGGAGGCCGCATTCCAGCAGTGGGCCGGTGGCCTGGCTCTCTCGCGCAACCAGCTGCAAGTTGCCTTCTTCGTGCTGTTCCTCGTGTCCAACAGCTACAAGGCCCTGTGTGTTGAGGTGGGTGCCATGCGCAGACCTGCTGGCCAAGCGGTCGCCGATGCGCCGCATGTTACGCCTGGTATGCTATTGACGCGCCCACTTGGCGCGACCAAACACCCCTGTGATCCCCGCATGACTCTGTGCTTGCGACCTGCGGCCTGCACCTCCACAGGGCCTGCGCGGGCTGCCGCTCCTGATCGCTCTGGGCCCCGTCATAAACCTGCTGGGCCCCCTGGCCGTGGCGCTGTGGCGGCTGCGCGGCGGGCTGCGGCACGACCTGGCGCTGGCCGCGGCCACGCAGGCCCGTAACGCGTTTGTCGCGGCGGCGCACCTGCTGCAGCTGCCGCACCCGCAGCCGTTCGAGGTGGCGGACGTGGTCATGCAGGAGGCGCTCACGGGGCTGCACCACTGCGTCATCCAGCCCATCATGGACCAGGTGGGCGTGTGGCGTGTGGGCGCGGGCGCGGGCGTGTGGGCGCGGGCGTGTGGGCGTGTGGCGTGTGGGCGTGGGCGCGGGCGTGTGCGCGTGGGCGTGGGCGTGGGCGTGGGCGTGGGCGTGGGCGTGGGCGTGGGCGTGGGCGTGGGCGTGGGCGTGGGCGTGGGCGTGGGCGTGGGCGTGGGCGTGGGCGTGGGCGTGGGCGTGGGAAAGGGGAACCACTGGGCTGGGAACTGGGGCAGTTTTTCGCACACGCATCGGGCGGCCCTAAGCACGATACAGAATGTTGGTGTCCAGATTTTGCGGCCGTCGACCTCTTGCGGCTGTCGATGGCGGCTAACGCAAGTTCCCGGTCATGTTCCGCCCTGCCCTGCCCTGCGCAGCCAACCACCCCGGCCGTGGTGCTGCTGACCATGGCTGGGAACCGCGCCCTGGAGGCAGTACTGCTGCAGGCGCACGGCGTGGCAGGGCGCGCCCTAGTCGCCACGCTGGTCGGCCGGACTCTCGCCAACCTGGTGGTCTGGTACACCCTGGCTGTCTGGTCGCGTGTCAGCTTCCTGGCGGGCGTTACGCGCCGCCGGGCAGCCGCCTTGGTCGATTCAACTGCTGGCGTGCGCGGCGGCGGCGGCGCGTCGCGATCCCTGCCACCCATGGGCACGTGTCCAGACGCCAGCCACGCTGGTAAGCAGCATGTGGCTTGCAACGAGTTTAATCCAACGAACAAGAAGTACAACTAAGATACGCCCGATGTACCGCATCTTCGAGAATCATAGCTACAAAGGTTTATGTGGCCGGTTAGGCGCTCCTTCTCTTGTGAAGTGCTTGAAGCGGAGCTGCCATACGAGTGCAACTCCAATGCCAGTGCCACAAATCGAATGCGCACTGTTGTAAGCTTTCATGTGTCCAGCCATTGGCACGTTATGTCGTAGATATCCAAATTGTCATGGTATGGTATGCTTCTTCTTTGTCCGGTGGGATAGTTGACATGCCGTAGCTTTTCCTTTGTGCGGTTGTGGTACACCGTAATCACCGTGCTGTATCTTCTTCAAGTAGGAAGCTTGTGAGCTGTTACCAATGACAGGCAATGAGTATCATGGCCCCCTGGGTGAACGCCTGTTTGTACATGCGCCTTGGCTCGAGTGCTCCCAGGGCGACACGTCTTGCGTGTCACACGCCATGCCCGTGCGGCCGTGCCCCCCACATGGCATACCAAGACGTGTGGGCTCGGCCCACTTTTCCCGTATGGGAGGACCACCTCACCACCTTTACTTACCGTCGTTGAAGCGGAACTGGTACGGAGTTATAAGTGGCTCAGCACCGAGGTGCTGGTCGGATGAGTTTATGGAAATCTAGGCGGAGCGGTCCACGTTATTCGGTCCCCGTTATTGTAAATCCATACACACCTGGCTGAGCTACGCCGGAAATACTTAAGGTGTTTCAGCGCTCAGGAAGCACGGTCACTCCCGCCCTTGTTTGGACCGTAGGACCAGGTAGGACGGGCGCGAAGAGAGGGGTCACAGGCAAGAGATGAAGAGAGATTCACGCCGGCAGCACCGCGGCAGGGGAGGGCATGTTTCGCGGCTAAACTGGGGGGGTGGGGGGGTTGGGGGTGGGACGCGTCGCTGCCGAGTTGGTCTGGCGTCGCGTGCCAAGGCCGCTCGGGGCGCAAGGCATACTGTAATCATCTGCCAAACCCTACAAGCTTATTTCAGTCCGGGGTACGCGACGAGCACGCCAGAAATGCAGAGGGGGTAGCGGGGTTTGCAATCCGAGCTGTCGCCGGCTCGCCGCAGCAGCCGACCTCGTCACTTGCAGCTAGCGTCTCCGCCATTTTCACAGTTCGATATAATAATATACTGTCCTGTATACATTCACTATTACTCAAGGTTCAACCTCAACGAGCTGTCGCTTTGAACTTGCAGACTTTTCAGTAGCCCCTCGCTAGCGCCGAACGCAAAAGCAGGCGCCATGGGTCATGGATGGCGCCGTGTTATGGAGACTGTGCGCCAGAAGGTCGGCACTGACAAGACGTTCGTAGCAACCTCCAATGCCCGAAATGAGGCCATGTTCAAGGAGGCCACAGACTTCTGTGCGCACTTGCGGACGCTGGAGCGCGATCTTCGCAGCATGCACAAGGAGATCGATGGTGCGCGCAGCTCGTCGGCGTTGTGGGGGCACAAGGGGTCGAAATGCCGGCGGTCAAAGTGGGCGCAACGACCCTCGCAAGAAATGGTCTCTTCCTTGAACTGCCCATCCTTTTTGATGTGCTCGCAGCTAAATTTGCCAACATGCGTGCGATTCTGTCGTCGCCGCTGCCCCGCACATACGACGAGGGCTCCAACGGCACCGCTATGCCGGTGTCTGAGGATGCCAAGCTGATTGGCCAGGGCATTGCGGTGGACCGACTCCAGGAGGCCGCTAACGAACTCCGCCAGCGGCTAGATGACGAGGTCATCAAACCCCTGCGCTCGTGGCTCATGGCATATCGCACCGTGTCAGTAAGTGCGTGTGCGGGGGGATGGGTCGAGGGTTTCGACGGCTGGCGGTTTTGAAGTGTGGCATGTGGTCGTGGCAGGGACGGTGAACATGCTTGGCGGAGTCTCACACCGTCCAGCGCCAAGCCAGCAGTGATCTCAGCGGGCCGGTGACCCCGGTTGGCTCTCTTCCTCAGGAGCGCATGGAGAAGCTGGAGGCGCTGCGCCTGGAGCTGGACTCCCGCCGCCGCACCGTCGACAGCCTGGAGGGTGAGACTATCGCGCAAATGTCCACGAGCTTCCAATTGAGACGCATGTACCCGGTGAAGCTGCGGATTTTGAAGTACGTAATCGGTAGCAATTACAGACTCCGGACGCGTGTGCACTGCCCGGCCCCCGCAGAGAAGTGCGACAAGCTGGCGAAGGTCACGCCCACGGCGAAGGACAAGGACAAGCATGAGCAGGAGATGGAGAAGATGAGCCAGCTGCTGCTGCACAAGCAGGACAAGCGCAACCGTGAGTGGCGCCCATTGCAACACCACCTTGCATCCGTTAGGCCCGAGCGTGGTGACAACCGCCTCACACTAGGAATGGGCTCACGCGCAAGGAAGCTATCCTCACCGACTCTGCGCGCGCGCGCGCGCACACACACACACACACACACACACACACAGGCACCAACAGCGCGTTCGAGGAGCTGGAGAAGATGGTGTACAACTCGCTCAACACGCTGGTCAAGGACACGGGCGTGCTTCGCGACTACACCGGCCTGTCGCTGTCCATCCTGCAGGTGCGTTTGAGGCCGGGCGGGACAGAAGAAGGGGATTGTACATTAGCCCCAAACTGAGCCGCGCTCAATCGGCGCTTGCTGATGAGCAGGAGGAGGTGGCAAAGGGCTGGCTGGGTGCGCGCTGTTGGCTTGCACCTGACCAGCGACCAACTGGTTCCACCAGAGCGCGTGGAAGCAGACAGCCGGCCAGGCAATGCAGGACACCACAGGTACACCACCACTGACATGCCGCCCGGGTCTTGCCGGGGGCCCTTGTATTCAATCGTCCGCCCTCTGTCTACAGGACTGCTTCCAGAAGGGCCACTCCGCCTTCAGCACCGCCACACCGTTGCTGGACTACAACTCAACCTCCGACAACCACATGTACAACCACGCGCCCTCCGCCTACCACCACCAGCACCTGCCCGTCATCGAGCGGGTGAGAGCCCCGCAACAACCACCTGCCCACCGCCCGCGCATTACCTTACGTGGCGCTTAGCCTCCCGCAACTCCGCTGCGAAATGCCCGACTCACAACATCCCACGCCTCCCTGCACCTGCCCAGGCTGCCTCGGAGCGCGCGGGCCTGGTGCGGCAGCTGACAGAGCAGCGGTCGCGCGCGCCCAGCTCCAAGGGCGACATGGACGCTGGTCGCAACGTGGCGCTGTACTGCGAGGACGGCGGCGCGGACGTGATGCCGCCATATGACGTCAGCCCGCATCACCACCTCGGCGGCGGCGGCGGCGTCATGGACAAGCAGCAGCAGGGCCTGGGCGCGTACCCGGACGTGCCGCAGATGCCGCAGGCGGGCGGGAACCCCTACAGCGCCGCGTACCAGCAGTCGCCGCACGCGACGCGCTACATGACCTCGCCAGCACCGGCGCAGTGGCAGGGGCAGCAGGCGCAGTACTAGACGATGGCGGTTTCGCGTGAGCGTGCCTAGCAGTGCAACGGCGGTGGCGGTGGTGTGTGTGTGTGTGCTGGTCTTGTAGGTGTGGTTTGGGAGGTGGCGCGCGCGGTGCCGGGATGCTACGGCTGGGCACGTGTTTGTTTGGCACCGGGAATAAGCCACGAGGCCGGGAGGGTCCCGGCCTGCGCGCCACGTGTCTGTTGTGCCGCCGATCGTCCATTGATGCATCGTGTGCGCAAGCGTCGAGCTCATAATGTGCTGGTGGGCTGGTGCTCATGCACCCCTGGTGTCATGTGGTGACGCGTGCGGTCTGGCTGCGTAGCCACTATGTACATAGGCATTTACCAACATTTGCGGTGCTTCTGAGCTAGGACATATCATGGACGGTCCAGTGCGCCCCTCTTGCAAGCTGCGTAGCGCGCTGCTAGGGCCAGCGTGGGCTGATTGGCAGGAGGGGGCTGCAGGTGAGGGCTGATGACAGGCATGAAAGCGATAACAATCAACTTGGGCGCATTAAATTGACTTGATGTACCGCAGGGTAGACGACCTCCCCTGGTGTACCATGCACGGCGCCCACAAGGTGCCGGACAGTCCCTTTGTCAGGCCGGGAAGCGGCCTAGCTGTAAATCATGCTTTTGCTCCCTGGGGCCACACGCAGTTGCGAAACGCAGCTTGAAGCGTAAACGCATCCTTAGTGTTGCAGCTCAACTTCACATGGCATGGTCCTGCCACTGCCAGCAACGCATGACCCCCTGCTTGGCACGCACAACGTCATTACGTCACTCACGTCGCCGCTGCCCCGAGATACATGGGCGAGTAAGCATATACCAGTGCCGCCAGCGCCGGCGCGAGCACGTTGATCACGTCCGACCATACGCCGGACTCGCTGGCCGCCGTCGCCGCGGCGCAGTTCCGTAGCGCATTGCCGGCCGTCGACACGACCAGCAGCGCCAGGCCCCAGTCATGACCCTGTGACGCGTGCACCGCGCCCATGGCGGCGCGGCAGAGCAGCAGCGTGGTGCAGTAGCGCAGCGGCGCGCGGCCGTCGTCCTGCAGCAGCAGCTGCCGGCCGCGCGGCGTCCACACCTGTACGCCACGGCGCAGCCCGGCTTGGAGCACGCGTTCATACATTGCCGGTATGTGCATGAACACTGCTGCTGAGCATCGTTACGAGTCACAAGCGCCGAGACCATGTTGGTGCCCTGATATCCCAGCGGGAGCGCAAGCTGGCAACTTCAACCCACCATCGCGAATACGCAGAAGCTCGCCACCGCCGTCGCCGCCGTTACCGCCACATCCAGCAGCCACGGGCCCCAGGAGCTGACCAGGCTGCACGGCAGCACTGTCAGCGCCGCCGCCGTGCCCAGCATCCCCGCCGCCCGCAGCACCTGGACCGCCAGGCGGCCCGACTCCTCCCGTGCAGCTAGTGCAGCCGCGTCCGCCGCAGATGCCCCGTCTGCGTCCAGCGCAGCCGCGGCGCCCGTGTTGTCCGGCCCCACCGCTCCGCGTGCCAGAGCCTCACCTCCCTGCGGCTGGAGGCCTTCTGGATAATGCGAGGGCGGCGGCGGCACGGGTATCCCGTTCGCCGCCGCCGCTGCCACTTGCGCGTGTCCGCCTGCGTGCCAGGCCAGCTGCCGTCCGGCTCTCTCCATCCTAGATGCCTCCTCCGAGCCTGACTTGTTGCTGCTGCTGCGTCCGGTCCCGGACTGCGTCTGTACCCCCGCCGGGCCAGTGCCTCGCCCCGAAGGGACAGCACCTGCAGGCGCCGCAACCGCCACAGCGCCTCTCCCCGCGCCATACCCAGCTGCAACCACCTCGGCTGCTGCCGAGCGCGCATGGGCGCTGGCGGGAGCATCGTCGTCCTCATCAAAAGAGAACGTAACGCTGCTGCCGTCGCGGCTTCTCTGGACAAAGCCGCTGCTAGAACCCACAGACACCGCCGCTGCGGCCGCGCCGTTGAGACCACGGGGCTGCTTGCCTGACGTGCTGCCGCCTGCCCCTGCCCCGCTCCCTCTCCCGGAGCCTGCTGCTGCAGCTGGTGACGCCGCAGAGCCGCCCGCCGAAGCCGGTAAGGCCGCCTTTAGCCGCTGCCACACACCGCTTGCGGCACCCGTGAGCGCTGGCAGCACCCAGGGCAGCCGCAGCGCCAGCACCAGCGCCGGAAGCAGTAGCAGCGCCCCGTGCAGCCCCTGGCCCATCGGGCTAGTGTACAAGGGTGCCTCAAGGTGCAACAGCGACAGCTGCCGAGTGAGCAAAGGGGAAACAATGCTTTAGTTCCACGTCATTGCGAGCCTGAAGCCAGGGCTGGGCAGACCCACACACATCCCAAAGTCACACAAGAGGCGCTCCAAGCATGCTGTGTGCCTCGCAGCCCGCACTTTCCCGCCGCCCCTGCCGCCTCTGCAACTGCTTTCCCACAATGTCGCTCAGCCCCCATCCATGCCTCGCTGCACCTGCGCACCTGAGCAGCCCTGCGCCAACACACCTGTCCACGCACCCGCCCACGCAACCTCTGGAGCACGCATGCGCGCACCTACCTGCATCGGCTGCAGCCACCTGCATAGCTGCACAAAGCCGCGCCCCACGTGCGCTGCCAGCCAGGCGCCCAGGTAGCGCACGTAGGCGTCCGACAGCTGCGCCGCCGCCGCCGCCTCGAGCCCCGCAGGGCCGCGCCCGCCCGCCGTCAGGCCAAACGCCGCATAAAGAAGTGCTAGGACGGTGTTTGGATCCAAGTCGCTGCTGCCGAGATCGCCGTACAGCCCGCCCAGCACCTCCAGCCCGTCCAGCCCTTCCGTATCGAGAACGTCGTCTGACAGGAGGCCGGACAGCTCGCTACCGGCGTGGCCGCTGAGGCTGCCGCCGCCGACGTCGTCAGGCCCTACGCCACCCAGGTCGGAAGGCGGCGGCGCTGCCGCCCCAGAGCTTGCGGCACCTGCGGCGGCGGCTCTGCTGCCACCGCCGCCGCCACCGCTGCCACCGCTGATGATGGAGCGCGCAATGAGCTTTGCCCCGAGCAGCGAGCCCTCACTCAGCCCGCCTATGGCCCCGCACAGCAGGCGCACCAACGACATAGCCAGCGGCAGGAGTAGCAGCAGAGATGCCATTTTGGCGCGGAGGTCGGCGCGGCGGCGCCTGGCTGCGCTGCGCAGGCGGCCGCCGGCGCCCGGGGCGGCCGCGGCAGAGCTAGAGGCGTAGGCGCCAATGCGCATGCACCTCGGCCGCGGTGCGCACGCGGTCTCGGGCCGCGCAATGCCAGGACATGCTAGTGAGCTTGCTGCAGCGGCTACTAGCCTGGGCGTCGCAGTCAAGGCGCCCAAGGGGCGGCAGGTAGCCCCCGCGCAGACGGCAGCGGCAGGCCCGTGTGCAGTTGCGTGGGGCGGCCGGCCTTGGTAACCAAACTGCAAAACTGCCCACCGCCGCCGGCACGATATCGGCACTTCACCTATGGTAACATTTGATTCTTTGGTAGTGGAAGGAGGTTTTGTGCAGCAGCCTGTTCGTGTAAGGCCTAAGTGAAGGGCCATCAAGATGCGAGCTTGTCAGCAAGTCATATGCATTGGTTTGATGACAAGGACTATGTTTTGGGTCTTTGAGCCTAATTCGTGCTGAGTGCACGTCGCGAGCCGATGAGCCCGACGCAAAACGGTGACACGGCGGCCTTCATTCGGCGACACTCCCCTGACACAGTTCATTTCCCCTCCTTGTTCAACATTGACTCCATCTAGAATGAACGTAGGGTAATTCATCATGAACACAATTGGCGCTGGCCGGGGGCAACTCTCGTCTGCCCCGGCACCAACTTTTTGCCGCTGTCGGCTACCGATTTGCAAGCTCAAATGTGTTCCACAATCGTCTGCACTCACTAGCGCGCAATGGGCGGCAGCGCGGAGCTGTGGCGCCTCCGCGCGAACGCCACGCCCTTCGCCAACAGCTGCGCAAGCCTCAAAAATAATAGCGGACGTATTGAATGAGGAGTATAAGCCAACAAATCCAGTAAGTAGCGCCTGGTTCGGCGTGTGGATGGTGGTAATTTTGTGCGTGGAGAGACGGCAGGTCGCTGGCATCACTACTACGTGTGAAGTCAACTGATGTGAACATACCTCAACTCAAAGCTGCTTTCAGCTCTGCCAAATATGTAACCAGTTGCACTGGGCGCGATTCCACTTCCATCCGCGGCTGTGGCCCGTCTCGCGTAGGCCTCGCTGCTGCAAGTGCTGGATCGGGAGGGATGGGGCGTGCACACGGAGATAGCTCGGCGCTTCTCTACCAAGTTCGCGAGCCTGACGCTCGAGGGCTCCTGGGACGACGACCTGACAGGTGGGGGCAGGGCTCTGCAGGCTCTGCTGCACCAACACCTGCCCAGTGCCCACTGTGTCCACTGTTGCATCGCGTGACTCGTGTCACTGTTTGCCTTGCCTTGCGTTTCCTTGCCTTGCATTTGCTCGCCAGGCGATGGCCGCGTGGAGTCCCGGCGCATGGCCCTTCTGGCCGTTTACCAAGAGTGGCTGGTGGCTCGCAGCACGCTGCTGGGGCGGCTGCTGGACAAAGTGGAGCGGCTGCGGCCCGGGTACCTGCCCGCGGACCTGGTGCAGCGGGTGAGGTGGGCGGGGGGAGGCGCAGGAGGCGGGAGTGGGCTGGAGGAGTGGGCGGGAGGAGTGGGCTGGAGGAGTGGGCGGGAGGAGTGGGCGATAGAAAGATGTATACGGTACATATCCCTGCCCCGCACTGCACTGCCCCCTACTACCCAATGCCCAAGTGCCAACGCCAGCGTCTTACGATGCCCCCTGCACACATATGCCCCATCCATGCTGCTCCCCTCCCTCCCTGCCAGGTCCGCACGGCCCGCGCCTCCGGCGCCTACCTCACCCCCGACAGCGAGGTGCTGGACGGCCCAGCGCTGGTGCAGCTGGCGGTGCTGGTGCTGCCGCGGGAGCAGTTGGAGCAGATCACGGAGCGGGCGCTGGCGGACACGCGTGCAGAGGTGCTGGCGCTGGTGAGTGGCGCAGGCACAGTAGGAGGAGGTGGTGGTGGTGGGGGCGGCGGGATAAGGTGGAGCAACGGAAGGAGGCGGTGGCGCGGCAGGAGTGGTTATGAAAACGGGTTTCGGAAAGACCCAGGAAAAATCCAAGGGCGCATAGCAGCTACCATATCGATGTCTTGTTTTCTTTGCGTACCTCTTGCGCCTTGCCCACCTTGACCGCGCGCGTACTTTGCTCGGGCCGGCGCCGCGCCGCCTGACACACACGCAGCCCTCCTACCGCGGGCGGGCAGACCTGGTGCCGGCGCTGGACCGGGGCCTGGAGCTGCTGGCGGCGGGCTGCGGCCGCACCGCCGAGACGGCACGCTTCCGGGCGGCGCACGTGAAGGAGGCGCTGTCGCTGCAGGTGGGTTGGAGGGGAAGGGTGGATTATGCAGAGGGAGGGAGCGATAGCGCAAGAGATTAAGTCATGAGCGCGCGAGTGCGGTGTCCTTGAATGGGCGTGGGCGTGGGCGTGGGCGTGGGCGTGGGCGTGGGCGTGGGCGTGGGCGTGGGCGTGGGCGTGGGCGTGGGCGTGGGCGTGGGCGTGGGCGTGGGCGTGGGCGTGGGCGTGGGCCTGGGCGTGGGCGTGGGCCTGGGGGCGGGAGCGGGGGTGGGAGTGGGAGCGGAGTGGGAGTGGGAGTGGGGGTGGGAGTGGGGGTGGGGGTGGGCGTGGGCGTGGGCGTGGGCGTGGGCGTGGGCGTGGGCGTGGGCGTGGGCGTGGGCGTGGGCGTGGGCGTGGGCGTGGGCATGGGCGTGGGCCTGGGCCTGGGCCTGGGCGTGGGCGTGGGGGCGGGAGCGGGGGTGGGAGTGGGAGCGGAGTGGGAGTGGGAGTGGGGGTGGGGGTGGAAGTGGGAGTGCGTGCACGAGCCGTTCGGCTGCACGGCTGAGATTGTGGGCCGGGCGGATGGGCGCACGCACGGACCGGGGAGTGTGGGGACGCGGGCGTACCTGGCGGCTGTACCGGCTGCATCGGCGCTGATGCGTTACCGTGCTGCTGGATCGTGCGCACGCCCGCCGCACAGGCCGAGCTGCGGAGGCGGCAGCAAAAGAAGCAGGAGGGGCAGCAGGAGGGCAACAGGTGAGACCGGCAGCGTGCCGTGCGCACCCGCTTCAGAGGCATGCCCCGGTGTCACATGGCAGGTCCCTCGGCTCCGGTGTGCCCAGGTGCCCCTCACTGCCGCATGTGCAAGGGCTGCGGCCCCCTGGCTCCTTTAACGTCCGCCTGCGTCCCGACTGCCGGGCCACGCCCACCGCTCTCGCTCGCTCACAGCCTGCTGGGCATGTGGGTGCGCCAGCCCGCTGCGCCCAAGTCAAGCGGCCCCGACACCACCGCCCGCTCCGCAACCGACCGCCTGTACGCGGGGCAGCTGGCGCCCGAGGCACTGCGCTGGATGAGCCGCGCGGACCGCGCGGCGGCGGCTGCGGCGGCGCCCGGCACCACCGGGCCCCGCGGACTGCCGGCGGGCCGCTGCGGCCTTGCCAGTTTCCGACCCGCGCCCGGCGTCACGTTGTGCGGGTGAGTCTGGCTTGAGGTCGAGAGCAAAAGAGCAGCGAAGTGCGTAACGGCTCGGTGCTTGTGCCTACCCCCTTCTCGAGCTTTCCGCACTCTTATCTATGCGCACGCCTGCCTGCCCGATCTGCCTGCCTCATGTCGTCTTGTGCCCGCTGCTGCAGCGAGCCCGGCGCCTCCGGCTGCGGCTCCTTCGGCGGCACCGACCGCACTGCCTTCAACGCCCTCGACGCAGCCATGCTGGACCTGCTGGCGATGGCCAAGACGCAGGTGCCGGCAGGTGCGTGGCCTTGCGGCGTGGGGGCTTGGCCGTGCGGCGTGCCCGCGGCATGCCTCTTGCGTTTGGACCTCGAAACAGTGCCGCAGGGAAAAGGAGAATAGATGTTCAGAGCGGATAAGGGGAAGGTGTTGTGGGCGTGCTGTCCCGGGGGCTTTACCGCATCAGCCCCCGAAGCGGGCGCGGGTTTCTTGCATGGGGCAGGCTCGTTCGTAGGTGTTGTCAGCCTGCGCTGGCATGAGAGCGGCCGAGAGCGCCATGCAACACCCGTGCTTTCCATGCCCTCGCTTGCCGCCGCGGTTGCTTCGCGCAGCCGCCATGGCCACCTTTGTGCGGTTGCACCGCACGGCGCTGCTGGACGCGCTGTCGGCGTGGCAGTGGCAGCAGCTGGTGCTGACCGGCGAGGCGGCCCGCGGCTTCTTCCAGGACCGCTGCGCGCACGCCGCCGCCATCCGGCCCGCGGGGCCGCTGCTGGTGCGTGCCTGTGTATGTATGTGTGTGTGTGTGTGTGTGTGTGTGTGTGTGTGTGTGTGTGTGTGTGTGTGTGTGTGTGTGTGTGTGTGTGTGTGTGTGTGTGTGTGTGTGTGTGTGTAGCAACGGGTTTACAGGCGGCCTGACGAGTCTCGTGATCGAGTACTCGGGACAGCCAGCGACAGCGAGGCATTTAGGCCACACGCTGCCGCTATCACGCGTCTCCCCTGCCCAGAGCGCAGTGTGTGTGTGTGTGTGTGTGTGTGTGTGTGTGTGTGTGTGTGTGTGTGTGTGTGTGTGTGTGTGTGATACGGTGGCAAGTGTGTGTGGCTACATATCCTTGCAACCCGGCACCCCTGGGACTGTGCTGCGTGTATCCGCTGTTCCACTGGGCATTGGCACTTGACAAATATGACCCACGCCATACGTGTTGGCTACCCCCAACCCCAACCCCAATCCCTCCCCTGCAGGTGGGCCGCCACACGCGGCTGGAGGTGGCGCCGGGGCCCGAGCTGGAGTCGCTGCGGGCGCTGGTGCGGCGGCGGGGGCCCGAAGTGCTGGACATCGTGAGCCCGCTAGCGCGGAAACAGGTGCGTTTGAGTGCGTGCTGGCGTGCTTATGTGCTGGCGTGTGGGGCGTGGGCACTTCATTCCAGAACCCAAAGCAAACAACCGGGGAGGAAGGGCAGAAAGGCAGCTGGCGTAGCGGAAGGCTGTGGGCTGCGATTTGAGCGTGGTCTGGCCTACGCAGTGAGAGGCCTTGCTCGTGGTTGCGCTCGCATCCACTTCCACACCTCACGTCGTCCGCATGCGTGCTGCGCTGCCACCCTACCACCGCCGTCGCACACGGCCCCGTGCAGGTGGTGTCGACCGGCGAGTGGGAGTACTGGCGCGAAGCCTACCGGCTGTGGGACCGATTCACGTCCATGCCGCCCGTGGCGCGCGGCTCGCGCTTCGCGCTGGTGCTCAGCGGCGAGCAGCTGCCGCGGGTGTTGGCGGACGCCGCCAACAGCCAGGGCGGCGCCAACGGCGGCACGGCGGCCGCGGCGGCGGCGGCGGCGGCGGCCTCCGCGGCCGCCGAGGCGGCCGAGGACCTGGACATTTCCTCACTCACCTCCATGAGCAGGTGGGTGGGTGGGCCCGTGTGTGTGTGTGTGTGTGTGTGTGTGTGTGTGTGTGTGTGTGTGTGTGTGTGTGTGCGTGTTTCGGGCAACATTCCTGCATGCGTATGTGTATCCTGGACTAAACAGACCGCTTCATTGCACCGGTCCTTGCCTATTTGTAAAAGCAATGGACTGAATTCAAACGTGCTGCTCATTCTGACATTCCGTTTTTGCTCGTGCGTGACTTGCTCGTGCGTGACGTGTGTGTCGTAGCCTGGACCTGGACGACGCGCCGCTGCCCGCCGGCATCCTGACGCCCGCCCCCGGGGAGGGCGCCGGCGGCACCGGAGCCATCAGCGCCGCCCTGGTCGGCACCGCCAACGCCAGCAGCAGCAGCAGCAGCAGCAGCAGCAGCAGCAGCACCGGCAGTAGCGGTGGCAGCGGCGGCAGTAGCAGTAGCGGCAGTACTGGCGGTGGCGGCGGTGGCGCGGTGCCGCTGGAGACGGCGGCGCTGGTGGCGGTGCCGCCCGCTGAGCTCCGAGCCTTCATGTCCGCGCTGCTCACGCTCCTGCCCGCGCACGTCGGCGAGGCGGCGGCAGCCGTCTTCGGCGGCGCCGGCAGCGGCAGTAGCATGGCCGGCGGCGGCGTGGCCAGTGGCCGCAGCAGCAGCAGCAGCTCGGGGAGAGAGGGCTCGCCGTTCCGGTCAGTCGTGGGCGAGTGGCTGCCAGCGCGTGCCACCTGCCTGCAGATCCGCTACAGCCCTCCCTCAACCACCGGCGATGACGACGACGACGACGAAGAGTCATCCCCGGGCAAGCGCGCTCCCGCGCGGCTGCCACCACTCGCACCGCTGGTGCCCGCCGGCAGCGGCGCAGCCAGCGCCGGCGCAGCCGACGCGCCGGCGGCGCCGCTGCACGAGGAGGTGGAGAGCAGCTGCTACGAGCTGCGGTGGGCGGAGGGTGCACTCACGCTCAACAGCGGGACGCCGGGCACGACGCTCTCCAGCACGGCCTCGCCGGCGCTGGCGGCCACGGTGCGCAGCGCGCTGCTGCCCAGCGGCAAGGGCGAGCCGCTGGGCGGGCGGTGGTGCCAGCCGGTGCGACTGAACGGCGCGCAGCTGGTGTCGCTCATCAACATCTGCACGGACGTCGCGCAGCAGGTGTGTGCCGAGCTCCTAAGGCACTTTGTTTCTCCCTTCTTGCTGCTTATTTGCTCCTCGGGCCCTGCAAACCTGCAACGGGTGCTCGCTGCTTGACCGTGCCAGTAGCTCGTGCGGAGTGCCCTGCCCGCTGGCTGCCCACTGTGGCCACACGCCGATGCACCGTAGCCCCTCCCTCCCTGATCCATAAATCCAAATTAATCCTTTACCTTACCATGTACAGGTGCCCGACCTGTACGGCCTGCAGCAGCCGCGCCTGATCGTGCCCACCCTGACGCCGCTGGAGCGGCTGCGCGTGGCGGCGCAGGGCGTCGCCGACAGCGCCTGGCGGCTGGCGGGCCTCCTGGCGCTGCTGGCGGTGCCGCTGGCGGCGGCCATCAAGGCCGGCGGCGGCGACCTCAACGCCATGATGGCGGCGGCCGCCACCGCGCCGCCGCCGCCGGCGACTGCGCGCGACGGCGGCACCGCCGCCAGCACGAGCGCCGCCGGCACGGCCATGCCGTTGGTCGCCCGCTCAACGCCTTCAGCGTACGTGGACGGCGGCAGTGTGGCACCGGCTGCGGGGAGCCGGCCGCCTTCGGCAGCCGCCAAGGCCACGGCAGCGGCGCTGGCGGGCGCGACGCCCGCGGAGCTGGTAGCGCTGTGCCGACGGGTGGAGGGCCGGCTAGACGGGCGGCTGTGGTTGGAGGTGACGAACACGACGGCCGCCACCGGGGCTGCCGCCGCGCCTCCTGTGCTCACGGCGGATGAGGAGGGGCCGCAGTTGGCGCCGCAGCCCGAGTTCCAGCTGCTGCTGGACCGAACTAGCGGCGTCGTGCTGGGATGCAAGCCGGTCAACGCAGCAGGTGCGCGGTGATCTGGGGCTCCCCGCAATGTTTTGTTTGGATGTTCTTGTTCGTTGAGCGCTCTACCCGCGCCTCGTCCTCACGCAAAGTACTTGGCTGATGGCTTTTTTACCGGTCACACTTTGTGGCGGCTGCAGGCATGGCGCTCAATCCCGAGTTCCCGCTGGCAGCGGAGCTGCGCGGTCCCAAGGCGGCGGCGGCGCTGGAAAAGCATCTTAGCGGCCTGACCCGGGAGCGCATCGAGCGCGGCAAAGCCACACCCGGTGGGTGCGGTCGCAGCGGCAAGACTGGTGCAATGCTGGTGTTGCCGGTGGTCCCCGGCGGTGCGCACCGCAGCATCGGAAGCTGGAGCACCCCAACCGAGGTTTTGGCACTGACGCCTGCTTCTCCTTTGTATTCTTTCGCCATGTTCAATGTACGCAGGCGGCGTCCAGACGCAGTACCGGCCGGTTGACTTCATCGAAACCCCCACCATGAAGCAGCAACAACAGGCACAGCAGCAGCAGCCCGCGGCTGGCTCCATCACCGAGGGCGCGGATGCAGCGCCCACCGCACAAGCAGCAGCCATGGCCGGGGGCGTGGTGGTGCTCAAGGTGGAGCTGCGGCCGGCGGCCGACCCTGGGCGGCGGGTGGTGCAGGGCAAGGGCAAACGCCAGGTGCGCGTTTGTGACTGCTTGTAGGGCTGCACACTGCATGCGACGCGGCACACCCCGCCGCGCACATGCCATCCTCGCTATCGCGCTGCAACCTACCAACCCGGACCTTCACAATGCTTGCCACAATTTTTCCCTTTTTGCGCCAGTATTCTGATATGGTATTTCGCCTTCCCTGTAATCTCGTTGTCGCAGCGGGAGTTTGCGGCGGCGGAGGTGGTGGTGCGGCCATGGTATGACAGCGACTCGCTGCTGCGCTGGATGGACGCGGGCGTGCAGCTGCCCAGCCTGGGGCAGGTGGGTGGGCGCGAATCGCGCGGGCATTGGGAGCGTACGGCGCGCCTGTGTGTGTGTGTGTGTGTGTGTGTGTGTGTGTGTGTGTGTGTGTGTGTCTTGGGAGGGTAGCATGATGATCAGTTGAAAGCAAGCGCCTGATCTTGGTCCCCGCCATCTGGGCTTGTGTTCCTTCGTTGCCTGGTTCGCAGGAGATTGCGGCGGGCCTCTTGGCACCCGAGGAGGCGCAGCGCCAGGCATTCCTGCACGAGTACACCCGCCAGGTGGCACCAGCGGCGGCGGCGGCGATGGCGCACTTGGCTGCTGCCGCCGGCAGTAGCGGCGCCAGCAGCGGCGTGGCTGTCACCATTGACAATAGCCCCAGCGCCGCCACGGCAGCCGTGCCCACGGAGGTGGCGGCGGGCACAGCCGCAACATCCGGCGATGCGGGGGTCGCGGCAGCGGCAGCGGCACCGTCGCCGTCGCCGTCGTCGTCACCAGGTGCTGGTGCTGGCGGCGAGGGCCGTGTGCTGCAGCCGCAGGAGCTGTCGGAGCAGCAACTGCAGGAGGCGCTGAAGCAGCTGTTCTCAGTGTTAGGGGTGCCAGCGGGCTCCGTGAGCATCGGTACGGGCGGGGGGACGGGCAGCGGCACGGGAGGTAGCGCAGCCAAGCCGTAAGCCGCTGTTCAGCAGAGAGGAACCGACATGAGTGACGCGAGAGGGCTGTGGGCTGAGCGATATTGAGCATGTGCGAGTGCGCGGCAGGTTTGACGGCAGGATGTGAGCATGTCTGGGCGGGGGAGTGGCGTTGGCCGTGGCAAAGGGAGCAGCAGAGGAGCGCTGTGTAAGCCAGCAGCGTGGCGGCAACCGCCCCAACTCCCAACGAACTCTAAAAATGATCGGATCCACAACGGTACTGCACCCAACTGCTAACGGATGACAGGGGAGCTGCGCTGGTGGTTGGCACGGCACGCGACTGGGAGCAGGGTAGCTGCGCAGGCGGGGTTGGGGTTTTTATAAAGCTGGCTGTTGGCGCGCCAGGGGGGGCCACCCCTGGCTATCTTGGTCCCGAACGCCACGACATCGTCGATTACACGCCAATACAGCATCTACAATCCTCCCGAGAGCTCCTCATTGCACCGCGGCCTGCCCCTGTTCGCCTTGATCTGGCATGGCACCATGCGGCCTAGCTATGCCACCTGCAGAACAGGAGCACACCGATACCGTACTCAAACGAACGTGGCTCCAACTGAGAGCTGCCCTGCCTCACCTCTTGCCATCATCCATCGACGCGCTCCTATCACGCTGATATACCGTGTCAATCATCCTGACATCCTGCCACCATGCTGTACGGATCGGTCAAACGCAGGGCCAATTACCCCCCCCCCCCCCCCCGCGCGCCTCTGTACCAGCCCATCCTGCTGGACATGGCCTCGCATCAACTCATCACAATTGCTGCACTGGCCTTCCCCACATGTCCATTTTTGTGATGGGCATACTCGTCCAGTGCCTCCACCATAGGAGGCCAGGAAGGGCACCCCTGCCTGCCGTGGACAAAGCCCATCCCCGCTGACCCGCGTACGCAGTCCGCGCCTGCCGTGCTGTGCCTTGCGTCAAGCTGCACACACCAAAAACAACCAACCAGGCGAAATGGCATTATGACACGCCCACTGCTCTCTCACGGCACCGCAGCAACAGCGCCCGCAGCTCCGCCAGCTCAGCTGTACATTGGCCCATAGCTGCTGCTGTTGCGGGCTGGCCGCACCAGCCACACTCCTGGGGCGCTCCACTTGACCATTTACCAGCAGCTCCACGATCTTTAAGTCAGCGTCATGGTCAATCGTCATCATCATTTACCAGCACATGAGGATGCCGCATCACACGCAACCCCGACGTGCCCATGCCCAGTTTTGCGGAGTGGGCCACCACGCGTGTGCGCGTCATGTTTCATGTTGTGGGAACCGGCCCTGCCCGTGCGCTTGCCAAACCCCTCCCGGCTAAGCCTCAGTCCCCTCGCTATCACACTAATCACTTGAGCTTTTGCTCCTCAAACAGCACGTGCTTGTTGACCTTGGGGTCAAACTTCATGAGCTTGAGCTTCCACGGCGTGTTGCGGGGGTTCTTCTCAGTCACGTAGAAGAACCCCGTCTTGGCCGTGGACACAAGCTTGACTAACAAGCGCACCCCCTTCTTCCCTCCACTGCTCATCGCTGCAGAGCCTTGGCGCCAGCGGCGCCGCGACTATTCTTCGCTGATGGCTCCGCCGAGTTGTCCAGCGACGCAGGCCGGTTTCAAGTGTAACGGCCACTAATTTCTTTTGATCGTATTTTGAAGGCAGAAAAACTTCGCAAATATGCAGGCGCGCTGTCACCGATGTCAGGAGTTTGGAGAAGCGCACTCTCTGTCACAGACAAGAACTTCCGCTATGCACGCGTAGGGTGCACAACCTACATGTATTACTTACTCTAGGCATGCATGCACACGGTCGCATCCTTTGGCCCGCAGAGTGTGCCCATGACTCGAACACGCGTGTGCATCTACTCGCGGCCACTGCAAAGCTCTTGCCCCCCAAAGAAGTGCTGCTGATAAGTTAAAAGTGAGGGGCAGCGATTATCCAGCGGGGGGCTAAAGTGCCCATGGCGTGGGTGGGCCGTGTGGATAAGGCAACTGGGCGCACCTCGCATGCTTGCAGTCCGCGCTGCCCTGCACGTGGAGCAGCTGAATACGGACACAGACAAGTCAATGTATACATGTAGAAGTAGGCACAAATGCATGCACGCGGTCACGGATGCACCGACAGGGTGTGCCCATCGACACGTGAACCCATTATGACCCATAAGGTCCGGGATATGCTATTGCGGCAACCGCGAAGCTCTTGCACCCGCCCATTGTGTGGTGCTTGCAAACTGGACGTTGGAGCAGCACTTATCCAGGGAAGGGGGAAGTTCTCATTGCGCGGTGTGGGCCGTGTCACGCCAATCCCGTCCTGCGGGAAGGTGCCGGCGCTGCGTGCCACGCGAACGCGGGTTGGGGCATCGCGCGGGAGTACACATCCATGTTTCTTCACTAATTTCATGCTGCCGTAAACATTTGTTCAGCCAATCTTTTATACACAACTCCTCGTGCCAACACGTTCGCGACTAGAAACATTCTGCGCTCAATTGCGAACAACGCTTGCTAGCCGCCCAGAGGACTAGCGCTTTTCCGAACATTAACCTGCTGCTTGGGGGACGCGCCGATCGGTGCTAGGACCACCGCGTTGCGGGCTTGCTGCGGGGACCGGTGTGCACCCAAATCGCCTTGATATGGCGTGGCCGGCGCCTGCGGACACCCAGCGTGGGCTTGCCCCTCTGCCCTGGGCCGGCCGGGACCGTATCCTGCCGGTGCCTAGCCTCCCGCAAGTCCCCCAGAACAAGCGCTGGGGGCGTTGCCGCAAGCAGTCCGTTCGCAAGGCCAAGTGAGCGACGGGCGCGCGCTGGATGTCGAAGCGGGACGGGATGATGACGTCAGGCACTTTCACGCGAAACAGCTAGCTATGTCCGCCTGCCGTCGCTAGCAAGCAAGCTAGCTAGCTGCTCCATGCTGAATACTTTGTCGGTCCCGCAGATATGCTGCGGCCATGGCGGGAGGCTTCGTGGCTCTGGGCCTGGCCAAGAGCATCATCAACTCCATCCCGATCGTGAACCTGGTGACGCGACCCGTGCTGGGTGAGCGTTTTTGCACCATGAAGCGCGGTGCAGTGGTTGTGCGTTGTGCGCTGTAGGCAGCGGTGGTGGTGCTGGAAACGGGAGACAGGCTGGGCGCAGGGCTCGGGTCACACAATGTTATGCGTCTCCTACGTACGGTACACATCACGGCACCTGCGTGCGTCACCGCCGCCTGCGGCTGCAGACCTGTTCCCCACCATCTTGTTCGGGCCAGCGCTGGGCGCAGCGGCGCTGTACGGATACGAGAAGGTGTGTGTGCGATGTCCCGCATGTCATTTCACGTGCGATCTGCCCGAGGCGGCGTGCGTTGACCCTGCGATCTGCCCGAGGCGGCGTGCGTTGACCCTGCATGTCCCACATCACCGCTCCTCCGCCAGCCCCTCACCTGCTACCGCCGATCTTGACCTCGGACGACCACATCGCGTTGCCTGATAAAACGCTCGCTCGCCTCTTCTTCCGGCAGGGTGACCCGCTAGCCGCGCGGGAGGTGGTGCAGGAGAAGGCGGCGGCGCTGCGGCGGGAGATCGACACGGTGGCGCGCGACGTGTCTGCGGAGCTGGCGGCGCAGAAGCGGGCGCTCAGCCGGCAGCTGGAGCGGCACCAGGTGCGTGCGGCGGTCGGTGGCCACGGTTGTCTTCTCCAGTTACTGCCTGGAAGCAAGCCTAGCCGAAACCAAGCCACGGCAAATACAAACACGATGCGACAGTGGGGGCTCGCCACAATCAGTGGTACATTGGGCACCAAATGGGTGGGGAGAAGAGCGCGGGATGATGGTTTTGGAGGTCGGATCATGGGGGGTCAGTTCATCTGGAAGAGAGGACTGTACCTGATGCCCGCGTGAGGGCAACAACAATTTAGCTTGCATTAAGCCGAGTTCTGTGCGTGTCGTGGCGGTGTTTCTGTTCCTGTTTGCATGCGTACTCATACCGGGTGTGTGGGTGTCCGGTGTCCACGAGGAGGCTCTGCCAAGCCATGCATAAACCTCTGCTGTTGCTGTTGCTGTTGCTGCGCAGGATGTGATCGACAGCACGGCGCGCGTGGCGATCCGCAGTGTGCAGGAGATGGAGCAGACCGTGGTGCCGGCGCTGGAGCGGGGATACAGGTGGGTCTCGGGTTCGTGCCTGAGAGTGTGCTGTTTATGAGGACATTTCATGACCTGCCCGGTGGTAGGAAGGGGGCGTCAACGCAGTCCCGGGAGCGTGTGTGAGCGTTGTGCGCATTCGGCAGTCCTAGTCAATGCATGGCCGCGTTTCCTTGGACTCCGCTGTCCATGCATAGGTCTGCTGTTGTGATGGACGTGCGCAGGGACATCGAGACGCACGCGCAGCGGACGCTGAGCGACATTCGGGACAGCCGGGACGGCAAATAGACGAGGAGAGGGAGAAGCAAGAGCCATGTTGCGAGGATGTTGGCAACGAGTGAGGTGTGGGCTGGGCGAACAGAGACTGTGGAGCGGTGTAGTGCAGCGCGGCCGCAACTGAATGTGCTGAGAGTTCAAGCTTGTGTGCGGCCTACGTGCCCCTATTTCTGAACATGGGGAGCAGGGGAACCCCTGCCCAGTTGTGTAGCCGTAATTGAATGTGTACCTCGAGTCATGCTGAGGTGTACTTGGAGTCATGCTCCTAAACCCCTGGGCAGGATTACATTCCTCACACAGCCGAAGCATGCAGCCGAAGGATGCCTTGAAGTACTCAAGTAGCTGCCAAAGATCAGACCATTGACCGGTACACGCGGACGTCCTTACACACGGGGCATCTATCTGCCTCAACAACTATCTACGCCTCTCAGACGACGAGGCGGTGCGCTGCCGCCTGACTTGACACGACGAGCGGGCAGCCAACTGACATGATCTGACCATGTATGACATCAAGAGGCGGTGTGCTGCCGCCCTCCTACGCACTGCCACACCTTCTCAGTCTCCTGTTGCAGGTGCTTGCAACGCTGTGGCAAGGAAGCCGAAGTCGGTATGCATATGTACAGCGAATGAAGGGCCGAAGCCGCCATATCCTTGCGGCATGCGTGACGTTCCCGTGCTCCAATCTCCGTGTGTTTCCCTAGTGCCCCCTCCACGCAACCAGTTTGCATTGCAATGCGAGCACCCCCCCTAAGCCGACAGCCACAGTTCTTCATGCGCTGCAACAATCGGCGCAACATGTGAGAGAGGCACTTCATTGTGCGGTAAGTAGGTTTCTTGTTCTCTGCCCTTCCTCGCAACGTTACCGAGTATGCTTCGTAAGCTGCACCCGCATCGGCGAGCATCGCTTTGTCTGATGCGAGCTCGCCGCGTGCCGTAGTGGCACCTATGTTGGAATGCGTTTAATCCAGCTGCTGCTTTGCAGCCCGCCGCCTATGCACGAACAGGCGAATCCCGGTCCTCCTCCCGACCCTCCTGCTGCTCTCCCAGACCATCCCTACGTTCCCACCACACATGTCGGCTGACTGGCACTCCGCAGCTGCGCCATGCACGAACACAGACACGGGCCGTGCGGCAGCTGCTCTCACTCTCAGTAGATGTCGGGAAGCTCGCCCCACTCCTTCTTCTCCCGCGCGCTCCAGTATTCGCCCGTCCACGCCCACACGGCGCCCGGCTGCGTGGCCAGCTGCGTGGCCTCCTTCGTCCCGAACATGACCTGACGCAAAACCAAAAGGAGATGGAGCCGGAGGCAAACAAGAAATTAACCGGGTGTGCGTGCCTTAAATGCATGCGCGTGTGCTTGCGAGTGGTGGCTGGTGGACAGAAGGCATTGAAGGGGGGCTGCACCGGGGTCCCGTGTGCTCCAGGTTGATGCCCCTCCCAAGCAGCGCGGTGCACCCACCTGCTTGAACCACTTGGGCTGGTACTCGATGCCCGCCTCCTTGCGCTCCTTGCGCGCCGCGCGCTGCTTCTCCTCCAGCCGCAGCTTCTCCTGCGGGCCGCAACACCAACAGCGGCAGCAAGAGCAACAGCAACAGCACGTGGGAAAGGGCAGTGAATCTCCACGCATGCGGGTCATACGCGAGCCAATAGCGGAACCAAAGTGCTCAAGACATCGCGCATGCTCTTCCCAGGTGAACGCGCGCTCTTGTCCATTGTTGTTTTCAGCAATCCATTATTATGCATCCTCCCGCAGCCCCTAGCACACCCGCGGAGCTTCTTCGTTCTCCTGTACCCATCTCGCGCCCCTCTCTGTCATCCCCACTCACCGAGGTGGCGCGGTTCCACTCTCCCAGCTCCAGGGCGCGGATGTCGGGGCGGAAGCGGCAGTCGGTGGGCGGCAGGAACTGCACGATGGGGTCGGCTGGGTCGTTCATCCCAAGCGCGAACCTGCGGGGATGCGGGTAGGGTACCAGCCACTTTCTTGCCCCGTCATCATAAGCCGATATATACAGCGATTCCATGTCTCATGGCTGGCACATAATTGATGTGTTGCTTGACACATACGCGACGTCCTTTTCCAGCCTAGTAGCCTACGCCGTCAGCCCACCCATCCCGCAGCCTTGGCGCTTCGCCATGCCTTACGCCCCTCCCCTCCCGCCGCCGCAGGCACCGCAGGGCCTCTCTCACCGCGACATGCAGTACTGCTCCGTGGGGTTGGGCACCCCGAGCGGCCGCGTCCAGATGAGCTGCGGCTCCGTGCTGGCGCCGCGCTCCGCTGCCGCCGCGGGCGTGAGCGCCGCGTTGAGCGCCACCATGGTGCTGCCGCTGATCTTCCACACCTACACGCATGTGGGTGGGGTGCCGTACAGCAGGTGGGTGGGTGGCTGTTTGCGTGGCAGTATGGCGGCGCCTGCCAGGCTGGGAAGCGAGGCTGGGGCGCCGCCACTTCACAACCTGCGTAATGCCGCCGCGCCCCCAGCCGCATCCGCTCCCCCACGCTCACCTCCTTGCCGAAGGCGTCGTACACCGTGCCCTCGCACTTGCCGCGCTCCTTGAGCACGCCGCGGCAGGGCTTGATGACCAGCCGCGACGTCTCGCCTGCAGCAGGTGACGCAGCGGTCAGGGGTATGCGGGGCGCATGCGGTCACACTGAAACCAGTATTATACGTATTCCCGCGTCAGCGCTGCAGTCGCCAAGCAGCCGGACTCCTTAAAGCACCTGGGACCGGACCGGCCGCGCGTGCGCCTCACGCCGCCAGGCGGCCCGTCACGCACCCGTCTTCTCGTTGCGGATCTTCATGTCACAGGACAGGTCGATCCAGAAGCGGCCCAGGATGACGTCGTTGATGGTGATGGTGCCCAGGTTGAACCTGCGGGCCCGCGTGTGCGAGCGCAAGCATAGTTTAGGAAAGATGGAGCAAGGAGTCCGACAGGCCGACAACCAGCCGGCCCCGCCAGCTGTTACCCCCGCAGCGCCGCCGCCTTCACACAGCCCCGTATCAAGACGCGCACTCCGCGCACACGCACCTGTACTCCTCGTCCCAGGCTTTGAGGCGGACCTCCATGTGGCCCGCCAGGATGCACTCAATGGCCTTGCCCCAGAACTTGGTCTTGGTCTCCACCTCGCCGTATAAGGAGTAGCCCTGCTCGCCTGCGGGGGTCGGGGTTGGGGGCGAGGGTTGCAATAATCTGTCGCGAAGTAAAGCTGGTTGGCAGCAGGATGGGGCGAAGAAGAGTTGCCAGCGCCATGACTGGCCGTGCCAAAGAAGGGACCATCGTCCGGTTTAAGCCTCAGAGGCGCACGAACGGATACGATTGGACGGTTGCGGTTATGAGCGAGCAAGAGAGTAAGGGCGTGTCTAGTCTCATGATCATGGCAGACGGCTGTGCGAGAACACTTCAGGCCAAAGTTCTGTGGCCGACATGTGGAGCGATGACTGGGGCGCGCTGCTGTGGCACGCACCTGCGCCCTCGCCCACGAAGCACGACACGGGCGGGTGGTGGCTGACCTGCTCGCACAGGTACCTGCAAGAAGGCAGGCGGCAGTAGCGCGGCAGCAGCAGCAGCAGCAGCACCGGCATTCTTAGTCACTCACACTGCATACCGAACAGGGCATGGTGGCATGGGGACCGCGCGGATCAGGGCGCTCCTGGCGCATACGAGCCCGGCCGCCGCTGCGACACAGGTCGGCCGCTAACCGCCCTCTCTCACCCCCGCGGCTCGTCGTTACCCCAGGTGCTATAGCCCCTTGTCGCCATCGCATCCGCCGCCGCATGCGCACCTGGCCGTGCCGTCGGGCGCCACCCACTCGAAGGTCTCGCCCAGCAGCGGGTTGAAGGGCTTGTTGTCGCGCTGCGGCTGGCTGTTGTAGCCGGCCAGCAGCCAGCAAGACACCAGCATCAGCCGGTCAAGGCTGTGGAGCGGGAGGGGGTTCCATGCATGTTAAATTAATGAAGAAGGAGATGTAGGGGGTGCGCGTGCAGGTGCAGGTGCAAAAGAAACGGAGGTGGTCAAGGGGACGATTGAGAGCTGAAGTGCACCTCTGCGCAGGGGTGCAGTACTGCAAGGCAGGGGCAGCCGCATGGCTGCATGACCGCCGCCTCACCACCCGGCCGCGCATGCATGTGCTGCTAGTTGCTCACCTGTTGGGCGTGGTCGCGGCCTTCTCCAGCAGCGTGCGGTTCTCAAGCACCTCCGCCATGCTGTGCGTGTGGCGTTGAGCAGCAGCAAGGAGCATGACTTAATTGGCGCGACGCGGGCGGGGCGTGTGTGTGTGTGTGTGTGTGTGTGTGTGTGTGTGTGTGTGTGTGTGTGTGTGTGTGTGTGTGTGTGTGTGTGTGTGGTTACCCAAACTAAACCAAACCCAATGCATAGGGGGGGTAGCCATCCATGCGGACGGTGTGGGTCAATCGCATATGAAGTGTCAATGCCCAGGGGGGGTAGTTCATTCCAGAAACCAGAAGCGAAACGACCAGGAGAACCCGAACCAGCCAGCCCATGGGGGCAAAGGCAGAGGCAGGAGTCTGCCCAGGCCTGGAACCATTCAGCCCGTCATACCATGCACAAAGCCTTCAAGCACAACGCACGCCACGACTCCTATGCCGCCCCACTCATCCCGCCCCCTGCAATGGCCAGCAGCCAAGCCACACCCAAAAGGCCCCCAAACCGCCAACCTGTGGCGACACGGCGCCCTGCCCGGCCGCTGCGTCAGCCCCCCTACCGCTGCGTCATGGAGGTGGGCTCGTTGATGGTGGCGGGCATGGTGATCTTGGTGAGGTCGCGGCCGATCATGTTCTTCAGGATGCTCCAGATGCTGAAGCCGCGCCCCAGCGGCTTGGGCGCCGGCAGCCGGTCGCGGCCCTCGTACACACGCGCGCGGCCGCTCATGTCGTAGGCGGTGGAGCCGGCGCGGATGAGCGCGCCAGCGCCAGCGGGCGCGGCGCCAGTGCTGGCCATGAGCGCGGTCTCGCTGTCGTCGTCGTCGTCCTCCTCGTCCTCGCCCAGTGTGGCGTCCGTCTCCTGCGGGACGAAAGTGAAAGTGTTCGGCATTCGGCAGTTACTGTACCGTATGAGGTGGCGGCGAGAGGGACGCGGGGCAAGGCTCGGCGTGGTGAGAAAGCGGACGTAACTAAGGGCAGCAATCGACAGCGCTGTAGGAATGCGGTAGCTGTTGTTGCGCCCGGCTGCCCGGACGCCAGCTGTTTCCTCACCTCGCCCCTGCCCTTGCCACCCTTGTGCCCGCCCTTGCCCTCGTCCTCCTCCGCATCCGGCGGCGGCGGTGTGTCCGCGGCCAGCAGGTTCTTCAGGTGCTCCGCGTTGCGGTTGGCGGCGATGTACTCCACCTGCAGCAAAACACACGTTGTTTATGTTTGGGAGCGAGCGCCCGGCAAAATGCATCAGGACGGGTTAGGGGTGTCAGCGTGGAAGCCCGCGTGCGTCGCTGCAAGCAGGCCCGTTAGGTGCGGCCAGTTAGCTTGTCCTGGCAGTAATCATTTGCCGCGCGCAGCACGCACGCGTGCATGTGCACAAACCCCACCCGCCCACGCGCCGCCCTCTACCGTCCTGACCTGCCGCACCACCTCCAGTGCGTTGAGCACCTCAGCCTGCTGCGCCAGCTCTGCCGCGTCCTCCTCCGCGTCCTCGTCGTCGTCCTCCTGCGCAATCAGGCATAGCATGACCATATGCGCAAAGACAGGACGCGTGCGGAACAACAACAGCTTGCCGGCAGCCCAGCCTGCAGCGCAAGCTGTCCAGGAAGGTGCCAGGAAATGCACAGCCAGGAGCCCACGCCCGTCGCAACTGCCCACCAGCCCTGCAAAACCGCCCGCCCTCGCACTCACGCCCTCCATCTCCTCGTCGCCCGTGCCGGGGTAGTGGCCGTGCGCCGTGAAGGGGCCGCCATCGTCGTCGTCTGTGTATATGCGCCGGTGCAGGTGCGGTGCGTCGTCGTCAAGAATGGAGTAGTCCACACCTGGCAGGTGGTGGGCGCGTGCAGCGGAGTGCGCGTGCGGGGTAGCACCGCGTCAACTCCAGCTGGGCCGGAGCCGCTCACTGTGCATACGTGCGTGCATTGAGCTATCGGTGTTCTTTGCCCCTTTGTTCCCGGCCCCAAGCCCTAGCACCGCGATTTCCAGCCTTTGGAAAAGCTTCAGTATGTACTTTAGCACTTGCGGCTGTCCCGCCAAGCCACCCAGCCCCTCTCCTTCCGCGTGGCATCACACTGCCATGCCATGCGCGTGGGCATGCACATAGGCAGCACGCACCCTCGTCAAAAGCTTCTACCACGTCGAACGCATCCTCATCCGCGGTGCAGGCGCTGCCGTCACTCATGGCGTCATCATCGGCGCCCGTGGTGCCGCCTGCAACGGCCGCCGCCGCCGCGGCCGCGACGCTGGCACGAGCGGTGGAGGCACCGGCTGCGCCCGACACGCCGGGCGTGCTCAGGCCGCGCGAGCGGGCGCCGCTGCGGTTGGCGTTGGCGCGCACAATCTGCAGCGTCCTGTGAGGCGCAAGCCATGCATGCAGGCATCAAGCTCCACTTAATGCAGCTGAATCCCATAGCGTAACATGGCAGCGAACCTGCCACGGTACGGACATGCGCTAAATTGCGAATGCGGAATGCGACACCGACTGTACACGGTAATATCCAGCTATACCAAGTTGAAGTCCTACGAACATGTCCCAGTAAATCTCGGGCCACTGCCGCCCATGCCAGCAGCCCGCGAACCTATGATCCCCCCGGCCCGCCGATGCTGTTCCTGGTGATGTTCCTCCAAGACCGCCTATGATCTTCTTTTTGATCTAAATGCATGGAAGCCCCAATCCCCTGCGCACTTGTTGAGAGCCGCGTTCTCCGCCTCAAGCGTGGTGATGCGCAGCGCGTCGGCGTGTAGCGCCGCCCGCACCGCCTCCATCAGCGCGGTCATGGCGCCCGTTAGCGTTGCCGCTGGCGCGCCTGCAGGCACCAGCAGCGGCGATATCAGCATCCGTGCATGGACAATTCGTCCAACGTGTAGGGTAGTTGTATGCCTGTCACAAGCGCTGCTGCTTCGCTGAAGGCTCAGGCGCCCTGCAGACACGAGGCAGCCCTCCGGTGTACTGGGCCAGGGGTCAATCAGCACACACACGCACCTGGGGCAGCAGCGCGAGAGCGGCTGCGGCTCCGTGCCAGAAGGCCCAGCCGCTCCTGCGACGGCTCCCGGTCCGCAGCCTGCGCCGCGACGCCGGCCAGGGACGCATGCCCGGCGGAGCCTCGCCCGTTGTGCGATTGCCGGCCGGGGCCGGACGGCGAGTGCGCCGGCGCGTCTGCAGCTGAGCCCGAGCCGCTGATGTTGTTGGCCGCGGAGGTGTGGCCGTGCTCGGCACTGCCTCCGGGCACGCGGGTGCCACGGGAGCTCAGCGCCGCCGCGACGGAGCTGTGGTGCGGCAGCAGCGGCGTGGACAGGTGCCCAAAGCCTGCAGGCCGGCAGCATTGCCAAAGCTTTTCGTTGGACGGCCATGCCTGCTCCACAGCCTTCCCCCTGCAGCAAGTACGACAGCCCCAACGGGAAACATCCCTCCCTACCGCAGCTCCAACCGCAGTCCACGACGCTGCCAGGCCCTACGCCGCAGCCCCCAAGCTCCGCACCCTGCAAGGCGTCCCATAGCCGGCGACCCCGCACCACCCACCCACCCGCCGCGGCGTTGGCCAGCTGCGAGCCCAGCGCCGCCATGTGTCGCTCCACCTCGGACACGTGCGGCGCCAGCTCCGCCAGGCGCTCATGCACGCGCAGGCGGATGCGGCGGCGCTGCTCCATGTCCTGGTCCACCGCGCCGCTAGCCACGGACGGCAGCGCGCCCGCCACTGTGAGGATGCCGGCGGCGGCGTGGTCAGGTCAGGTAAGGTCAGGTCAGGTACACAACGGACAAGCGAGTTGAAGGCGAGGCAGTGATGCCGCTTGCAGCAAGACGCGCGGGCGCATGATAGACGTTTACGCCGCTCGCCCAGAGACAGGCTCATGGGTTCTTTCAACTGTATTGGAACAAAGCCGCAAGCCCGCTCCGCGAACGTGGGGTCCCATGCCCACAACCCAGACTGCCGTACACTCTACCGCGCAACACACACAGTTTATGCATGTGCGCCGAGCTCTCGGCAGCGCTCACCCGCGCCGTGGCCGCCCTCGCCTTCGCCGCCCCCGCCCGCCGCCGCCGCCAGCGTGTCCACCACCTCCTTGTGCTTGCGGTAGGTGGCGATGGAGTCGCGCAGGCAGGTCAGCCAGGGCTGGCGCTCCTCGGGCCGCAGCACGCGCAGGAAGATGGTGCCGCTGGGCGTCTCCAGCCGGATCTGGCGCGGGTGCGAGTCGTCCTGCGCCACCGTGGCGTCTACCAGGCTGGTGCTCCACACCTGCGGTGGGGTGGGCGGTCGTGGGGTTGCACGTTCATGCCAGAGCCCCAAACTCATACCATAACCCAATGAATTCATAAGCCTAAGGAAGAGGGGGAGCACCAACATGATTATGTATGTTATGTTGTGGTGGGGTCGGGGTCGGCTTACCAAAGGAGCCGAGGTGCATGCCCTTTAGGCAAGCTGCTGTCCACAAGCCTTGGCCAGGTGCGGCATCACCGTGTGGCGCCGGCCCCTCCCTCCCGCCCGCAGCACCGCGGCCTCACCTTGCCCTTCATGTTGGCGCGTTTGTAGATGAGCAGCACGCCCGGCGCCTCGGAGGCCACGAAGTAGCGCTTGTGCCAGCGCTTGAAGTTGCCCAGCCACAGCCACATGTAGCTGGCGGGCGGCATGCCGTCGCGCTTGAGGCGCAGCGCGGCCGCCGTGTACCTACAGCGGGCGTGCATATGTGAAATGGAATTGCGAAATGGTGGACAGAAGTGCGCGCGCAGCGTAGGCATGGGGCGCAAGGACAGCGGCGCGGCTTGCGGAGCTGCATGGACAGAGCTCAGGCGCAGCCCTCCCTTGCAGTCCTTTCTATACTCCCAAAAGTACCGGTAATGCTCCTGCGAGCAAGCACTGATTCGTGCCGCTTCCCCAGCGCCATGCACCCACCTGCCCATGGCGGCGCCCGCCTTTGTCTTGGCCATGACCCGGAATGGCGTGGCAAGGTAGGAGAAGGGGTTCACGGGGTGGTTGGGCGGGTTGAACGCCTCCGCGTTGTTCAAGGTAGGCGATACGCCGCCCGGCACACCCGCCCCGCCCGTGCTGGCGCTCATGCCGCGCATGTCGCCGCCGCTGGTGGCTGACATGAGCGTCGAGCTCGGGCCGGCCGCCGCGGTGGCACTGCCGCCCGCGCCCCCGGCGGCGGCGGACTCGTCAGCGAAGGTGGTTTGCTTTTTGCGCCCCAGACCCGTTACGAAGTTGAGCCGCTGGCCGAGCTGCTGCAGCCGGCCGCGCTGGGAGCCGGTGGACTGAGTGGACGTCGGCGCTGCAGGGTGGCCGCTCGCTGTGGTGCCCTTGATGTGCAGGCCGGAGGGCGGCGGTGGGGAGCCGGGCGCGCCCGAGGCGCTGCCGCCGCTGACCAGATGGTTGCCCGAGTCGGAGGAGCGCGCGTTCACGTTGGGTCCGGCGGCGCCGGCCGTGAATGCGCTGCCACCGTGCGCGGAGCCGCCGCTGTTATGTGCGTCGCTGTGGCTGTGCCCCTGCCCGGCGGCCAGCGCGCTGCCTTCTGAGCGCTTACCCATGTTGGGTACGCCCGAGGCGCTGCCGCCTGAGGCTGCGAGGCCCGCGTTACCGCTGTTCATGCCGCCGGTGCTGAAGCGCCCAGCCGCCGCCGCCGCCGAGGGACCGGTGGCGGATACCAGGTGCGCCGTGTCGGCTTTGTGGAGCGGCATGTTCGTGCCGGCGTCACCTCGTGCCTGCGTGACGTCGTTGCCAGGCAACCTGCGCACGCGCGGTGCGCCGATGGCTGGTGTTGGTGGGGCTACCGCGCACACTTCCCTCCGTCATCCTAGTGTTCCATCCAAGCCCACAATAGCATAACACACAACGCGCACCGTCAACCGTACATTGGCGGCCGTGAACCAGCCGTACCTGCCAGTGGCCGCTAGTTGGTGGGCTTTGACTGCTCGCGCCCGAAGTTGATAATAGGCGGCTCCTTGTACTTAAACTGCTTTGGGCTGTGGTGCAGCCTCGGGTATGGGATCTGATAGTGCCACGCGATCTCGTAGCGGTTCTCGCCCTCCCGCACCTGCGTGGGGTAGGCGGGCAGCACAGGGCACAAGACACAGGGACTGTTCAGGGTTTGGTAGAACTCCGTGACGCCCCGGCTGCCCAGGGCGCGGCTGCTTTTACATGACATAAATAGAGCATGTATCGTTCAGAACAGTGGAAGGACGCGGCTGTCGACATTCAGCTGCAGCACGCCCTGAAACGCAACATCGCCTGCCTTCCGAACGTGGCCGATGCACTGCCGTTGCAACAGCTGCCAGGAGCGAGACGTCGGAATGCTACACAATTTGCATTGCGTAGTCCTCCGCGCGAACGGGGATACCTAGTATCCGAGCGGGTATCATCCTTTTTGGTCTTTCGCGCTCACCCGCTCCTCCGCCTCGCGCCCAGTGAGCGCCCGGTGTTCACGGAAAAGCTTCCTGGCTTCTGTCCGAATGTACTCCCTCTCCTGCCGAGCGCACGGGTTGTGCAAAGCCAAACTCAGTCAATACCGTTCGCTCGCTCGCTGACTGGAGCTCATCGGTCGCTGAGGGCCTCACCTCCTGTGATCCCGGCCAGCGATAGCTGCTCCGAATGCACGAGCGGTAGAGGGTTAGGGCCCTGCTTCGCAAGGACATGTATGTATTGCAACGCACGCTCGAGGTGCAGCACTTGTGTCCTTATGGGTCTACGGGATGTAAAGTCGGTATTCAATTGAAGCATTGTAAAACGTGACTCGGGGGCAATCAGTTTGGCCGTGCCTTTGGATCGCAAGTCTCAATTTCCCCCACCTCCCGGCCTGAGTCCCCCGATACGATGCCGATCAATTCGCGCCGACTTAGGATGCTGCGTCAAATTACTGTGTTAACCGTGTTAAACGTGGTGAGTCACTTGAGTGGAAGTAGCTACCGTAGTTTTGTCGGGGCGCGGGTAGGGTAGAAGGCAGACACGCTGTCCCTGATCGCCCACTGACGACTGACATAGCCCAGTCAATGGTTATGTTATGCCTTTGTCCAACGTTGATCAAACTTGTGCCGTACTCCAGGCCAAGACTCACCACTTTGCAAGGGCTGACGCCTACACGCCCTGAACCTGCCATGTGCGGAACCTTGCCGGCTCAGGACTGTTCTCTTGGGTTTAACGTGCTTCAACCATTCACCCGCTTGAATGTAACACTGGAGTAGCACTTGTGCGCAACATTCTCGTGTGTACACAGGACTCGCTTCCAGAGCATTCAATGGCACCAAAAGAACCACATTAACATTTGTCGCGCTATGGCCCCTAAGGGCAGTTCAATGCACAGGTTGCTGATGTCCTTGATGGCCGCCGATGCTGATCCCTTGCAGTGCGGGCACCACACGCCAACGTGATTTGGACGCTCTGTCGTTGCGGGCGCGCTGTTGATGTCGATCCACTTCTTGCACCTCTTTGTGGAAGAAGCGCCCCGAGTACCGGACCGGGTCGACCTGCTTCAGCTTCTTGCGCCCGCCCTTGCTCCGGGCCGCCGGCTGCGCCTCCGTCTCCTGGCCGCTGCCGAACGGGGCCTTATGCGTGGCCGCCAGCTGCGCCTCCGCCTCCTGGCCGCCGCCGAACCAGGCCGCCTCCACCGCCTCGGCTTTGGCCGGGTTTGGCCAGGCATCTGGCCAGGCCGTGCCGCGAGTGCCTGCAGCGAACGGGGAAATCAGAGTTCTAACCCGAACTGTGCGGCCGTCGGCCGACTTCCCTGGCTTCCTAGCTCCTTGGCCGAGTTCCCTGGCTCGCATGCCCCCAAGGTGGAACTGGAAGCTTGTTACAGCGAGCCGACTCAGTCGATCCAAGTACTCAATCCGCTCATCATTCAGCCCCATCATCATGCTTGTCCACCCACCCACGGACCCACCCACCCAGCCAGCCGCAGCAGCAGCATCGCACGATGACAGCCGCAGCGGACTCGGCCGGCGGTGAGGGATCTGTCCTTTTTGCAAGTTGTGGCGTTCAGAAAATTTGCTGACGTGTATACCAGGCCATAACCATACCCCGGCACCCCGCGCGCACGGATCATGGTGCAAGGTGGAGAGTTACAGGTGTCGAAGCCGGTTTGGCGAACCCGATGTCCGGCTCCCCACACATCTGCACTTGGCAGGACTCTACCTGTCGCCAGGGTATGGAAGGCGGCACTGCATTATCTTAAGTAAATCGACCTGCAAAGTGCGTCTTATCAATGCCTGCCTTCACGTCGGCTTCCGCCTCACAGCCTTGCAGGACCTGAGTGCCCGTCCGCGGCCGGCTCGCATCGCCCTCGACTACCAGAACTAACGTATTGCTGCGACGGCCACACGACAACCCCCCAGCATCGACGTGTGCCTTGATCACAGGCACGCTCATCCTATCACGAGTACATGTGATGAACGGCGCATGGACCATGCTTTCCTCGATGGCGTCCTGTTTCACAACCATTGGAAGCACAGACGTGTGCCAACGTGCTGTCCGAAATGTGGCTTCATTGTTGTCACCGCCCCGCTGCGCCGGCCTGCGGACAAGGCCAGGCATTGCAGGTTGGGGACAGGTCAGGACCGGCACCTCAGGTTCACTCCTTCTACCTGCAATTATCATCTGCACTACCACGAAACAATGCAACAAATGCACAGCGCCGCGAGGATAATGTGCGGCATGCACGTCCTGCTTGCCGCCGCCGTCCTGGGCGTACGGGTCATGACCTACCGCATTTGCCCGCATGTTGTAGTTTCCGCCATCAATGTCGATGGGGTTGGACAGCGTCAGGGGCGATGTGCTGCGTGCGGAACATCAGCGTGCCTTAGTGGAGAGGCGGCGGCGCGATATGCTCCAAGCCTGGCAGCGACAGGGTGGAGCTGCCAAGTGCTGAGCGTTGTTGATGCGCGGGGTTACGGTATCTTTCTACAGCACAAGCTACGTGCGCGCACTGCGTCCAGATGGCGGGCAGATCACGCCGAGGAAGGGATATGTCGGCTGCCGGCGTGCAGGCACTGAGGCACGAGCCTCACCTGACAACATTAATGCCACCAGTGCCCGTGCCCAGCGCCTTGGCAGCTGCAAACAGGCAGTACAGCAGCTGATGCATAAAAAGGTACAGCTGATGCAGTACAGGTGCAGCTAATGCAATAGAGTTACAGCGTGCCGGTGGCTTTGACGCTCGCTGCAGGCCGCCATGCGCCTGTCGCATGCACGCGCAGTCAACACACCTGCAAGGGCCACGTCGTCTCGTGGAGCTGCTGCGGCGGCAGCGGTTGAGGTGGCGGTGGCAGGGGCGGTGGCGCCAGGGACGCTGGATGACATTGCTTGTGCCATCGGCGCCACCTGCTGTGCATGCGGATGCATTAGCGCGTGTGCATTGTGCAAGGTCTGGGTTACCTGTATGCGCCAGGTCTGCGCCAGGGGTGTCAACACCAGGCGTTTTTAAAGGGGAGTCGCCGCGTCAGCACCGCCATCTGCAGCCCCACCTGAGCACCAGGCGCCGATGCGGCTGCAGATGGCATTGCCAGCCCCCCACTCTGTACCGCCTGCAGTACCGATTAGCGCATGTCCGCACTGATATAGTTACAAAGTAAATGGGTAATTAGGCTTTGCGGTCAGCTGGCCCAAGACTGCCCGGCACATATGGCGCACCCCAAGACCCCTTACCTGCAACAAAGCTGTCAGCTTTTCCGGACTGAAGGTATCCCTGTACGGTTGATGGCGCGGGTACATCATACGGTAATGAACATTGGCGTGATTGTCTGCGAGACCGGCCGTGGATATGATGCCCTTCAGCGGCACGCACCAAGGCACCCACTGCTTGAGGCCGCGTGATGGGGCGGCAGCAGCGGCGGCGATCGCAGGCTCCAGGCGCGTTGATCCGGGGGCAGCCGCGGCATGTGATGCTGTGGTGCTGGCTGCTGCTGCTGCTGCTGCTGCTGCTGCTGCTGCTGCTGCTGCGGCGGTGGCGGTGGCAGCAGTGCTCGAGCCGGCGCCAGCGCCATTCACGCCATCAGAGAGGACACGGCCTGCAAGGTGCGGGGAAGGCCCGGCCCAAGAGTGCTTGAGCCTCGACAGCTCACCGTAGCCTCGCAGGCGCACAGCTCTGCTGCGCCTGCACTGGCCGCTCAGCCACACGCACGTAAGCTGCTGAGCCCACCTGCCTGAACGGCCACAGCCACCAGCACGCAAGCGACTGCAAGCAGGCGAAGCCTGGACAAGGCGGCCGCGGTGCGCTGCAGGCGCGTCATGGGCGCAGGGGCCTCCTGCAGCTTGGTAAGTGCGTGCTACGCGCGTAAGTTTGAGTATAAATTGCGCGTATGCGGCGATGCGGTCCTGGGGAGTAAAACGTTGGTGAAGCAAAAAGGAGAGCCGCGGTGGAGCACGCAGCGCCGCTAGCGTCTGGAGTGATGGATATGCATCACCCTTCAATAGCCGAAACATGCCTGTGATTCCGTGGGTTTGCTTAAAGGCATGCAAGGACAAGAACTAACAGCTTAACATGCAGTGTTGCGAGCATGCAAGGGCTGAAGAGGCTGCTGCAGGGGGGCTAACGCGTTCTGACGCCAGTCGCGCGGGTCGGGCCGCGGGAGCACCCAGTGCCTCTGGGCATGTCGCGTCTGAAACTGTTTAGGAAAGCTTCCTCCCTCCCATTGACGTCATTGGATGGGACAAGGGCCACGGCAAGTTGCTGGTGGAAGAGCTGCCGGGCCTCGGGGGGCAACCGTGAGGGGCAACCCTGACAGCGCGCTGACACGCAGCATGCATGGAGCCTTAACTCCTTGGCTGGCGGATGCATTGGGGACCATACGAGCGCAATTCAATTCCCAAACAGAACATGAGCACGTCTCCTGTTAAAGAAACACGCAAATTTCAGGGCAGTGCACTCGCTAAACGGTGACTTGACTGCTCGACGCGATACCCTTTCCCCAGTTTGCCCGTATTCCGCACCAATTGCAATCAGTTTGCTATATAGTCAATCTCACGGTGTTCAGCGGTGGAGCAGGCGGCGGCGTGTCGGGTCCATGGCGCAGCCTGTGAACTAAGCTATGAGGGCTGGGCCCACGCCGCTTGTATCTTCTGAAGGAAAGCTACTTGGTCATCAACCTTGCGCCAGGAGCAGGTACCGGCATTTGGGTGCCTGCACCAGCGCTTGCGGACGCCGAACCGCCTCTCTCGGATCCCTGAACCGAACGCCCCAATTATGCGCAGGCCAAATGTAAAAAGCACGTCGCGATGGCCCACGGCTTCGCATGGGGCTTCCGGAAGCAGCAGAGTGAGTTTACAGCCGCCGGGCTTGCGGTCAAGCGATCAGCGCGCTAAATATAGCAGTAAATCCGTTGCATGATCATGGCCCAATTGTGCCGGCTCGCGGGCTCTTTCGTGGCATAGGCACAATAGTGGACCTGAATTCTTTCCTGGTGCGGACCGCAGGGGTCGTTACTCACACGGCGAGCGGCCGCGACGCCCTCGGACTACTCCATCAGCAATAATGCCAGCATTCGGCGTCTTGACCTGGGCCGATCGCTTGGCTCGGACCAGGCGCAATCCATCTCGGATGCCGGTCCCAGCACGTCTACGTCTGGGCCCCCCTCCGGGGGCGTGCTGGCCTGGCGGGAGGGCGTGACGGACCAGGCGCTCGTACCCAGCACCAGCAATGGCGCGGCTTCGGGGCTGCACACAGCTGCCGTTTCAGGAAGCCGCAGTGTGGGCAGGGGTCAACGGCGAAGCGTGCAGCTGCTGCCCCTCACACGGGTGCACAACGGCGCTTCTCCTACCTCTGCATCTGCGGCATCACGTCAGCAAACACGGAGCTCAGAGGCACTGAGGGAGGCTGCTGCTTCCAACGCGGGCAGCACCAGTGGGGCTGCTGCTGATCAACGCAGCGGCGCGGGCGGGACACCTGCCGACGACACCCTGGTCAACGGCCAGCAGCTGCCTGGGCCAGAGACGCAGGGCATCCCCCTGAGCCAGGCCCTGGCCCTGCCTCCATTCCACGGCAGCAGCAGTGGCGTTGGCAGCAGCAGCAGTAGCAGTAGCATGGCTGGCGACATCGGCAGTAGCGGCAGCAGCAGCAGCCTGGGCGTCGTGGTGGACTTGTCCGCGTCCATGGTGACGCGGTGGCTCGGCGGCGGCAGCGCCAGCCTAGGCGACTGGCTGCGGGCAGCGTTCGCGCGGAGCGCGGTACCGGACCTCGAGACGGACTCATGGCAGCCCCAGACGCACACGCCGGGGCAGCGGGGGACGCGGCAGGAGCCGCCGGCGCATGGCGGCGAGGCCGCGGCGCCGCCGGCGGGGTTGTCAGCGGAGCTGGCTGCGGCCCCCACAGTCGCACATGGCGCGCATGCACTGGACCCATTCGATGACTCGGACCTAGAACCGGAGCTTCTAGTGCATGCGGACACAGGGGCAGCGCAAGGGGCAGCGCAAGGGGCAGCGGAGGCGCCGGCGCGTGTGTGGGGCAGCCGGGAGGAGGCGGAGGCGTGGGGCGCGGCGGTGGCGGCGTCTGCCCTGGCCGGTGCGGGTGGCAGCGGCTACGGCACTGCCGGCGCGCTGGCAGCTAACAGCCGCATGCAGCTAGCGCCACCGCCCGCGCGGCGGGGGCGTCCGACCGCAGCTGCAGTAGCAGCAGCGGCCGCCAGCTCCGCGGCCGGCTCCGCAGCATCCACCTCGTCTCTTTCATCCTCTCCATCCTCGTCCTCCACATTGCTGTTGGCGCTCGCAGCCGGCGACGGCGCCGGCGACGCAGCCGCACCCGCAGCATCGTCCTTACTGCAGCCGCAGCTGCTGACGGCGGAGCTGTCGCGCGCAGCCGACTGGCAGCAGCTGGCGGCGCTGGTGGTGGCACACGGTGATCAGCTCGACGCCATCCACGTCAGCGCCGTACTCGTGCGGCTGGCGAAGCTGTACCGGTCGGACCCGCACTGCCTGCTCAAGCAACCGGCGGCGGCCGCGGCCGCGGCAGTGGCAGCGGCCGGCGCGGACGGGGCGGCGGCGGCGCAGCCCGCAGGGCGAATGCGGCGGCGGCGGCTGCAGCTGCGGCTGACGACGCTGCACCCGCAGCTGGGGTATGTAGTAGATGAGCTGCTGCGGCGGCTGCCCGGCCTCATGCCGCATGCGGGGCCGCGCACCGTCTCCAACATGCTGTGGGCGCTGGGCGTGCTGGCGCCGCTGCTGCGCAACAGCCCGGCGGCGGTAGGCATGCCGGCGCCCTCGGCGGCCCGGGTGGCGGGCCGGCGGGCGCCGCCGCGGCCGCTTCAGCTGGCGACCCGGCTGCGGCACCTGCGGCCGTCGGTGGCGGCGGCGGCGCCGCTGCTCGCGGCGAAGATGCGGCACTTCTGGGGCCAGGCCGGCCCGCAGGCACTGGCGCTGACCGTGTGGGGCTGTGGCCGGCTGCGGCTACGGCCGGGGCCAGTGTGGGTGTCGGAGTTCGAGGCCGCGAGCGGGCGGCTGCTTGCGGCGGGCGCCTTCAGCGCGCAGCAGCTAAGCTACAGCCTGTGGGCATTAGCGGCACTGCGACTGCGGCCGGAGGCACTGTGGCTGGCGGCGGCGCGGCGGGCGCTGACGGCGTTGGCAGCAGCTGCTGCGGTGGTCACGGGCGCGGGGACAGAAGCGGGGACGGAAGCGGAGCGGCAAGGAGGCGCTGAGGCAGAGGCGACAGCAAAGGCGCAGGGCTCGCAGTCGGGCCTGCCGAGCGCACAGGCGCTGGCGACGATGCTGTGGGCATGCGTGGTGCTGCGCGTGAAGCTGGACGCGGCTGCAGAGGCCGCGGTGGCGGCGGGGCTGGCGGCGCGACTGGAGGCGGAGGGCACGACGGCCGGGCCACAGGCCCTGGCCATGAGCTTGTGGGCCTGCGCGCGCCTGCAGGTGCGGCCGCAGCGGCAGCTGCTGGCAGCCTGGCGCAGCGCCGCCTCCTCCGAGCTGCTGGCGGCGGCCCCCGCGCGCTCCATCTCCAGCATGCTGTGGGCGCTGGCGGCACTGCGTGCGGCGCCGCCGGGCGCATGGGTCGACAGCGCGGCGGCGGCGCTGCTGGCGCGCGCGCAGGAGGGCGCGCTGGGGCCGCAGGCGCTGTGCAACAGCTTGGGCGCGCTGGCGCAGCTGGACTGCCGCGTGTCGGCGGCCTGGCTGGAGGGTCTGAGCGCCGCGCTGCCGCCGCAGGTGCTGCGCAGGCTCGGGCCAAGCGAGCTGGGCGTGCTGCTGCACAGCCTGGGACGGCTGGCGGCGCCGCACAGCGGCAGCAGCTGGAGCATGAGCACTGGTGGCGGGCGTGGAGTCGTCGTGGCGGCGGCGTTTCTAGCTGCCGCTGACGCGGCGGCGGCCGCGGCGCTTCCGTCCGCCTCGGCGGACGACCTGGTGGGCATCTGCGGCGGCCTGCGGGCGCTGGGGCTGCGCCGGACAGGCGCCGTCCCTGCCCCTGGCGCGGTCGGGGCCAGTGTGGCGCTGCAGCGCGCGCTGACGCGCCGCACCGTGAAGCTGATGCAGGCGCGGTCGCTGGGCACGCGGCACGCGGCGGAGGCGCTGGCGTGCCTGTCAGCCTTTTGCGGCCCGGCCATGTGGGAGCGCGGCAGCACCGGCGGCTCGCCGGCGGCCCCCGCGCACACTGCGGGCGCCGGCGACGCGCTGCGCTCTGGGTCGGATGTCGATGACGAGCTCGAAGCCGCGGACTGCAGTGATGACAGCGACGACAGCCAAGCTGCGGAGGAGCGGGCTGTTTGGCAGCAGCAGCAGCAGCAGCAGCAGCAGCAGCAGCAGCAGCAGCCTGAGGCAGCGCAGCTCGTTGGCCAGCGGCGGCGGCGGTGCGGCGGGCGCGCCGGCTGGCGCGCGGGCAGCGGCACCTCCCCACGCAAGCTGGTACTGGAGCTGGTACGGCACGTAGTGACGGCGCGGCTGGACCAGACCGACGTGTTCGATGTCGTGACGGCGCTGACGGCGGCGGCGGAGTTAGGCCTGATCGCACAGTCGGCGGCGGCGCGGCGCGTGGTCATGTCGGCGGCGGCGCGGGCCGCCGGTCGCACCCCCGGCGCGCGGCAGGTGACGCAGCTGCTGTCGGCGCTGCGCACGCTGCGCGTGGTGCCGCCGGTGGAGTGGGTGCGGCACGTGGCGAGCGAGGCGGGCAGCAAGCTGCGCACCCTCAACCCGTCCGAGCTGGAGTCGCTGCTGCGCCTCATGCTCGTTTGCCCCGGCAGCGCGCCAACTACTCCGCCGTTGGCGACGCAGCTGCCGGTGACGACGCTGCTGGCGGCGTCGCAGCTGCCGCTGGCGGCGGCGCCCATCCAGCACCTGCTCGACCTGGCCGGCGCCGTGGTGGCGGCGGGCGTGCCAGCGGCGGCGCTGCCGCACGGATGGCTACCGGCGCTGGAGGCGGCCACAGGCGCCCGCATGGGCCAGCGCTGCGTGTCTGCCGGGGCGTTGGTGCAGCTGCTCGCGTGCATGGCCTGCATGGGCCACTTGCCTGGCAGCGCATGGCTGGCGACGTGGCACGAGTGCACGGCCGACCGCCTGCCCACGCTCTCGCCGTCGCAGCTGGCGGCGGCGCTGCGCCTGCAGGCAACGGCGGCGGTCGCAGCGGCTGCGCCGCCGCCACCGGCATGGCTGCGCGGCGCTGCCGCGGCGCTGGCCGTGGCGGCCGGCAGCGGCGCCATGGCGCCAGTGGACGTGTTGGCGGCGGCGGCGGACCTGCAGCGGCTGGGCTACGTAGATGAGGCCTCAACCTCATCACCGCCCGTAAGCAGCCTGGTGGCAGCGGCGGCGGCACAGCTGCACACGCAGCTGCTGTCGGCCGAGCCGGTGGCGCAGCTTGAGACGCTGGCGCGGCTGCAGGTGCTGTCGCCCGCGCCGCCAGCAGCGCCGGCGCGGGTGGTGGTGGCGGCGGAGGGCTGGGCGGTGGGTGTGCTGGACATGGCGCACGCCGTCATCACGCAGCAGCGGCCGCTGCACGCGCTGCTGTCTGGGCTGCAGCCGCGGCCGCAGCTGCACGCCGGCGTGGCGGCCTCGGCGCGGCCACCGCTGCTGTCGCCAACCTCAACAACGGAGGAGTCGGGCGCGGACGAGGCGGCCGCGCCGACCGCTCGCAGCCTTGCCTCCGCCTCCTCTGTCCTAGCCGCCGCCTCCGCCGCCTCCCCCTTCTCGCCAGCGGCCACCCAGCCGCTGGTGCTGCTGCTGTGCTCGATGGTGCGTTGGGGCCACAGCCCCGGCGCGCGCTGGCTCGCCGGCGTCGCGCGGCACGTGTGCCGCCAGCTGGAGGCCGCCGCGGACGGCGACTGCTGCGATGTTGCCGCGGGCGCCGACGGCAGCAATGGCTGCGAGCTTGCCAGTCCGTGCTGGAGCGCCGCGGACGGCGCGCGCGCTGTGTGCTGCCTGGCGGCACTGGGCTACGTGCCGTCAGCTGAGGTGGCGGAGCGGCTGCAGCGGCAGCTAGAGCCGGCGCTGGCGGCAGCGGAGCTGCCCGCGCCGCTGGCAGCCGAGCTGTGCGGCGCGTGGTGCGCCGTGCGGCGGCGGCCGCCACCGTCGTGGTGGCGGGCGGCTCTGGCCGGTTCCCTGGGTCCGAGCCGCCTGGCGGCGCTTAGTCACTCGGACCTGATCCGCCTACCGTACAGCATGGCGGCGTGTGGGCACGTGCCGCACCAGCGCTGGCTGGAGGCGCACCTGCAGCTGCTGCCCGAGGCGCTGGCGGGTGTCGCTTCGGCTACAGCCGGCGCCGGCAGCAGTGCCAGCATCGATGGCGCAAGCCCCGCGGCCGTAGCGGACGACCTGGCGAGCCTGGCCTGGGCACTGGGCAGTGCGGTGCACGAGGGCGGCTATCCGCCCGGGGTGCTGTCGGCCAGCGGCGCTCTGCAGGTGGGGGCCCGGACTGAGGCTTTGGGCGGAACCTGGTTCAGGTCTAGGGCAGGCGTCAAGACTCGTATGAAAGCGGCACGTAGAACGCCGGCCCAGTCTTCTGCAGTTTTAACTTGTACTAACCTGCGTCTCCGCATGTTGCTGGCTTTGTTTGTAGGCGTTGCTGGCGGCCGCGCGTCCGGCGCTGCCGCTGATGGGCCCCGGCCAGCTGGTGCTGCTGGTGGAGGGGCTGGCGCGCAGCCGCCACCGCCTGCCGCCGCCGTTCACAGAGGCCTTCACGGCGCAGGTGGCGCGCCAGCTGCAGGCGTGCGGGTGAGCGAGCGGCTGTTTGACAGTACATGCGACACAGGGGACACATGCATTGAGGCCGCATACTGCGCGCAGCTGCTGCGTGGACCTGCTTGTGCACCGTTCGGTGTCGCTGAGGAAGGTGCTGACGGGCTGCTTGGTCTCGTGTGTGCTCTCGCCCGCGCTCCCTCAGGGCCTCCGACCTGGTCAGTGTGCTGTACTGCCTCGCGTTCCTGGACGCCCGGCCGCACGTGCCGCGGCCATGGCTGGCGGCGGCGCTGCAGCGCACCGCGCAGCTGCTGCCGGGCCTGCTCACCTCACCGGAGGAGGCCTATCGCGCAGGCGACCTGGCGTGGGCGGTGGCCGAGCTTGACCCGATGATGACGCCGCCTTCGGCATCAGCGTCGGCGGCGCATGCCGGCTGTGCCGGTGGCGGTGGAGAGTCTGGGGAGCTGTCAAGGCCCTTCCTAGCGCTGCTACAGCGGCAACGTGCGGCGCTGGCCGCAGCAGCAGCGGCGGCGGAGCGCATAGGCCGTGAGCGCGACCGCGATGATGGCAGCAGCGGTGGCAGCACAGATGGGCCTGGGCCGTCGTCCGGAAGCAGTGGCGGCAGCGACGGCGGCGGCGCAGCTGGGATTGGGCGCCGCCGGCGTCGCAGCCCGCCGCGCCGTGGCGGTGGCGTGGGCGGCGCGGGCGTGGCTCTTGAAGAAGCAGCCGTGGCCCTAGAGCTACCCTCCATCACGTCAGCAGCGGGCGCCATCGCGGCCGCTGCCAGTGCCTCGGCCGCTGCTGGCACTTCTGCCGCCAGCCGTGGCGCTGGCAGCAATGGGCTGGCGCGGACCTGGCGTGGGCGTGGCATTTTGGGTGCAAGCAAGCTGCGCTTCAAGCGCTCGGCGTAGCCCAGCGGCGTACCTTCTCAGATTGACGGACTGCGGCAGTCCATGATATCTTCGCGACACGGCGAGGCGATACGGCTTACCTTACAGTTAGTAGGGCTTCCATGTGCGCGCAACAGGCAAGCTGGGCAATAGGCCAGGACAGCAGGACTGGGATGCTGCGCGATGTGTGTGGTGTTGAAGAACCCGTATGTTGTGTGTGCGTCTGTCAGATGTTGTGGGGGTAATGACGGCGTGGGAACAGGCTAGAAACAAACAGTTTAGGATGTACGGTAGTACAAAATTCGCACGGGAGCATTGATGTGTCAATACCACGCGTGGACGTGTGTCCAGTTCACTTGTGGTGCGTGACACAGGCGCACATTCGGACAAAACTTCAGGCTGTTGACCCGACATACAAAGCCTGAACGTTCATTTCGGGAACCGGAATGCTGCAATTGACGCTCGTGGGCAATGCGCAGCTGATTTGATTTGTCTGGCGGCAGTGTTGAGAAATGGTGTTGGGTCTGCAGCCTACAGCAGGCGAGCTGGCATACCCAGCGCTCTGCCGCTGGGCCCCTGCGCATCCTTACCGGTGCTGCACTGTGGACACTAGAAGGAAGCCTGCCTTCTATGGGCGACAGATGCGAAGACGATGCCGTGGACCGATGGACGACTGTCCTGAATTGCACGCCGGGCGTGTCAAGCGGCAATGGAGTTGGCAATGAGCAGCGCCATGGTAACGGCGGCCCTTCGTCATCCCCAAGCCCACAAGCAGCCGCATAGGCGCTGCACTCAGCTTTTGGACGCCACAAACACCATATAAAGCAAGAGCGCACATCAAAGCTTCTGTAAGGGGCGAAGCTTTACCGCGACCAATTCGCTTCTCTCTCCTGTTAATCCGTTCTGCTTTGCGCTGTTCTCGCTCATTGAAGCAGCGTAATTTGTAGTGTCCGATTCATTCAGTTAGGTGGCCGCCGCATTTTTTGCCCACAAGTCGCTCTAGGAACATTAGCAGACAGTGCGTCGCGGACCGCTGAAAATGAGCTACGATGAGGTGGAGATCGAGGACATGACATGGAACGAGAAGCTGCAGGCTTACACCTACCCGTGCCCATGCGGCGACCTCTTCCAAATCACGCTGGTAAGCTTCGCTGGCCGAGCGCACCACCCTATCTGCGACTGGGCATTGCATGGTCACGTATCGCTGAGGGCGCTGAGACCTTCGTGCTCGGCAGGAGGAGCTGCGAGCAGGCGAGGAGATTGCTCGGTGCCCGAGCTGCAGCCTGTATATCACAGTCATCTATGACCCGGTAAGGCCTCGCGCAGGTAGAGGCAGCTCGGGGGGGGGGCGGGGGGCTCGTGACCTCTTGAAGGTGTGCATAACGGGACGGCGGGCAGAGTGAATGGCTTGGTGGGACGGTGTGGGGTTTCTGACGGGGCCCTGGGGCTGTGAAGGTGTTCACACGTGCGCTGTCTATTTTCGCAACCTCGCGCTTGCACTGGCTTTGGATTTACGACGTCTGTCATGCCTGGTGAGCAGCTGCGCCCCAACCATGCTTGCAGGAGGATTATGAGAACGCAGAACCACCAACGGGAGGCAGCGACACGAAAGCGCCAGCTGCGCCGCCGCATACTCCAGAGGTGGAGGTGCACTGATGCCCGTAGACTACCTTGGATGGTTACTGTTTACCCACATCTGGGTGCTCTTGCTCACAGCTGGACCACTCGGGCTGGCCGCCAAAGTCCCAGCAGCTGGCCAAAGTGCTGACAGAGCAGGAGCCGCATGTTGCGCAACATGGGAGGTGGCCGCGTCGGCGCGGCGGCATTACAGCTTAGGGCGTCACAGAGAGGCTTGGCCCCTCTGCACGGGCGCAGGAGACAGGGGCACCACATGCGGGCGTGCGCGGTGTTGGGCAATGGTTGCGGCGATGCCGCGTGGCGTTTGCACGTCTACGCGCGGAGCTATCGTCGTAGAGTGCACTGCCGTGTCATCGGAACAGCGTGAGTTCGGCTGCAAAGCAGTCGCTTGTACAGCTGCTTAGCAGGTAGCACTGAGGAGGTGGGACGGGTGGATGCGCCCCATGCGGAATTGCATGGGCTCCACGGCAGAATTGCAAGATTGGTAGCGACGTGAAGCGCATCAGGCAGTGGCATGTTGTCAAGCAGGCATGTAGACAGGGCTGGCAGCGATAGTGCGAAGGCAGATATTGCATCATGCTGGACGGGACGCGAAGAGCCTGCACGAGAGACGAGCGAATTCACGGACGTACGGCATACGTCGGCATGGAACCAGGAGCTTGCAGAGTTGCAGGGGGAGGAAAGGCTTGTAGAATTGCAGTATGTGCACCGTGGAGTGGAAGAGGCATGACTAGGCAAGAGGAGGCCTGCAGGATGGCAAATAGCAACACAGCATACCGTATGTGCACGCCCTGTGGCCGGTGTCACGTACAGCCGTGCTGCGAGGTACACAAAGCAGGACGGTCGCATCACTTTTTTGAGAGGCTGCTGTGTTCACCGTGACATGTGTACAGGATTTCGGAGGCACAACGATTTGCACAGCCGCAATCGCGAAGCAGGTTGCCATTTGGTACTGTGAGCGTGGGTTTTGAGGCGGGCCGATCCCAATAAACCCACCACGCTTTTGTTGTGAGCTGTGATGGGGCATTTGGAATGCACCACCTGAGCTGATTGTGAGGTTGCGATGGGCAGATACATGCGCCGAACGACTGCATGGGCGATTTGGGTAGTACGAAGGTGATACATCACCTGGCTGCATGCGGGCCATGTGCAAACCGGCACCTCTGGCCACCTGTACACGCAGTCCTTAGCTTCTCATGTGGTGCCCGAAGTACAACGCCGATGTTGGCGAAGTTCGCCGTCGAGAGGTGTCAAGGGTCGTGGGGCTTCGGGGGGGAGGGCCACGGGGGAGGGCTGTGAACGCGGGTTGTTTGCAAGCGACAAGACTAACACCGCGCTGCAGTTATTTGCTCATGTAATATATCTTAGCATTCTCCGTCGGCTCTACGATCATTCGCATGCATACGGGAGACAAGCAAAGCCGACGGCAGCTTTTCGCGTCGTTTCTTGCTTCCTCCTCAATTTGTTGTAACTGCCACACCAGTGCTGTATAAATGCTGCTGCCTATCCATGAGACTCCAGGATGGAACGCCACCAGGCAGCAAAGCCGACAGCCCATAAAACTCCCAGTCCCAATGAAGTGTGCATCACGGCACGGGGCGCATACGAGCTGGTTGTTCCGTCTGATAGCGTCATATATCAAGCCTTACGCTTGCAGCAACTAATTTGAAGGCACAAAGGACTCGCTTGAAGGACTCGGCGTCAGTAGTGAGCATAACGCTGGGATTCGTCAAGCTAATGGCACTCTATATGACTATATTATAATGTATCATACGACATATTAGCAACAGGCCTGCGGGGGAGCGATGTGGCTGCTGCGCTGCTTCGGAGCCTCGCCAGCTGCCGATGGCGCACAGCCTGGACAGGCGAGCAAGTCTAACAAGACAGCAAACCAGCAAAAGCAGGCGGACAAGTCCGGGCTCACCCAGCATGGATGGGAACTGTCGTCGGCCAGCACGCAGGCGAAAGCTGCAAAGCTCGGGGAGGATTTGGACATTAAGCCACGAAACCATCGTCACGGCGTAGCCAGTTATGTCGGAGGGGGGTACGCGACCGAGGACACAATACCGCCCGACGGCAGGGAGCACCTCAGTCTTGCACCGGTAAGTAAATCAGATACTTATTGTTGGGGATGACAAGCTGATACGGCCGTAACTCTAGCCTGACAAGACCGCTTATGTGCATGCGGCAAGTGCAAGCTGCTCTCGCGCTGTTCCTTCGCGTTTTCCTGATTTCTGCAGATACCACGGCTTCAACAAGAGCGAGACGCGCTTGTACTGGCGACGTCACCAGCTATTATGTGAGCGAGCCTTAAAACCATTCGTGGCCTAGCGGGCTTACCTCGTGTGTTGGCTCTTCTTGACGCGAGTCGCTTAAACGAACCTGCTGGATATCGCATCCATTTTGCGGAACCTACCTTGTGAAGGAGTTTTCCTCACAGGTCGTATTTAGCAGGTACCAGGGGCGGACGCGACTTGACGGCAGCTCCGACCCCCTCACGCACCCCCAAGCGCACCCTCCTCCCTTAACTCCCGCTGCTTGCCTTGTCACGCGCAGAACTGTCTTCACAAGGGCCGACGGGGCCATCTTGCATGGCAACCCACGCTCTCTGGAGTACTATGGCGACCGCTCGGCAGCTACCCGGCAATCGCAGCCGCAGGAAATGGACGCCTTGCAGGCCCTCACCGACAGCCTGCACCCAGACGATCAGCAGCAACAGGAACAGCAACTGCAGGGAGACGTGCTGTCAGCGGTGTTCGCGCTGGAGCCTGCCAAGCGCACGCGCATGTTTGAGGAGCTGAGCCGTGTTGGGCTGTGGAAAGGTGCGAAAGTCTGACATGGTGGCTGAGCTCTGTGTGTCATGGTCATGGATGATTTGAAGAAGCTGTAGAAGACCTGGCTGCTCAGTATGATAAGGCCTGTCGGTATCACCGCATGGTCGTCTCGCTGGGCCACTGCCTGGTGCTAAATGGCCGTAATTCATGTGTGTATGTGTGTGTGTGTGTGTGTGTGTTTGTGTGTGTGTATGTGTGTGTGTGTGTGTTTTCACCGTTGCGCCGTGCCTGCGTCACCGGTGCAGGCGTTGTGCGCGTGCCGCCCACACTGAACGCGGAGGTGCTGGAGCAACAGCAGCAGCAGCAGGCGGCCATGGCGGCTTTTGAGCTGCTGGAGGAGGAGGAGGCGATGGAAGAGATCACGGCGGTGGTGAAGCAGCTGGAGAGCGACGAGGAGGAGGAAGGGGGCGAGGACGGTGAGGTGGTCCCGCGTCCAGGCGACCAGCGTCCCTCGCCGCCGCCGCCGCCGCCGCCGCCGCAGCAGCAGCAGCAGCAGCAGCCCGGTAACGGGGCACTTGTGTCGCTGAGGCCAGGCGCCTCCGGCAGCGCTGCGCAGCAGCAGCAGCAGCTGCAGCTGCAGCAGGCAGGCTCCTTTGGGCGCTCCGCACTGAACTTCGCCGCGTCGGCGGCGGTGGCTGCTGGGCGGCTGGGGCCAGGCCCCGGCTCGCAGGATCAACTGGCCTCCACGCCGCCGCTGCGGGTGAGGTCCAGCCGCTTCGCCATGCAGCCGCCGCCCGTCGAGCCGGTGACGGCCCCCGAAGTGGGTGACGGGGCCCCGGGCGCGGTGCTGCTGGTGCCGGACGGCAGCGGTGACCCTGGGGAGCTGACCCCCACCAGCGCGGCGGAGGTGGACTTGGAGTGGAACAACAACCGCGGCAATGGGCGTGAGTGGCGGCGGCGCCGCGTGTTGTGTGCTTCTTGCCCGATATGCTTTCTTGTAGCTGCGTCGGTCGGGGCCCACGTATGAGGCATGGCAAGCGCCTTTCACCGAAGGTTCTAATGTGGGCCTTGTGTCTCTGCTTGCGCAGATACGCCCGGCCGGCTGAGCCTACTGGGCTCTGTCCAGGATACGTCTGGCCGCCTGCTGCGCGCCCAGCGTTCGCGGCCGCGCCCCGACAGCGCCGTCGGCCCTCACCTCCCGGGCAGCAGCTCCCTGCACCACAGCGGCGCGCAGCTGGCCACCAGCCGAGGGCCCTCCCACGCCGGCGGCAGCAACCACAGCGCCATTGGGGGCGGCACCAGCGGCGGCGGCGCGGCCGGCGGCGGCGGCGCTGGCGCCGCCATCCGCTCCGCCAAGTCATTCCGCGGCGCCCATGGGACGTGCGGCGTCGTGCCCGGCTCAGGCAACCACCACGACGACGCCCGCAGTGCCGGTTCCACGGGGCACGGCAGCATGCTTGGGCCAGACAGCGCGGCAGCGCCGCACCTCAGCCCGCAAGCGGACGGCGGCATGCCTGTCAGAGCAACCGACCGTGCCTCGCTGTCTGCCGTGCGCCCCAAAACCGCCACAGCGAATGGTTACGTCGCCAGCAGCGGCGTGGGCTCCGCGGCAAGCTTTGTCGGCCTCCACGCCCCGGGCCGCGCGGTGTCCTCAGCCCACATCTCCTACACCTCCTTCCCTGCCGCCCCCGGCCCTGCGGTGCCTGCCTCACCTGGCAGCGGCGCCACCACCGGCACTGGCACTGGCACTGCCAACAGCATGCTCGGGCGCGGCAAGTCCTCCCGCGTGCTCATGGACCAGCATGGCAATAACAACTGCCACAACTACCTGCTGCCGGTGCCGCACGGCGGAGGCGGCGTGCCCAGCAGCCGTAACAACAGCATACTCATGGCAGACCTGGCTTCTGAGCACGTGGGTGGCAATGCCACCACGACCACGACGCAGGGCTCGTTCGTGTGCGACCCGCTAGGTGAGCCGGGCTTGGCTCGGTGCTCGGTGCTAGTTTGGTTAGATGCTGCATGCTTGTTGCCTTGTCTGTTGCAAAAGAAATGCCGCCCGTCACCGCCACTACCGACATCACGCTTCCCTGCAACTGCGCAGCCACATCCACCTTTGCGACGCTGGTCAGCCAGGCGCCCATGGCCGGCACTGGCGGCCTTCCCTCTTACGGCGCGGGCGGCCTTCACAGCAGCGCCGCCGCCGCTTCTGCCAGCTACGGCTACGGTGCACCTGTGGTCCCGGGGCGAGGCGCCAGCCGTGTCGGCTACGGCACGGGAACCGGCATGCTGGTCCTCGGCACGAACGCTGGAGGTGCGAGCGGAGCGCAGATCACGGCGGGCGAGGTGTCGAGGAAGCAGTCCTTGGACTCGCCGCGCTGCCCGCCCATGCGCGCCGCGTCGTGTGCGCTACTGGGCTCCGCGCGCGCTCTAGTCGCGCCCTTAATGCCCTCGGGCGGCGGAGTGGGCGGGATGGCAGCAGCGGCGTACGGTGCGGACGCCGCCGGAGGGGCCGGCGGCAGTGGGCGGCAGTCACGTGTGCCGGGCTCTCAGCAAAGCGGCGCCGCCGGCAACGGCCCCGAGCTTCTGGGCGTGGGCGTGATGCCGAGTGCCGGGTCCACCACCCAGCCGGCCGCCACCTCGCGCGCCATCGCCTTCGCACTCAGCCTCGGCACCTCGCCGCTCGCGTCGCTTGGCGCCGGCCTGCCCTACGGCAGCAACGGCGGCCCCACGGGCGGCGGTGGCGGCGGCACCCTGGGAGGTGGCGTGGGCCCGGGCGGCATGGCGTCGCCGCGCTACGCGCGCGCGTCGGCGCTGGGCGGTACCGGCGGCGCCCCATTCGTGCCGCCCCAGCCCATGCTCGGCCGCAGCGCATCGCGCCGCCGCGTGTCGGCGATCGACGTGACGCCGTCGGGCGGCTATAACGCCTACATGACCGCGCCCGCCGGCGGCGTGCCGCTGCTGTCGGGGCTGCACAGCAACACCGGCGGCGGCGGCGACACGGAGGGCGAACCGCATGAGGTGCAGCACGTGCGCCCGCAGGCCGCGTCCACCGGTCATCGGCTGGGCAACCGGCTGCTGCGGGACCCGGCGGCCGCGACCTTCATGGCCGCCACGCAGCCTGTGCCGCGGAGCATGAGCAGCACGGTTGGCAGCCCCGGGGGCAGCGCCGCCGCCGGCGTTGGCGGCGCCAGTGCTGGCAGTGCCACCGCCGCTGGCATGCTGGGCTCGGGCCAGAACGGGCGGTCGCTCGCGGCGTTGGGCGCGCAGACGCCCTCGGGCGGCGGCGTGGGTGGCGACGCCGGCGTTGCGGCTTTCGCGGCGGCAGTGCTCGACAGCGGCGCCGCGGAGACGCACGAGCAGCAGCAGGCGCAGGTGGCGGCGGTGCGGTACATCGTGCCCGCGCACCGCGGCCGCAGCCGCACTGCCGGCGGCCTCACCGAGGCCGCCGGCGGTTCCACGGCCGCCAGCGTGGTGGCAGCCGCCACGGCGTACTCCGGGACAGCCTCGGGCATGGGCTCGGGCGCTGGTGGCATGGGCGCTATGATGACGACGGCGGGCGGTCTGGCGGTGGCCGCACACGGCTCTCTGAACCTGTCGCCGCTGCAAAGCCGCGTCAGCGACGCGGTGCATAGCGGCTTGTTTGGCTCGCCAAGTGCACAAGCGCCGGCGCCGCTGCAGCGGCTGAGTGTGCTCGTGCCGCAGCGCGAGACTGGCGGCGGGGCCGGTGGCGCCTCTGCCGCCGCCTCCGCAGGCCGCGCTGTTCAACTCCCGCCCGGCACGCTCGGAAGCGAGGGCCGCACCGGCGCCGCGGCAGCTGACAACGAAGTCGCGCTGCTGCCGAGGGGCAATTCCGTCGCCGCCGCCTGCAGCGGTCCCTCGAATATCATCGCCAGCCCCTTCACATCCCCCTACGCCATGAGCGGCGACGCGCAGCATGTTGCCTGCACTCAACCCGGCGCATCGGCCGGCGACGCCGCTCGCGTCAACCAGCTGCCGCCGCCCGTTGCCACCGGCTCAAACACGGCTGGCACCGGCAACGCCCTGGCCCCCTCGCATGCGGGGCCACACCAGGGCATCGCAGTCAACGCCAGCCTCGGCGGCGCCAGCCTTCACTTCCGCGACACCGCCACCCGTGACGTGACCCACCTTCAGTTGGCGCTGGCATCCAATGTGCCGCCGCCGCCGTACCTGATGGCGGGCTCCACGCAGGGCAGCGCCGGCGGCGCCGGCGGCGGCGGCGCCGGCGGTATGCTCGCCGTGCAGCAGCGCCCGCAGTACTTGCAGGGCGGCGGCGGCGGCGGCATGCAGCCGGGTTCGCGGCTGGTGAGCGCCATGATGGGGCACGGCGGCGGCGGCGGCGGCCCGGGCGAGACGTGGCACGAGGTGTGGGCCACCAGCGCGGTGGACCCGGTGACGGGGCAGGAGGTGATCATCCTGACACAGGTCGACATCACCGCAAAGGTGGGGCTGCGACCCGGCTCGCCACTGCTGGCAACTGACGCACGTAGGAGGGCGTAAGCGAGAGGTTGAGCTTGGGATGGCGCTAGCTGCCTACGGGCTCTGGGGGCGGCTTGCCGGGTGCCGGGTGCCTTCTCGCCTCGTGGGCATTGCCCCACTGCAACGTCACCGTCATTCATTGCGACCAACTGCCCAACCGCCCGGCCGATGCAGGTCATCGCCGAGCGGCATCTGGCCCTGGTGATGGAGACCGAGCACCGCCTGGTGGAGCAGCTGTTCCCGCGACACATCCTGCAGGTGCGTGTGCGTGGACGGAGCATGTGTACGGTATGCGGTAAGACGCCACGTACAGCGCGACTTGAGAATGACGGTCGGGAACATGTCGCAATTGTCGCCTGACATGTCGCAACACAGTCGCGCTCTCCTCGCTCTTTAAAGCAAGCATGGCACATTATCCAAACTGCGATGCTCTTTGTAGGGCCAGCCTGTGTGGGTTATGCCGCCAGCCTGCCCCACTCTCCCCTGGTGCCGCCGACGCACAATCCCCATCCTCCCCTCGTGCCGGCCCGCGCGCGGGCTTCTTTGCCGACGGGCCCGCATCCTATTTGTGCCTCATACGCTATGCAGTACATCACGGAAGAATGGACGTCGGGCCCGGGCGGCATGAACGGCGGCGGCGCCGAGGCGGTCCAGTCGCCCTCCGCGGCGCAGACGGCAGTGGCGGCGCAGCCGTCACGGTGGCGGCCGGTTGTCCGGGACTGCAGCGCCATGTCCACCTGGCATCCTGAAGTGTGAGTTGCAGCATCCTTGCTACTTGTGGGACCTGGACAGTGCGTGTGACATTATATAGCCAGATGCTTTTGCCGCTCGTGGGGGCGTGCGGCAACTCTGGTCACCTGATATCTTCCTCTCCCACTTCACTGGTCTTTCTTCCCACTTCCGCCTCACCCCGGTCCTCGCAGCACGCTGCTGTTTGCAGACATCAAGGGTTTCACGCCCATGTGCAAGGAGGTCGAGCCCAAGCAGGTGCGCACTCGCCAGTAAGCATATACTGCCTCAATGCGGGTTTCTTTGGCATCAGGAACAGTGAGTGTATCGGGCATGCGCTGCAAGCCAAAGGCCACCCAATGCCGCCAGTGCTTCCGGTTGTGCTTTCGTACCGCCGTTGAACCCATTCATACCGCCGCAATGCATTGGCCATCCGGAAACCATCGTTCAACAACCATTGTCCGCCGGATCACTTTTTCGTACCTTGCATCTTATCTCATTCGCCCCTACGCCGCAGGTCATGGCGCTGCTGAATGCGTTGTACAGCCGCTATGATGCCATGCTAGACAAGTACGGAGTCTACAAGGTCGAGACCATTGGCGACTGCTACTTCGTGGCGGGCGGACTCATCCACGAGGACGAGGACGGCATGACGGCCGTGCGCGACCGGTCTAGCCACGAGGACCCGCTGCACGCGGAGCGCGTCTTCATGTTTGCCAAGGTACCTTACGTACGGCGGTGCCCAGCGTTTGCCGTAGCTGACGTCCTAGGATCAGGCTGTACTGAGTTGGGAGCAAGCGTCGTGTCTGCCCAGGAAAGGGAGCTTGAAACAGGCGTAACCCTGTCCGACCTTGTACCAGTCGGTCAGCCCTGGCAAGCCGAACTAACAGGCAGACGTACGAAGTTGAGCGTGCCTCAGCTTACTTTCCGATAGAGCGTCCCCCGATCTTGCGCCCAGAGCACGCGTTCGGCCAGCTGCAATCATCGCTGCCACCATTCCGCTGCTCATCACACGACGCCTGTGTTGCACCGCACGCCTACAGGCCATGCTGGCTGCTGCGACGGAGGTCCGGATGCCCACCACGGGTGAGCCAGTGGAGATCCGCATCGGCCTACATACAGGTAAGTCTCTACTCCCGTGCATGCGCTCACATACAAATGAGACCCACGGAAGCGGGTGAAGCGGGCTTACTTAGTACACTCGTAGTGCATGGAGTAGTGTGGCGTGGGTGTCGCCACCTACAAGTGCCCCAAACACCCCACACCCTCCTCCCCATCTTCAGCCCCACGCCTCTCTCCAACCAATCCCCCCTGCAGGCCCCGTCGTGAGCGGCGTTGTGGGCACGCGCATGCCGCGCTTCTGCCTGTTCGGCGACACCGTCAACACCGCCAGTCGCATGGAGTCCACCGGCGCACCGGGCGCCATCCACGCCAGCGAGTCCACGTTTGCGCGGCTGGCTATGGCGCACGGCGACCCGCAGTGGGAGTCCACTGGCGGCATCGAGGGTGCGTGTGCTGCTACTTGCATGGCGCCGCGGGCTCAGACTGATGATGGCTCTTCTCGTGCTTGTGACTTGAAAGCGCACCAATCCATGCATCGCTGCTGATTTATTCCCCGTCGGTTTGTGTGTTCGCATTTTGCTGCGCGCAGTCAAGGGCAAGGGGCTGATGCAGGTAAGCGCACCTCCTGTGATTCCCACCCTCGAGTGGCACGCGCACTCTGTGATGGCCTGATGGGAGGGTTCAAGTGCATGCAGTCTCGAGCGGCCTGCCTGAAACCACAACTTGTGACCGCTTGCAAGCACAACAACAAACCGGTGTTTGCACTCTCTCGCAGACATATGTTTGGCGGCCCAGCCACGAGCCACACGCGCTTGCGCGCAATGCCGCCGCCGCGGGCATGGGCAGCGCAACCGCCGCCGCCGCGGTTATGGCAGCCTCCGCTGCGGCTGCAGGCTCTGCTAGCGGCCCCACAGCGGCTGCCGCCGCCGCGGCCATGGCGGTGGCTGCGGCGGCGGCGGCTGCCGCCAGCAGCGGCCTCTCCGGTCGCCAGCGCCGCACCTCCGCCATGCAGGCGGATGAGCCAGTCAATACCGACAGCCTGCAGATGCTGGCGCTGGTGCCGTCCGAGCAACTAGCCAAGGTCCAGGAGCAGGACGCCGCGGCCCGATTGGGGCCCTTCGTGCCCGCCGCCGCGGCCGCCGCGGTCGCCCGCCCGCCGCGCATTGGCTCTGAGCCCGAGGAGCCGCAGCAACCGGTGCGCGCGCACCCGCCTCAGTGCCGGTTGTCAGACGAGGAGAAACCCACCGGGCTGGCCCTGGCGCAGTGAGGATGGGCGCAGCGCCGGACACGGCGAGAGTGCATCTCCAATTGAAGGAGACGTGGAGCGCTGTTGCCTGGTGTAAGTGTTGCGACTGCAACGCAGGCATGGGCGCGCAATGTGATCCGGGAAAGGCAGCATGCTGAAAACTGCTGGCAGCATGGCGTGTCGGTAAGTCTGCCGCTTCACACTGTCACTTGCTGGAACGAATGGAGCTTGTCCAGATATTCAGACATCGTATTGATCCGAATCACCGCACTCCAGACGAAACATGGATGCGGTGTGCACGTTTGGCATGATAGCTTGGCTGGGTCACACGTGGCACGATGCACAATTCAACTCTCAAGCATGTTGCTGGAGTTTTGATAGGGGTGCAAACGCGCATGTGTCATGCAACATCATCTACATGCACTGTGATCTGTGAGTGTGGGTTTGTAATGTCTATTAACCAAAGCTCAAGCTGGCGCAGCTGATGATGGTTGGAGGGCAACTGCAGGGGTGCAGGCGCAACGGGCAGAGGGAAGCTTGCATGGGCATGGCGCTTACGTCACCTACCGCATGGTGCGTGAATATGACTTAAGACCCAAGTTTGTGATGGCTGGTTAGTTTGGTGGCGCAATGCCTCGCGTTGTGCAATCAAATTTGGGGATGGGGCTGTAATTGCAGTCGTTGAGGGCGGCAGAATTAAGGTTGCTGAGAAGCAGCGGGTATGCAATTGTTGTTGGGTGGTGGGCGTGGCAGCAGTGTTGGCGTATGATTGCTAGGCGCGCAGTAGTTAAGCCCGCGCGTCAGGCCTGTCGCCTGTGTGAAGCATGAATTGTATGGATGCATCTTGCCTGTGTCTAGCAGCGCAGGCATGCAATGTGCCATGATATCAATGCCAGTGGTCGGACCCGGATGCCGCACTCTGTTGCGCGCTCCCTCTCTAGCGTCGAACACCAACTGCGAACCTGTTATGACACGAAGAATGGTGTGTGGGGGAGACTAGAAGCAGCGGCGAGGAGCACGAATCTTTGCTATGTTCGGAGTGTACGGGTGCTATACTGTTGCGTGGGGCACCCACATAAAGCAGCGGAGTTCTTCTTACGTATGCGTACGGATGCTGGTAGAGGGCTGGGCTGCGTAGGCAGTGGCTAGTAAGACGAACACCGGAAAGGGAGTGCAGGCTAGACCACGCACTGGCACGCCGCTAATTAACCCCTACAAGACAGTAGCGTGTTCATGTTGTGACTAGCGTACGTGGAGACATGATGGCTATCATATCGTGAATGTGCGCGCCTGGTGCACGTGTGAACTGGGCTACGTGCACCCATCATTACCTCCATTAACATATCTATCAATGCACGATTCACTAAAGCAGCAGCAAGAGTTGGCGCGCTGGCTCTGGATGTTTGGATGTCTAGTATCTCGCCGCGGCTGTTTCTTCCCTGATACTGTGGCTACGTGAGCCGCATATCCAACAACTAAAATCCCGAGCGGGCCTGCTCATCGGAGCAGCAGTTGCAACTGTAGGTGGAACGTGTAGTTCTACGACACACAAGTATGACAACCCTGCGGACGGCGCCCTGGGGCATCTAGATGTGTCTTCTGCCGATGATCCTACGACAGCAACTGAACAGCCGCGCAACTTGCACGCTCCGCCGCATTCACCAGCACCAGAGAAAGCAAAAGTTTATCCGCAGCTCACGGCCCAGCACTTCTGTCCTTGTTACGCTCGACTCCAATCATTCATTGCTTACTAACAGTGTGGCTCACATTGCCAATTGCCCAATGCTCAACCAGGTTCATGCGGTTGCATACAGCTCATGAATCCTCACCACCATACCTGCTCACTGTTCTGCATCACCCTCCAATATACGCGATGAACAGCACGAGTTCCCAAGCTCCCTAGATAAGACACGTGAATGAAGCCATGGCATGTTGCAATTCCTTCACCTGCACTATCTGCACCACCCACCCATGCATGTGATGATGGGGACCGACGAGGCGACGACTGGCACATTCACATACAGGGCTGCAATACAGTGACCATGCTATTAAGCACATTGCACAGCACCACATGCACAAAATGTGCCGCTGCCTCGACCCATCCCAAGGTCACATGTAACATGTTGCTTTTGCGTCATGCCGCATGGCCACATAGTGAGCGCTAGTGAGTACACAGCCCGTATGGACCTTGCGTTCTGTGCAGCCACAGGCCAATATTACTGCAGTAAAGACCATGCACAGCAAAGTCCCCTGTCCCTGCCCCTGCCTTACTCGCACCCAGATTGCTGCGAGCCTGTCGCTGCACAGCCATCCACATATGGCGCAAGAACAAAACGGTAATCTAGTGGGCTGCGGTGATGTCTGCGGCGGCTACACTTGGTGGGGTCGCTACTGTTGCGGCGCCGTACTCGCCGTTGAGGTATCCCCAGCGCTTCGCACCAGCGGCGGCGGGGAGTTGTCGCGTGCAGGAGCTGGGCCGCCCACTGCTGAGCCACGGCTGTCCGTTGTGGGCTGCACGAGGTACGGGACAGGAGGCGGCGAGGCACCACGGAGCAGCAGAGGCGGCGGCGAGCCGCCGTGATGCAATGATGCGATCACAGGCAGCGATGTCGTTGATAACGGCGTGCGTTGGTGATGCGTTGGCACGGGTGCAACCAGGAAGGCACCTGGCTGCGGCTGCGCCGGCTGCGGAGTGCCGCCGTAAGGGTAGGTGCGGACTGGCGACCTGCCGGCCAGAGCCGACCTGCCAGACGAGGACTGCACATGCAAGTGCTGCTGCTGCTGCTGTTGCTGTTGCTGTTGCTGCTGCTGCTGCTGCTCTTGCTGCCGTTGCTGGTACGCATGCACAGACAGCACAGCGCCGCTCATGCTCCGCCACGTCGGCTGCTGGGTGATAGCGCCGCCGTCGCCACCAGCGCCGGTAACCCCACCGCTGCTTGTGGGCTCGCACCCCAGGCGACCAAAGCACCCACTTGCGGCGCTGGCGACGGCGCCGCAACCAGCCCCAGGCTCCACACCAGGCGCTGGCAAGCCCTCTTCGCAACCTGCCGGCTCCAGCTCCGGCAGCACTGCCGCGCCCATAGCTGGTGCTCCGACAGCTGGCGCGCCAGCCGCACCAGACTCTGCAACTCCAGCACCTCCGGCAGCGGTTGCAGCAGCAGCAGCGCGCGCCGCCGTCGGTGCTGCGGGCGGTAGGGATGCGCCGCTGTCGCCGCGGACGAGGCGGCTAGCGGCCTTGGGCGACATATGACCCTCTTCGCCGGGTGCCATGCCGTGCGCCGGGTCGACGCGCGTGTACCTCAGGGCCCACGCCACACCGGGCGGCAGCGCGCCAGCAACCTTGCCCAGCGCCGCCGCGTGCGCCGCGGCCTCCACCGCCGCACCCGCCGCGGAACCCGCAGCCCAGCCCTCAGCGCCCCACGCTTCGCAGCAGCCGGCGTGGCGGCGACTGTTGCTGTCGCCGCCTGCGTCGGCAAAGCCGTCACCGGTACCCTGCTCCGCACAACCTCCCGCGCCTCCACCACCTGCTCCCTCTTCAGCCCCCCCTGCGGCTGCACAGCCTATGCCGGCTGCTCCCGCTGCTCCTCCTCTGCAGGCGGGGCAGTAGTCGGGCTGTAGCACCAGCACCAGCTCCGCGCTCATGGTCCGTATGGGCGGCAGCGGCGCCGGCGACTGGCCTGCACGGCGGTTCGCACGGGCAGCGCACGTTGTGCTGATGGTAACACGCAAACACAACTTTGTGAACGCGCACCGGCGTGGGCCGGTGTGGTGGGGCCGCCGCAACACGCAGTGCGGAGGTTGCCATCAGCGCTGACGTGTATGACAAACCTCAAAAGCCCCGCCCTGGCGCAACTAGTTTTCCTGATGTCACAAACTCCCCAAACCCACAACCCCTTCCCAGATCTCGGCCGCACCTGCCCGCCCCAGTGCTCCCGGCACCCCCAGCTCGTGCAGCAGCAGCATGCGGCCGCGCGCAGCCGCTACCGCCGCCGCCTCCTCCGCCTGCTGCCGCTGCACGCCGCGCACCAGCACGTGCACCAGCGCCGCGGTGATGCCGTGCAGCACGCAGAAGCCCAAGTAGGGGTACAGGTAGGCCAGCTCAAAGCTGCGTGGCAGGCAGGCACGCAGGCAGGCAGTCGGACAGGCGGGATTGCATGCAAGTGGGGTTGCGGCTTAGGGAGGCGGGTTAGAGGCGGCTTGGGGGATGGGGTTGTTATTTCTGATACCAGGAGCAGAAGGTGAGTGCAGCAATCGTTGTGCTAAGAAACGCGCGGTTCTGGTAGGGCAGGTGATGCGCGGTATCAGTATCCGGGGCAAGTCCCACAGCCGCCAGAGCGCTTGCAGCTTGCAGCCCCATCGCATGCGCTATGCGCTAAGCGTGAAATCAGCCTCCCGCGGTCTCACCCTGTGGCCATTCGACAGAGCAGGAGCATGGTCCAGCAGAATATTACCGTGACGTTGGCCTGGCGGATGTTCGCACAAGCGCAACACGGCGAGCCTGCGCGCATCAGTGGGCGAAGAGTGTGTTGTAGTGCACGCCGCGGACTAACGCACTGCCCGACTGCCATGGCTCTGCAGTCTGCACACGCACCAAGGCACACTGCTGCGTCCGAGTAAGCAACGCTGTAACAAAGACAGCTTGGGTACGGCCACCGAAACAGCGCCACAGCGGAGGTGAGAAGGAGCACAGCGGAGCAGCCCATCAGCAGGTAAGCCTGTGGGGCAGGGTGTCAAAGCGCGTCAGTCGGTCGGGCCTGGTAAGAGGAGCTCTCCTCAGCCCACCTCCTCCCCCCCCACACACGCGGTGACAGTCTTGCCCTCCGATAGTAACGGCACTTTAAAGCTGATCAGTATGCACCCCATATACTATTTGTTTCAACACAAGCTGTCGTCTCACCACCCAATGGAGAACGTGGTTTAGTTCCTCAGTGGGGCTCCGCTGGCTGGTGTTATCTTGTGCATTGTTTCTTGACATTTGTGCGCCGCATAGCGAGCTGAAGGCAAGCAGCGCGAGCGCCTGCGGCAGCAGCGCCTGAGCCTGCCGCGAGCAAATTGCTCGACACGCCTTTGCACAGCCATTTCCGCAGCCCGTCATTGCTATCAGGTCATAAGGAAGCTCTGGTCAACAGAAATGCCCAAGTGGTGAGACGCTGCGTCCGAAAGAGAAGCCGGGTATGGTCGTGACAGAATTTGTCAACTTCTTGTCAAGCTTATGCAAAGTACAGAGCGATGAGGCAAAAGTTAAGTACGTATATTTACAAGTTCAAAATATGCCGGGGTTGCAATGCTTGGAGATCGCAGCCTTGGCAAAGCGCGCCGAAGCGAGAAGTCGGCCACATCAGCCAGCCGCCCATCTAGCGAGTCTCGGCCCGGCCTTACCCCCCCCCCCGCCACATGCACACAGCAAAGCCCCTTGCATGTGTTCCCCCAAGTCAAGCTCAAACCCTGTAGTTTCAAGACGCGCGGATGTCGCTCCACTGACGAGTTGACGCTCAAGTCGCAGGTCATACCATCATCAAGCCCATGCGTTATGTCATCATTTCTTTGAAAACGTTGGAATCAGCGTACAGGGGGCCGGTGTTGGGGGCAGCGCATGGAATTAGCACTCAGGGGCATAGGGGGCCGCAGAAGACGGCAGAAGCGGTCCGCACACGAACCCGTGTCCTCGCGCTGCGCCATGCGGCTTAACGCTCCTGTGCGTGCTGTTTTAATGAGAAGCTAATGTAGTAGTTACAGAACCTGGCAATGCGCGCGACTGGGAGGGACCGTCTAACGCGTCTAAGGCACGACGGGCAGACGGATGCCTAACATTCGCCCAGACGCCCCTATTCCTCGCAAAGCCAAATACGATTTAACTCCAATATAAACTCTATTTCACTGACGCTTGAAGTCCATTGATGAAAGCCCTCGTGCAGTAGCCGCGTTTAACCCACAACTTGTGAAGCGCAGTTTGGTCGCTAGAATCTCTAGAAAGCATAAGGTAGATAATTTGGGCGTAGTATGAACACTGGGCTCTGTTTTTGCGACAGGCGTGCTGCTGAATCGAGGGCGCGTCCCAAATGCAAACGTCGCTATACGCCACACCGTGGCGCGCTGTCCTAAACTCTTATCTTGCTGCAATCAGCTCTGTTCAAATGCCGTCTTGGCGGCACCACGGAGCTTGCTCTATTTCCACCAACCGCGGCCCCACCCTTGGCGCCTTCCATGCAGGATGACCGAATTCGGCGCCACGTTCAGGAAGGACTTGTTCTCGAAGGAGGTGGCGGGGTGGCTTGGGCGGGCCACGCCCGCGGACCGAGAACGCTTTGAGCGTGTGTTTGAGAGCATACGCTCCGTCACGGAGACGAAGCAGTCCCCGGATGCGCACGCGGACTTCATCAACTCCACGCTGGACAAAATGCGCCGTCGCGGCTCCTCCGCTGCTACCGGCCCTAGCGGCAAGCGCCCGCCGCTGGCCCCGGGCGGAGCCACGGTTGTGGCCCAGGGCTGGTCCTACACCGCAACGCGTGCCGCCATGAGCCGGCCAGAGACCCAATCAACGCTGGCAAGCCTAGCGGACAGGGTCGCGGAGGAGCAAGCGACGGCAGCCGCGGCGGCGGAGCGCGAGCGCGCCAACGAGCACCGGCCGCACAGCGCCCCCAACAACAACAACAACAACGGCACCGCTGCCGCACCAAGCACTGCCTCGGCCGTCCGCGACCGCGAGCTCAGCAGCTTCGACCGGGCCGCGGCCCGGCGGCGCGCCATCTCTTTCGGCGCCCCCTCCATCGCCTCTGGCAGCGCCGATGCCACCGCCGGAAGCGTCACGGACAACAACGCCGTGGCGGCGGCGGTCGCAGCCTACCAGCAGCAGCAGCAGCGCGCTGCGCAGGTGGCCATGGCTGCGGGACCTGCCGGCGGGGCGACGGGTGTGGCTGGCGTGAGCCCGGATGGGTCTGGTACCACCTACGCGGAAAGTTATAACTTGCGGTCCATGTACCCGGAGGTTTACGACCAGGCGCTGCGGGAGACTAAGGCGGACCCCGTGCCGAACTACACGCTCATCAGCGAGTGGGGCGACTCGCTCAAAGCGGTGAGCTGGGTGCGGGGCGGTCAGGCTAGAATGGGCATAGGATGGGAACTGGAAAGTGTGGGTGGTGCAATGAAGGGCTTGTTTACCATGAAAGAACACCTGACCAACTAACCGCACGGTAGCTGAGGAAGCAACCTGACGGCGTGACACAATGCAGGGCGTCTCCGACGCGCACAAGCTGTACATGTGCACCACCTACAACCGCACCAACGACGAGGTGTGCAAGCTCGAGACCACAACCGACCAGGTCCGGGAGCAGGAGTTCTTCAAATGGATGCAGGTGCGTATGGGATGGAGTATGAAAGGCCGCTCGGCCGCAGAATGGCAGGAGCCAAGGCCACCGACACAACAGCGTTACATGTAAATAGCTATGGCCACAATAACTCCGGGCGCACCGCTCCTTACGCCCCTTCCCTACCTCTCGCCGTTCCTTCCCATCCTCTCCCTCTCCCTACCACAGCGCCAAAAGACCTACTACGGCGATCTGCTGGCGCGCGCCCCTGGCCAGGACCTGGAGTCGGTGCTGTCGGTGGCAGACGATGAGCAGAAGCGCGACATCCTGAACGCGCTGCGGCAGCTGCATGCGGTGGTGGACCCCGACCAGATCAAGAGCCACAGCCAGGCGGTGCACTGCGATATGCGCGGAATTCAGAACCTTGATCTGGAGGCCAAGCTAAAGGAGTTCACCAAGCGCAAGACCATGGGCGGGCCCCACACGGAGCTGGCCATCCGCAAGCCCGGCGCCGCCAAGCCGCAACGCCCCGCAACGGCCGAGTTGCGGCCAAACACGGTGGACCTGACGTTCGGAGCGTCCGCGCCCGGGCCTGGCGCGGGCGGAGAGCCGTCCTCGTCCGCGCTGAAGCCATCCAAGCCGCGGCCAGCCACCGCCGGCGCGGCGCTGGGCAACCGGGGCACGGGCGGCGCCAACGTGCCGGCACCGCGCCGCGCGTTTGCCACCGCTGGGCAGGAGAAGAAGGACACGTTCCTGTCCAAGGTGCCGCTGCAGTGGTCGGTCGGCGCCACCGGCGGACCGCTCCAGAGCGCCTACACCGACACCTTTGGCGGGCGCGGCGCCGGCCGGGTGCGGCCCAACAGTGCGCTGCTGCGCACCGCGCCCGTGAAATATCACTGCCCCACATGCCCCATTGGCGCCGTGAACCCGCACACAGCCATGGCGCCGATGCGCTCAGCGTACCCGGTGCCCGAGTCCTTCCTGGGCGCGACCATGGCGGGCGGCACCGGCAGCATCGCCTTCCCGCAGCACGCCGGACAGACGGTGTACCGCAGCGAGTACGCGCCGCGCGACGCCGCCGCCGTGACGGCCACGCTGGCGGCGCAAGCGGCGCTGACGGAGCAGGCAGGAAAACAACTGCAAAAGAGTACCCTGCCCATGGGCCCCAAGAACGGAATCAACCTGGTGGGGCCGGTGGACTGGTGCTCGGAGATGAAGGACGAGTATGTGCCACACGCGACGAACTACGTGACGTCCAACGCGGACACGCGTGTCTCGATGCGTGTCATGTTCAACGGGCCCACGGCCTCGGTGGGCAAGGTTGCCACGCTGGTGGACTCCACGGGGCGGCTTGTCAAGTACTAAGGGTTGGGTGTGGAGCTAACTAGCGCGGTTGCTTATCTGTGTGCTGGATGAAAGCGTGCGTTGAAGGGGATGGCCTGATGGGGCGGGTGTTATTCTTGGCATGGTGGGCGGCTGCGTGGATGTGTGCCGCGCATGTGTGGCGTGCAAGAGCGTGTGCGTGCGTGCGCAGAGAGGGCGTGTCTCGGACTTCACAATTAAGACTGGCGGTGAGAATACCGCTCCTATTAACGCTCTTTACCTTCCAGCAAGGTGTACTCTTGCAATCAATATGTAGCTTCAACCCATGTGCGCAGTGCGCCCCGGAACATAAACGATGAATGCATGTCGGGTGACTCGGGTCCAGATACGTGGCCTGCGTGGCCATTCTTCCGGTTTGCAGTTGAAGGCAAGCTAGTTCTTCGCCCAAACGCGGACCTCTTCCAGGGCAAGTGCAGTATGTATTCTGATGTATTCGCTACGGTTTTGGCACGAAAATGCTCGATGTGCTTTCGTGTCGGTAGCGATGAGTGTCTTACAGGTGGATGTGTGGTCATCTTAGACCCGTCCCGACTGCCTCGCTTTCGCATTTCGATTCGCATTCTAACGCATGTCGGTAACGTAAACCTGCAACGAGACTAAACGAGCTTACGAGCCGCCGGGGCTCCTAAAATGATGATGATGTGTGTTACAGGATTGGAAGTGTGCGTTCCTTCTCCTCGTCTCTCCTGTTAGGTTTTGTGTGATTTTCGTGCACACGTTCTCATCCTAAGAAGCCCGTTACGTCGTGTCCAAACTCCTTGCAAGCAATTAGCCAAGACACGTTGGTCCGTACACTGCATTGCTAATTGCATGCTCTCTACTCCAGCTAGCCCGTGGCTTTCTCTGATGTCAGCGTAAGCTTCACACGCGAGCAATACATGCCGCTCATTCTCTATGACGTCATTGCACAAAGGGCACTTCCTCTCATCTCTCTGGGTAGATGATGGTTACGGTTAGAGGCCAGCGGCCAGCAGCACATACGAAAGCGCATTAGGTTGCGTTGGGCTTCATACGGGATGACGCAGGTGGAGTGCGGTGCTTGCCTTGTAGGTGCACTTCGCTCGAAATTGAGCCCCATACAGTGCTTGTATTTAGCCATGTGCATGCCGGGTTGCATGGAATCAGTTGGGAATGCGTCGGGCGTGTTATGAAGCATGTTGTACACTGCCTCAAATCACGCTCTGCCTCACGTCGGTAACCGTCCGCCTGGCTAAAAGGGTCCCACTCCTTGCGCAAAGCGATTGTGGCTGTAGAGGTCTACCGGATTGTCGCGCAAGGAGGATAAGCTGCAGGCTGTTGCCCGCCCGGGAAAAGCCCGTCCCCACCAGCTCTTAGACGGGCGTGTCAGCGTGCCGTGTTTGCGAAGTACAGAGGTGGCGTGGCGTGACGATGCCACCTTTATAAGTAAGTAAGACAAGTAATATATCCATCAAGCGTAGGCAAAACGACTTTATCAGCACTTCTGTCACCGCTGACGCCCGCGGCGACAATCCACGAAAGAGAGCAGCAACCTGGTACTCGCTGACCGAATTCATTAGCCACTACCAAGCCTTTGTGGCGGTCAGCATTACTCAAAACTCCGGAAGCGTTGCGCGGGTGCGCAAGCATCATTTCGCCTAGCGGCAGCCCTGCATTTCACGTAAAGCGGCGAAAGCTGCTATGGGTGGAAACAATAGCAAGGAGCAAAGAGCGGGCAAGGGCGATGCGGCCCAAGCCCCAGCGCCGGGACCGAGCGGCCCACAGCCAGGTGCGACAGTGCGCCTCGAATTTCAATCTACTTGTATGCAGATGTTGTATGCGCGCTGACATAGCGCGAGTTCTGGCTTGGCAGCGAGCGGTTAGCTCGCCTCGGAATGGTCACCTTCCTCGCCTCCGAGAACCAGCTGTGCTGACTAGCATGCGTTCTGTCCCTCCAAAGGTGAAGGAACGGACCCATCGGCGCCGCAGCAGAGCCTGGACTCGATAGCCGAGGCGGGCGAGGGCCTGAACGGGCTGCGCGTCAAAGACAAGGACGTGAGTGTGCACGACGCTCGGCTTGCGCAGTGCCAGCGGCGCGGATTTGGCATGAACAGGGAAGGGGGCAATTGCCGCTCAGTTCAGGAATGGCGGGCCGCTGCTGGGGGCCGTAGGGGTGTGGCAAAACCCAAGTGTTCGTGCCGTGCTTCACCGCTGGTACGGGCGCTGCTCGCAGGCTTGGCGGGGCAGCCAGTCGCCGCGGCCGCGCTCGGCGTTGAAGCACGTGAGCAGCTCTGTGTCGCACGACAGCGAGGCCAGCGCCGTCACGGAGCGGACGCCCTCGGGCCGCCGCATGCCGCGCAAGGTGTCCTTCCAGGTGCGTGGCCGTGCCCCCACGCCGTGCCCCCTCCTTGGCGATGCTGCCCGCGCCGGCCAGTGCGCCCCTCGCCTCCTCCGCCTCCGCCCCTTGTTCCCTCCAGAAAAGTACACACATCCAGTACAGCACGTTGCGGCATGTCCGTTGTGCATGTCGATAAGTGTGTCTTGCAGCATGCGGAAGGACACGTGCCGGGGCTGACGTGTAGTCCCGCGGCTCGGTATGTGTGCCGTATGTCAGGTGCACGGGCTGGCACCGCCGCTGGAGGTGGCGGGCGAGGGCTCGGACGGCGGCGCGGCGGAGCACGCGCACAAGCGCATCAAGAACAGCGAGGAGTTCAGCATGAAGTTCCTGGTGGACAAGTTCTATGGCAAGGTGGGTCGCTGGGCGCACTGATTGGCGTATTGGCTTGACGTCGTTGCAGTGGATGGGGCTGGGAAGCGGGGCAGCGAACGGTGAGGGACAGAGCGGGAGGATCAGGGCTTGGCGATGGCGGTTGGCTCCAGGTAGCGGCCAGAACAGCGCATGGGGCTGAGGGGAGGGACCTGGGAGGGATGGCATGATGTTTGGGGTCAGAGGCGGCGTGGGGATGGCAAAAAGCGGGCGGAGCCATGCAAGTTACTGTTGCGGTGGTGAAGGTGACATCCTCTACGTGCCCTGTCCTTGCGCGTTTCATGCGCAGGTTTTGAAGATCAAGGAGCTAAAGCCATTCTTTGAGGGCGTGGACATGCACAAGGCAAGTGCAGCAGCAACAGCTGCAGCAGCAGCAACAACTGTGGGGCGGGACGGCTGGCAGTGGGCATGCTGGATCCTGCACCCCTAGCCAGGCACCCGCATCGCATTCCGGACCCGCCTGGCCCGCCTGTAACACCAGTCAACCTGCTTGCCTTCGCTGCACCCACACCCGCCCGCGCTCGAGCCCCCACTCCCCTGACCCACACCGTCCGCATGGATGGTGACCCCCGCTGCCCTGACCCCGCAGCTCAAGTACCACCAGGAGGCGCTGATGCTGTTGGTGTTCGGCGGCCAGGAGCTGCTGGATGTGAGTGGAAGTATGGAAGTGGGAGTGGGAGTGGGAGTGGGAGTGGGAGTGGGAGGGCGCTGCCGGACCAGGATTAAGCGGTGGCCTGGTGGCGGGCTGCCTGCTTGCCGGGCAGAGGCAGGGCAGGCAAGGCCTGCGGTCTTTGTGGACCCCAACGAAGCGAATGGTCAGCTATGCCGCAGGGCAGGAGGGGTGTTCCGGTTGGCAGCCGCAAGGCAAGACGCGTTGGTCACCGGGGCTGGGGAAACCAAACACAAAGAATGGGGATAGTGTAGCGAGGGTGGGTGGTAGTTCATTCCAGAAACCAAAAGCGAAACGACGGAAGGCCCGGTGGGGACTGTATGGAAACGTTGAAGGCATGCGTGTGCCTCCCACGCGCCTCAGCACCGCGCTGCTCCATCCTTGTGAAGACTGTCGGGGCATACCTCAATTTTCCATGCCTGCATGCGGCGCACACGGTGCCGAGCGTCCTCCCACGCGCAGCCCTGCGGTCAACGCCCCCCACCCGCGGCCCCTCGCGCGCGCAGGACGAGCTGCCCGGCCTGTCCGCCGACCTGCGCCTCATTCACCTGCACCTGCTGTTCGAGGGACTCAACCTGACCCACTGGCAGATCTTTGCAGACACTTTCAACGAGGTGGGTAGCCAGGTCCCCACCAGCTGTAGGCGTTGAGGGCACTCGTGCGCTACAGCAGCTGGCTGCGGGCGGTGACAGTAGCCCGGCACAACCCTTTTCAAGTGTATAATATGACACCGCGCTGCTTTGGCCCCATGCTGTCTTCCGCTTGTAACCCTTACATCCCGCTCTACACCGACCGCCGTGCCTGCCCGTCTACAACCTCCTTCCTAACCACATTTATCCTGCCTGGAACCCCCCCTACCACTTCGCCATATATCCTTGCACACACACACCCACCGTGCTGGGTTGCTTTCCTTGTCGCGTCCGTCGTGGAGGGTTGCTTGCGTGGATGCGCCCTATGGGACGCACCCATCGCCTGGTCTTGCGGCAATCTCACGCCGCGTGTAACGCAGCCGTCTGCCACCCTGCTTGCCCCGCCCATCTGTGCCTGTCCCACATACCGACGCGGCCTCTGCGGCCGCGTGCATCCTTAGTCTCGGTGCTGCCGTGGAGCGGGGAGCGGGGGGCCAGCCCCCGCCAGCCCACGGCATACCTCACTCACACACAGCCGGAGTCAGCGGGGTCACTGCAGTTTCTCGGGTTCAGTCCAGCCACCGGGGGTTCAGGGAGTTTCGCACGGGGTTTGGCGCGTTACGCCGGTCTGCAACCGCGCCCGCCACTGCGCCCCATTCCGCCGCGTTGTCTTAAGCGCGCCGCCTGCCCTGCCTCGTCCTCTCCTCCACTAGGGAGGAGAGCCGCTTCCTGGGTTGGGATTGGGCGGGCTGCGTGTCTAGTTAGCTTGCTTGCTGCACGCCGTTAGCATTGCCGCCTCTTTTTCTTTGCCATGCCCGTGACACTTTCGCGCTGCCGCCCTTTGCCTATGCTTCCTCTGTCGCCTGTAGGTGAGACTACGGACAGCGGGCGGGAATCAGGGAATTAGGCGTGCTGGGTAAACGTTTTTAGGCGCATGTCACAAGCATATGGGTGCATGTCGGGGTCGGTTTGCTTCGCGAACGCCCGACGGGTTCCAGGCTATTTCTGCGGGTAAGTATGACTACCGGGGCTACGCGGTACCGTCCAAGAAGTATTCGGTACGTATCCGTCAGTAACTGCGAGCGATTGCGGGGATTCCTCTCCGTTTCCGTTTACCAACACACCCTACGCCTCCTCTTCCTGACTCTTGATGCGTCTAACGCCCACCATTGCAGACGCTGGACGAGCTGCCCCAAATCCCCGCCGAGGTGAAGGCGCACGCCAAGGCCTACATGAGCACCACCAAGCAGCACTTCCGCCCCATCGAGCCGTCCGAGTGGCCACCCAAGGTGTGCGGTCGCGGGGCGCAGCAGCCCTGGATGCCGCCGGATGGGAGCGTCGGGAGGGGCGCTGTGGGTTTTGTTGCAGCTGCCCGCGCGCGGAGGCTTTGCTAGAGGCTGGCAATGTTATCCAGTTCTGTGCTTTGATGCATGCGTGCTGCTTTCTCCTCTCTGTGCTCGTCACAGCACGCATGTTGTTGCCTTTGGGGTGTCCGCGGCCACATGGCAGGTTGTGTACAAGGGCTGGACCAAGCGCAGCTGCCCCTTCCACACCAGCTTCAAGAGCATTAAGAGCGAGGACTATAACGGCAGCGGTGGCGGCAGCAGCAAGGATGGCAGCGTCAGGGACGGGGCGGAGGGCTCCGCGGACGGCGCGGCCGCAGGCGCGGCGGCGCCTGCCTCCGCTGACGACGATGACTTTGTGCTGCCCGGCTTTAACAGCCCGCCTCTGCCTAGCATGACGGCGGCGGCTCAGGCGGAGGTCGACAAGGCGGCTGACGTTGCCGCAGCGAGCATTGAAGAGGCAAAGGCAGACGCTGCCAAGGCGGCGGCGGAGGCAGCGGCCAGCACGTGAGCTCGGTGCCATGGGCAAGGGGGCCAGAGGCATAGATGGGATGGGTGGTTGGGGGAAGGGGCCAGAGGTTCCGCCGAGCCGCCATGCAGGCGTGTGGCTTGTCCGGGGACCATGTTACAGTCGAATTGAGGTGGCCGGTGGAGGGCTCCGGCTGGCTGCGTGTCAGGAACACGGGGCCCATCGAGGATCGATCACGGATGGACGGGGGAGGGCCAAAGAGGAGCCCGGTTTTCTTTGTTTGGAGCGCAGACATGTGCTCTCCCGCGGACCGTGCATTTTGGCGATGTGCGCACCGTAGAGGGGGACAGACAATGTGAGGAGCGTGCCTGACGTGCACGCACGTCACGAGATTTATTTGCGAGGACTCGTGTGCAGGTGCGAGGTGGTTGCAAGGTCGGGCGATTGGCTCGACGTGACATTTACGTGTGCATCTTTCTCAGAACGATTATGACGGGCAGGACCAGCCGGTGATTATGGTGACGACTGAAGGAATGAAAGATTGCTTAATGACAACCGCAAGTCGGTTGGGCCACAGTGTTGTGAGCTTGTCTTAAAAGATGGCAAGGGGTCCGTGCCATCCACTACGTGTCTGTGTACATGCGTGTGCGTTGCATAGTAGAGCCGTCGCCTGACCACGTGTATGCGAGGCATATGGAGTCGCATGTAAACAGATTTCCGGAGGAAGCGCGTGGCTCGTTTGGGGCAGGTGATTTGGAGATGCGAGACAACAGGTAGCTCGAAGCGTGGAGCCGCCCGCACATGGCGCTGACAGCGGCTGGCATTAGCATGGGTAGCAGTGGGAAGTAAAGGACGAACGGGGTGCTGGGGAAGTGCAAGCGGGTAGTTGAGAAGGGCTTGTGTGGGCCCGAGCCATGTGCTGGGCGTTGACCGGCCGTGTAACTTTCCATTGCGTGCATTGCTTTTGGCTACCCTGAAGGCCTGGACAGTCTGGAAGATCAAGGGTGGGGCCTTGCTGCGAAATGCTCTTGTAACGCAGTAACTTAACAACGCGCATGTCGAGACGGGCAGCTACAGTTGGTACACAGGCTGCTACACACCATGATGGGACCAGGGAAGACGGGCAGGCGGTCCCGCAACTTGATCAGTTGCTTATACCCCAAGAATCTATAGATCCGCCTAGGTCCGTGAGTAGGGAGCTAGGTACTGTTGACCCTGTCTTAGCGCTAGCCCCAATATACCATGCTGAGTGGTCGCCTGCCCCAGGTGCAAGCTCGAAACAGTGTTTGCGTGTGAGGACGCCGCGTTGGCGAGAGCCACGAATGGCCCACCGTGGGGGCACTGATCGCACCCGTGGAGGGCACTGGCTTGTTGGCTCATTAAATATTACAGCGTTTCACCCGCCGTCAGGTAGGCTCTTGCATGCTCTGTGCTGACAGCACGTCAGCACCCCCATATGTCCCGCAAGCTCCTCTGCTACATGCAACGCCGCATCCAGGCCTTTTCGCAAAGTCAAAGCATCAAGAGGAGCAAGTCACCGTGCTTCCTCAAAGCGTCAGAGTACCTACAAGGCCCCTGTCCCCGATCTCCGTACGACTTGCCCAGCTGAATTACAGTACACTTCAACACAGTTGTCGTCACCCGGCCATCCATCAAGAAGACCTTACTGACTCCTCACCAAAACACGCAAGTATAGAAAGTCTATGAATGATGCCACGACACGCTCTATGTGGCATTTACTCAGCGGCCTCCGGCTCCGGCTCCGCCTCGCCCTCCGCTGCCCCAGCCTCCGGCTCGGGCTCCGCCTCCGCCTGCGGTGCCTCCGAGCTCTCCGCAGCCGCGCTTATTTGCTGCGCCTTGATCGCCGCGACCTGCCTGCGCGCGAGGTGCCCACGCATGTGTGCCTGTACAAGGGTCGCCGCCTCTGCCGCCATCTCCTCCGTCACGCCGTCAGGTAGTGGGATGCCGGACGCGCTCGCCTTGGGCTGCGGCTCACCCACAGACGCCTCAGGTTGGGGCTCAGGCTCCGCCTCAGGTGCGGGGGCCTCAGAGCTCTCCGCAACCGCGGTTGTCTGCTGCGCCTTAATCGCCGCGACCTGCCTGCGCGCGAGGTGCCCGCGCATGTGTGCCTGTACAAGGATCGCCGCCTCTGCCGCCATCTCCTCCGTCACGCCGTCAGGTAGTGGGATGCCGGACGCGCTCGCCTGGGGCTGCGGCTCTGCCTCCGCCGCGGGCGCGCCTGCCGGCTCGTCCTCAGCCGCACCCGGCTGAGACTCGCTGCGCATCACTGCCACCTCCTTGCGCGCCTGATAGCCGCGGAACGCAGCCTGCACCTTGGTCGCAGCCTCGTCCAGCAGTGCGGGATCCTCCTCCTCCAGCTCCGCGGCCGGTGGAGGCGGAAGCGGCGTGGCCGACGGCGGCCGCGCTGTCGCCGAGGGTGGTCGCCCTGAGCCCGACGCCGGCCGAGAGGAAGACGCCGGAGGTGGCGCCGGCGCCAGAGGCGCAGCGGACGCAGATGGCGGCCGCGCGGACATGGGCCGCGCCGACGGCGGGCGGGCGCTGCTAGCGGACGCGGGCTTGCTGCCGGGCGCAGGCGGCACCGGCACCGCGGCCGCGGTGGGCTTGCTGTCGGGGTACACGAACTCCTGCGGGGGCGCGGCAGCGGCGCCGCCGGTGTCGGCCTTGGCGGCCGCCACCATGGCGTCAAAGTCGGCCTTGGAGGCGCGGTCGTTGCCGGTGGGCCCCGCCAGGCGGGCGTTGATAAAGTCGGCCTCGTCGTCCTCGTCGTCGCCCATCAGCGCCGGGTCCCACTCGTCGGGCATGAGCACCTTGGGCTTGTTGGGGTTGTTCTGCAGCAGGTAGCCCGCCACAAAGGTGATGGCCTCGAACTTGTCGGCGGAAGGCTTCTCGCGCGCCAGCGCCGCCAGCGCCTTGGCCAGCGCGGGCTGCAGTCGAGGAAGAAAATGGACAGGCGCAGTCGAAGGACATGTTAAGTTAGTGATGCCTGCTCCTGCTACCGCGTATGTACGGCATGCGGGTCAAGCACGAGCGGCACGCTGGCCGCAGGCCCTCTTGTGGTCGCGCCCTTCCGGCAGTTCAGGCCCCAACGAGCGACAGGAGGGGCGCGCCCACCTGGATGCGCTTGGTGATGTACTCCGCCGCGGCGGCGGGCTCCGCGTAGATGGTGGGGTCCCCCGACAGCGTGGGGAAGAAGAACTTGATCTCACGCGCCGCGCTGATGGGCGAATCGCTGCCGTGGGTGGCGTTCTGGGTGCCGTCCGTGCCGTACAGCGCGCGCAGGCTGCAGGAGGTGGCGGTGGCAGGATGTTAAGCTTAAGCTAACAGGCCCAAGTGATGCGTGGCTTACGAGCTAGTGGCTGCCGGCGTACCAGCCTTGAAGCAACTGTCGTTACTGCAGTCCCCCTTGCACCGGCCCCTTGCTCACCACTTGGGCTGCTCCGCGCGGGCTTTGAACACGTTGGTCGGGCCCATCAGCGCGCGCCACGCCAGGATGGCACCCGGCTTAGCCAGCACCAGCGCCCAGATAGGCCCGCTGGTCATGAAGTTGACCAGTTTTGGGAAGAATTCTTTCCCCTTGTGCTCGCCATAGAACTCCTCCGCGCGGGCCCGTGTTAACTGCGGGAAGGCCCAAAGGGGGCGTCGGGTCACAACGTGCCGCGGGCGTCTTAGCCCGACCCAGCCCGAAGTCCTCTCGATAGCGCCCGCGGTACCAAACCAGACTGGAACTCATTTATATGGCACGTTGAATCGCTTAGATACCAACTCGCAAGCCTCTCCCTCCCGGCTGCTGGAGGTCCATGTATCTTCGGCGCGCCTTTGCGCAGAAGCCATTGCTTTGAGGCCCTTCTCCGCTTCCCTATTGCAATCTCACCTGCAGCTTCTGCTTTGCGATAATCGTAAAGCCATTCAGTTCAATAAGCTGCATGATTTCTTGCGCCTTGCCCGCCCGCACAGCATCCGGCTTAATTAGAGCAAAGGTCTTTTCTAGCTCAGCCATGTTTGCGTCTCGATAGCGAGGAGACTTAAAAGGCGGGGACCGAAACTCAGCGGAGGCCACCTCTTGCTGCACAAAGTTGCAAATTATCCGTTGAAAATAAGCTCTTTTGTAATGTATGGCGTGCTTTTGTTACAAGTATAAGCCGAAAATGGAGAATTGTGAATGCCTTCGTCCCTTCGAACGCGATGGGTCGCGTTGCCCAGTCCATTTTCCCCGCGCAGGAAGGACCATCTACTTTAAATGAGAAATAACAACCAACCAGGTGCGCGGGTTGTTATCGCTGAGTGGCAGCCAGGGTTCGTGTCGTGCCCATATATATGTTTCGCTGGTGCCCTTTGCGCCTTCCATGTTCCGAGGCCTGATCTTGACAGGAAAGTCTGCACGTTGGCAGAATACCTTCTAATTAACACCACGTGTTCCGGCTAGACGCAGTTCGGTGCAGGCCCCCCTCTCATGCGCAGACGTTGCCCCAGAGGCCTGAGTCTGATGGAAGAACACGCCATTTACACCAAGTTGCCGACCTGCACGGTCTCGCTGAGGTTTGCGTGTCGTCAGCGGTCTTTGTGCAGGTTGGCAAGCTGGAGTATCAGCAGCCCTGGCATGCCCGTGGCGCCGAACGCTCCCATGCCCTCCCATGCTGACTGCGCCCCGTCGCATGTCAGTACTTGCACGACGCCCTCCCCACAAAGTGTATAGCACTGACACCATCAGAGGCCACATTACAGCACGCTGCACCTTTTTGTGCAGGAGTCTCTGGTCCATCGTGACACCCCACGCCTGCGCGCCCTTGGCGCAGGCGATAGCCATTTTACATCACTGGATTTACTAAAGCTCAATTTACAAGGCCTAGTGTCTATTTGAAAAATGGGCAAGAACGATTTCTTGACGCCCAAGGCGGTAGGTGGCGCCTGCTTCGCGCAGATTGGTTGACAAGAGACCTATACACTGTTAATAAGTCACAGAATTTCTGAAACGAGTCCTGGTTGCTTCCTGGACGCAGATTGCCAACCGAATTAAGTCGAAAGGCCTTCAGAAGCTGCGCTGGTACTGCCAGCTGTGCCAGAAGCAATGTCGTGATGAGAACGGCTTCAAGTGCCACCAGACCAGCGAGGGCCACCGGCGGCAGATGGAGCTATTCGGCCTAAACGCCGGCCGTGTGGTGGCGGGCTACTCGGAGGAGTTTGAGAACGCGTTCATGGAGCACTTGCGTCGGGCGTGAGTAACGTGGCATGAGAGGGGGAAAGTGTGCGAGGTTTGGGGGTGGGGCGGGGCCAGTAGCGACACAGGAGCAGGGTGCAGCACGCATGCATGGGACGCAGGCACGGTTAGAGGGTGCTTTGTGCGTGCTGCAATCTGGAGACGGTGGACGCCTCGGACAGCCCATTGCAGGCACGGCGCATCATGTCAGCGGTTCTTGGGGCTGGTGCGGGCACGTCAAGGCCGGTGGAATGCACGGGTGTGACCGCTTTGAGTTGGTGCATTGCGTGCAAACGCCGTGCTTTTGCCGGCCCTTCACGCTTCTTACACCTGTGCTTCATCAGTCAACACCTACCTTCTTTACGTCTACCTGCCTGCCTGCTCACCCGGCTGCCTGCCTGCCTGCCTGCCTTCCTGGCGGTGTGCCTGCAGCCACCCCTTCTCTCGCGTGCTGGCTAAGAACGTGTACAACGAGTACATCACTGACCGTCACCACGTCCACATGAATTCCACGCGCTGGCTCACCCTGACCGAGTTCGTGAAGTACCTGGGAAAGAGCGGTGAGAGCCGCAGGAAGCTGGGGAAAGCGGCAGGAATCTGGCGGGACGTGTTTGTGTGGCGGATGCTGCTGGGCTCGTGGGGTTTGGGGGTTGCATGGAAGCAGGGGCGGACTGGTGAGATCCGGGGAACGGCCCAGGGGCACGGTCATGGCAGCCCACCGGCGCAGCACGCCGCATGTATTGACGTTCACGCAGGCCGCCCGTCCTGCTGCCTGCCGCTTACGCTACCCACCTACCTGCTGTCGCTGTGGTCCAGGCCCGGAGCGAGTCGCTGTTTGCTCTGCCTGCTGCCAACCGCAGGACAGTGCAAGGTGGACGAGACGGAAAAGGGCTGGTACATCACCCTCATCCACAAGGTATGTAGGAGATAGCTAGGGTCGCCAGGGGCGGGTCGGGGGGGAGGGGCGGGAGTCGATGGTAACAGGCCGCCGGGACTTCTGTGAGTTAAGGATAGCATAATCAGTGCGCTGCCGCGCCGCCTGCAGCTGCTGCTCCCGCTGCCCTGTGCGTGCCGCTGCCCACCGCCAGACTCACCGGCCGCGTAAGCCTAGTCCGAACCGCGGGCCTTTGTGTGCGCGCCCGTCCGCTCGCCCGCTTCCTACTTCAGGACCCCAAGATGCAGCTGGAGGAGGAGCGGCGCAACAAGCGCACGGAGGCGGAGCGCGAGGACGAGGAGAGGCACATGGCGCAGCTGCAGGAGCAGGTCGGTCACGGGCAGTTGGAGTTCACTCCAGAGCCCATGGTGAAATAAGCCATTGAACCCCAAAACAGCTGGCCGGGGTGTGTCAGCCGGGAGGCAGCCGCCGGGAAGGGGGTTTGGGTGGAGGGGTGAGGCGGTTGTGTGTGTGTGTGAAGTTCAGTCCAGAACCCAGAGCACATCGGGAGGGGGGGCGAGGAGAAGGGCTGCGACACACACATAGTAGATATGTCAGGGTCGAGAAGCCCAGAAGCGCACGGATTGGGGGAGGTGCTGGGCGGCGTGCTCAGTTGCAGGTATGCAAAATGGAGGTGGGACGTTCGGTCGCGGGTTACCGCCTTCACCACGTTCACCGTCCGCGTGCCTCCGCACCCTTATAAACTCCAAATTATAGTCATCTCCACCATGAAAGGCGCGCTGCGGCCCCGCCCGCCCCACTCGCTCGCTGTCGGCGCAGATCGAGCGCGCCAAGCGCGCCCGGATCGAGAAGGGCGAGCCGCTGAGCGAGGAGGAGGAGGACGACGAGGAGGCGCACGTGCTGCAGCGCGACGAGAACGAGGTGGGAGTGCCTTGTATGAGAGAGCACAAGGGACCACAAGATAAGGACCCTGTGTGTGGTGTGTGTGGGGTACCCATCCATGTGGAGGGGGGAATCACCGGGCTGAGAAGGACGGGCGGCGCTGGAGGTAGCGCGCTCCATTACAAAAGTGTGTGGGCTTGGCGCGCGATGCTTGGGGCAGCGGGGCAAGGGCGTGTGGGTGGAAGGCACGTGTATTGTGTTGAAGCTGGTACAGAGGAGTGGAGGATAGGGGATGACAAGGTGGGGCAAGCAAGAAACGGGTGCGTGAACACAATGGTGCGCGCGACACACTCGGCGACTGAGCATGCATCACGTGCAGCATCCACCTGCTACGCATGCACGTGCATGCTCCGACACGCGCCCCACAGGCCCCCATCGCTATCAGCCTGGCGGCGCCCAAGCCGTTGGCGGTGGCGGCGGCAGCAGGAGCAGCCGCTGCAGGCGCATCTGGGGCAGGGCCGTCTGCAGCGGCTGGGTCAGGGCCCAGCAGCGCGGCGCCAGGGCTGGCGCGCGCCGCCGCCCGCGCGCCGGCCGCGGCCGCCGCGGCAGCGGGCGCCGCGGCGAGCGTGTTCGGCGATGACGACGACGGTGAGCCCCCGGATGTGGCCGCGATTGTGTCGGCCGACGCTACAGCCCATATTGGATGCCTATTGTTGGAAGTCGACCAACATCCTCATACTAGGGCACTAATAAGGAGTTAGGAAGGGCTAGCAAGCTAATAGGGCCGCGTCATTTAGTTCAGTACCTAGTATTGGATGCCTGGTATTGACGTCGCGCCGGCGCCCCTTCGTGCCTGCCCTGTCACGCCTGCCCCCGCAGACGCGGCTGCGGTCGCGGCGGCCGCCGCCGCCGCCGCCAAGCAGCGCTCCAAAATGGACGAGGTGATGAAGTCGGAGTTGAAGGAGAAGGAGCGGGCCAAGAGCAACGCCGGCGCATCCGACAGCGGCCGGCGGCTCGACTACTGGTGGGGTCGCGGGGCCGTTGGGGTGGGAGGGAGCGCGGCTGCGATATCATGGCAAGGGTGCCAACGACGTAGCCGCCAGGGATTGAGTCTGACATGCTTGTGTGGAGACGGTGGCGGAGCGGGGTCGGGCCTGTGGTGTGGGTGCATGTCGGGGCTCGACAGGTTGCACGATGGCCGCTCGGGCCGCACGTGCCGCTTCCCCCGCCTCAACCCCAGCACACGCACTGACACACGTACCCTCCTCCCTTCCTGGGTTGGCGCCCCCCCGACAGGCTGCACACGGGCATCGTGGTCAAGGTGATGGCCAAGGAGCTCAAAGAGCACGGCTACTACAAACAGAAGGTGCGGTCTGCGGAGCTGGGCCGCGCCTCGCTTTGCGCCGCGCGGTGGCAATCCAAGCCTGGATGACCGAGACTTTCGCTGTGCCCAATTGCGCTGCTGCCTCACCCCCTGCTTCTCCGCCATCCGCCGTCCGCCCTCAGCTGGGCGTGGCGTGGCGTGTGAAGGTCCCAGGATTTGCTGCCGTGTCCCGATACCTTGCCCCTGTGGCGCTGTCCCTTTCGTCAGCACGAACTGCACACATGGCCACCCGCAGTTTATCTTCCTTTGTATGCTTGCTCCTGACACGTGATGGACACACGCTCCCACACACACACGGATTTGTTTGTGGCTTCCGCATTTCTTCGCGCCGCCCACCATGTCGACGCGCAGGGCGTTGTGGAGCGCGTGGTCGACCGCTACGTGGGTGAGGTGGCGATGCTGGGTGACGGCACGGTGGTGAGGGTGGACCAGGCGCACCTGGAGACCGTCATCCCCGCCCCCGGCGGCGCCGTGCTCGTGGTGAACGGCCAGCACCGCGGCTGCAGGTGCGTGGTGGTGGTGCGTGGTGGTGGGCGTGGGGGTGGGGGTGGGGGCACGGGGTGGGGGGTAGTTCATTCCAGCAACCAAGAGCGACCATTGCAAAACCAAAACCCAAAACCCTAGAGCATTAGAGCGCCGGCTGGAAGCAGGAAGGAGGTTGAGCGGGAGGCGGCGGCGGAGGAGGAGGGAAATGGGTTGGTGGACAAAGGAAGTGAGTAAGAGATGGGGTGGAGGGCGGACTGGGGAGGTCGAGGACGGCGGAACACGGGGCGCGCGCAGTACGGTTGCCAAGGCCCCGGATGTGCCAGAGCCGCCGGACGCACGGCATGCACCTTATTATAGCCACAGCCGCTGCAATACGCCCCGCCACGCAGCCTCACAGCAGGCGCCCAGCCACTCAAAATTTTATATCACACACACACACACACACACACACACACATTTGTTTGTTATCTCCTTGTGATCTCTAACACACATACACCACCGCCACCACCACGCGCCGGTTGCTTCGATGCGGGATGAACTCTGCCCCCGCCACATATCCTCGCCTCATCTTGCGCCCACCAGCCCCACACCCCATCCCCCTGCTCCCATCCACCAACCTCCCCCTCTGGAATGAACTACCCCCGCCCCTGCCCCACGCTCCTGCACGCCAGGGGCACGCTCGAGGCCATCAACGAGGCCAAGTTCCAGGCGCAGGTGCGGCTGGGCGAGGGCCCGGCCCGCGGCAGGGAGGTGTGGCTGGAGTACGAGGACGTGTGCAAGCTGGACAAGGACGCGACCAGCGGCGGCGGCGGCGGCGGCGGTGGGCGGTGATAAGCGGCGGCAGCGGCGGCGGGCGGTGATAGGCAGCGGCATGTGGCAGCAAGGTGCAGGCAGTAGGGTTGGCAAGGCCTGAGGAGGCAGGGACGCTGTGAGGAGGCGGCAGGGCTGCAGGCGCAAGCAAGGGAGCGTAGGCCCGGGGCGTAGTGAGCGCTGCGGGGTGTGCGCGGGTGATGGCGCGGCGGCGGAGCGTGTGGGCAGCTTTCATTTACGGCAGGGCGGCAGGGCGCGTCTGCTGCGCCTTCCGCTCACCAAGTTGCTGCACGCCTGAGGCGTATCGGCCTGTCACTACTGCGCGCTATCAAGGAGGCGATGCTAGGGCCAGACCGACGGCCCCGAGTAAATTAGCCATTGTAACGCACGGATACACCGCCAGTTGTGGTCACGGCTGAGAAGCGTAGCCGCGTAGGGCCGCTCCACGGGCCGCTCCTCCTTATGCTGCGTATCTGAAACCACGTGCCTGCCCAGCCCGGCGACGGGTGTTATGGGCTACCTGCGAAGAGTTGCGGCGTCTTCGAACGAAGCCGAAGCTAGGTGCCGAACCACATACTGTACTTAACCGAGCAGACCAGGGGAGCAGACCGAGCCGCAGTCGGAGGAGGGTCGAGATTGGGCGCGCTCCTCCGTGGCTGCCCGCAGCCTGAACGCTTTTGCTGTGAAGCATCTCCTAGCTTACCCGCGCGTATTTGCAGCGGCCCGCTCGCGGCTCGTTACCGTTGCAGGGTAAGGGAGCGCAACGCGCGGATTTGCCCGTCTCTCCGTCTTCCTGCCTAATGCGCATACGTTGCAGTAGGCAGCGATTGACATGCCATTAAATCTGTTTACTTGAAAATTATCACCGGGTCATCAACCCAGCTGACAGTGAAAAGGTACTTGAGCATGCTCTGGCACGCCGTTTACAAGAGCTTGAATAGCGCATTGTTAAGCGAAGGCCCCGCCTTATAACAACATTGCATAGTTAGCACGCTGGCTGCACGGTGCGCGAAGTTCGACAAGCCCCTGATAAGTGCTGCGAGCCTTAAATCCGAGGAGCTGACGGCCATGATGATAGTACACGGTGACACATGAACTACAAGGAAGTGCAAACCGGCGTAAGAAAAGTCCAACTTGTGAGACCGAGGTCTTATTCAGAGCCGGCCCTCCTGGCCGACCGGCACTTGCACCCATACGATGGAGGAGCGGCCACCAACGCGTGCAGGCGGCCGGCGCCCAGCGAGCTACGGCGGGGTGAGCGGCACCCCAAACTTGCGCATGTCTTCATGCGGGCTTCTTCTTCGTGCAGTTGCCAATGCTAAGCAACAGTGGCTACAATTATCATATTGGCACATGTGTTCTTGCGGGGTTCGCACAGTTATCGATTTGACTGGTGTTGCGTGCCTCGCGCGTCAGCGCCAAACCACACCACCTAACCAGGTACTTCGGCGCTCGTTCCGCCGCGACCTTCCAACTCCTGCAACGCAGGCCCGTGCCACCGGAGCCCTGCCCTCGCTCACACAAGATCTGATACCGCTTCAGACGGGCGCCCTGACAGTACCAGTAGCACCAGCAGCAGCGCCGGCTAGCACTGGGATTCTGTCCCCGCCGAGCTCTGCCACCTGCAGCGCCAGCCAGCTCCCCAGCTCGCGTGTGTCTCCCATCACGGCTAGCTGCAGCTCAGGCACCGCGGCCTCATCCCGCTGCTCCTCCACCGCCACCAGCAGCCACGCCCGTCTGGGCCCCTCCACATCGCAGAGGTGCGGCAGCGGGCCCCTGCCGCTGGCGCTGCCCCTGACGGCCGCCCTGCCGCAGGGCGTCGCCCCGCTCCATCAGCTACAAGCATTCATGGCCGCGGGCGCAGCAGTAGGCAGCGCCCAGCTGCTGGCCGCCGCCATGTCCTTCACGCGCCGCAGCACCACCCAGGCCGGCGGCTCCCTTCTGGACTCGATCGGCCTGCCTGGCGAAGAGCACGGCGCCATGTATGAGGCGCTCATCATCGATGACGAAGAGGTGCTGGCGTCACCGTCGGCGGCGGCAGCTGCAGCTAATGCCGCGGCAGCCAGCTTGGCGGCCCGGTCAGCGGTAGAATATGGTCCTGCCAGCGGCGCGGGCGCGTTTGCCTCTGGCGGTGGCGGCGGCGGGGCCGGCACAGCGCCGGCGGGACAGTTCATGCCGCGGCCGCCGGCCACGCCGCCGCCTGTGCCGCGGGGCTCCGTCAGCGGCGTGCACATTGACGGCGGCGGCGGCGGCGGCACGGGCGCGACTGCTGAGCCGGCCGCCGTCTCACCCGTGGCAGCCCGCATCCGCGTGCACCGGGGGCCCATCTTCAACTTCGGTGACCTGGACCGCGACGGTAGCGGCACCGGCGGCGGCGGCGGCGCCACGCCTGCCACATCCAGCGGGCAGGCGGCAGTGTCGCCCGCCGCAGCCGCCGTCGGCTCTGGCTTCGTGCAAGCCCCGCCGCGCTTCGCCCGCGCATCCACCACCATTGGAGTGAGCTCGGCGCCGCTGGCGACGCCCAGCCGCGGCACGCTGCTGCCTGCCGGGGAGCCGCCCGGCGACCCCGCGGCCTACCTCGCCCGGGGGGCCTCGGCATGCGGCGCAGCTGCCGGCGTGTGCGCCCCTGGTGGCGCCAGCGGCGCCGCAACGCCCACCTGTGCGGCAGCCGTCAGCAGCGGAGCCGTGGACTTGCCGGGTCACGCCGCAGGGCGTAAGCTGCTGCCGCCGCTGCAGCGTGCCGCGCTGCACGCGCAGCAGACTGCCTCACCTCGGGTCTCCCTGACGGGAGCCGGCAGCGGCGGCCTCAGTCCTTCAGCGGCCGCCGGGCCCGGGCCCAACAGCGCTAACGTGCTCGGCCGCGGCAGCGTCAGCGGCATTGGCCCGGCCACGTTCGGCGCCAGCGGCGGCGGAGCCGCTGTCCCCGGCCTTCGCGCGATGTCCTCTTCGCTTACGTCGCCGGGTAGCTTCAGCGACTTGAAATGCCAAGTGTCTGTCCTGTGTGATGACGAGGCGGCGGGGCTAATTGCCACGTCGGGCCCCAGCCCAGCGGCCGCCCGCGCTAATGGCGGCACAGCGGGGCTGTCGTCCTTTGCGCTGCTGAGCGGCGCGGCGCAGAGCGGCGGCAAGGCACTGCATCCGCCCGGCCGCAACAGCACTGGCGGCAACAGCGGCGGCGGCGGGCCCAGTGCGCGGAGCAACAATGACTTAATCAACGCGGCAGCGGCCGAGATACCCGCTGTGGAGGTCGGCCTAGCGCTGACCCCTCACGGCGCCGGCGCGGGGGTCATTGCCGGACCGCTGCCATCGGTTGACGCAACGGCGACTGCTGCCGCCCTATCTGCCCTGGCGGCTCACACATCTGCACACAGCCCGCTGCCGCAGGCAAAGACTGGGGACACGTCCCTCGGCGGCTCACTCTCGCGCCCGCTCCTGCCGCACCGCCGAGCTCTCACTGAGGTACCCGCGCTTGAGGCGTCCTAGTCATGCGTAGCTATTATGGTGATTGGGTGTAATGCAACGGCAGGCAGGGCGTTGCGCCAGCTCAGACGACGGGTGAGCGGAAGAGGAGGCGCTGTATGCATATTGCTGCAATGGATGGGAAGGAGTCATGCAATGGTGTTGTCATCAAATTGCTACGAACTGGTTGAAGGACAAAAATTGGGGATTGGGAAGAGGTACCGTGCTTTGTATTGAACGAGTACAGTGGCGCACTGAACGAAGGGGGGTCGGGATCGCATTGGCAGCGTGCCCGGCATGTCACACGAGCCGAGGGTTTTTCGTGGCTGTCCGACATACACGGGACCGCAAAGGACTGCAAGAGAGTGCAGGGCGTACACTTGAGAGTGCTGATTTAGTCGGTGGGTGACGCAGCCAATTGGGCCAGCGCTCTGCTTTCCCTCAGGAATTTCCCTCGCAATTGAATGTCGTCATGCTTTGGAAACATTCCAGGTAAACTTATTTGTGGCTTAGGACTGCCGGCCCCTAAGCGGCATACACCGCATGAGCTTCGGCACAACCAGGAGCTACGAAGGCATCAGGCGGAGCATTGCAATGATAATCAAGTGTGGGCGTGAGATTGGGTAGAAGGGAGGGGTTTGGAGGGGTTGCAAAGATCTCAGGGTGGCTGCGGTGGGGGTCAAGGAGCAACCCAGTTTTGAGCATGAGACTATGTATGAGTGACAGGGGCTCCTGATCCTGTTGCTGAAGGTGCCAGTCCTCCTGCAGAGGGCGGAAACGGTGTACGTGGTGTACTGCAGAGATACCGTATCGCCAACGCCATTCCAAATACATCCTCAGATGGCGTGCACTTGCGTTATGAGCTTGGAAGTGTCGGAACAAGCCCCCACGGCAATAATGGCCACCTCGCCAACCGCAAACGCGTGTCATCAGGGCACCCCTGCGTGCCATCCAACCAGTCGGTGATGGGCTGCGTGCTACAGGCAGGCGAACGGGTTGCGTCCGGAAGGGGGAGGGCCAGAACAGCAAGGGAGTACCCACTACGAACGATCTCTGCCCCTCGGACGCCGTTTAGGTATCCTCTATCCCACCCCCGCCCCATGTGTACATGACTGCGGGTCTACATGCTGCCTAGGTACATACTCTGCCGAGGTCCGAGTCGGGCCGATCCTTGCGTCATCTGGTCGAATGTTTCAGGGTTGCAACGTTGGCCCGAGGCACGAGGCTCCGCCGTCACGCACGGCCCTTTAGCTGGTCCCAACGAAAGCGAAACAGAAGGGAAACTACAAAATATTTAAAGCCCAGCCAACTGACACGACCGTTGCCTGGCGACAAACTGGCGGATTCCTGCATGTTTTACTTTCCTTTTATTGCATTGCGATCTGATACTGCTTGATCTTATTATTGTTGGATGGGGCGACGCAAGTTGGCGAGGGCGGCGCATTCGAGGCAAAAAAGGCGGAACTCAAGTATGAAAAGATTTCATGGCCGTGTTGGATGGGCCGGCAGGACGTGTGGTCGAATCTCCGAAAGGTAAGCTCGCCCGAAGCGAGCTGCTGTCGCGTCGCCAAAGCTTGACGTGACCCGCCGGTCGCATTGCCCTCCTATCCTCCATCCGCTGTGCGGAAGTATTTAGGGCTTTGACATTTCTCTCGAGCGTCACTTAGTGCTTCCTGACACCAACAATCAAGGCCAGCCGATAGGCCGCTCGCTCGCCCGAACCTTGGGGCACACTTTGAGGTCGGCCGGCCGGGTCCTTTCGATTTCTCGCGCTGCTGTCGTTTGGTTGCTCTTTGTACCCTTTCATTTTTGTTTCGCTCACAAAGCAGCACACATAAGTTGCTCGTAAACCCTGATTTGTACCCAACGACCGGCCTGCCGCTGAGCGTTGGACGTCTCGCGGGAGCTCGCCTCACCTTGCCGGCACCCCGCTGCTCCTCACAACTGGCAGCGATCATCATGTCGGCGCCGACCAAGGCGCCTAACGGTGGCCCGGACGCCGCGCGCGGCGGCGAGGAGGAGTATGATGCCGCGCAGATGGAGCAGCTCAACTCGCTGCTCGGCTTCCTCGAGAACTCCTCCGTACTGGCATCGAAAGAACAGCAGATCAAGGGCCTGAATCGGCTCGGCTCGCTGGCTGCGAGCTCGCCGGGCGCCGACCTGCGCGGAGGATCCTCCGCGATTTCGGGGGACGGACGCGACCTTGCCGCCGAGCTGCCGGGCCTGCACCGCGCTGCCACCGCGGTGACTGGACCAGACCGGCTCACTAACACGATTCCCCAGCTCGCCGGCGGCGCCGTTTTCAGCGTGAGCACCGAGGCCACGGCCGAGGATGTCGACCTGAGACATCTCGGCCGCAACACCATCAACAGCAGCAGCAGCCCCGCCGCCGACATCGCGACCCTGCTGCAGCAGCAACCCAGCCTCACCAGCGGCAGTGCCGATGGTGGCGGCGGCGCCAAGCGCACCTCCTCCGGCTCCTGCTACAGCGACGGCGCGGGCAGCTCCTGCGCCTCAGCCGCCGCCGCGCCGCACCACCCCCACCCCCACCACCTCCATCAGCAGGCGCCTGGCCCCGCCGCCGCCGCCGCCGCCGCCGGTGGCGAGGCGGGCGCTGCGCTGGGCTTCCGTGTGGCTGACGTGTGCCGCTCCTCCGTGCGGGTACGTGTGCGTGTGCGTGCATGCGGCGGGGGGCGTGTTGTTGGGTGCGTGTCGCGCGGGTCGTCGAGCGGGTGCGTGCCCCGGGGCACGTGGGGCCGAAGGTGCCCGGCGCCAAGTAGTAAGTGAAAGGTTCTTGTCGCGCTTTCTGTTTCTTTCCTTAAAAACTATTCCCTTGAACTATTCCCGACCCATTTATACACCTTGTGTGCGCACGGACACACAGGACATGCTGCGGCAGGTGCTGCTGGAGACGCTGCCGCTGCAGGTAGGTACCGTACGGAAGTAGGCGGCGCGGCGGCGGGCCGTACGTGTGTGTTTGAATTGGATAGGCGGGGTGGTAGGAGGTATACTATTACCCTATGGCGGGATTTGAGGTTTTTTGCGCGAGGCCGCATGGACACATACAGCTCCTCGATGTACGCAGCAGTTCAAGCGATGCCTCGGATCACTCGGCACGTCCCACATCAAGTCTCGCGCCTCCCCGCCACCCACGCACACACAACGCCCCTGTCCTTGGCCTCTGCATCACACAAAACAACAGGACGCGGCCGAGGTCCTGTTCAAGATCGACGCCCACCCCGGCTGGCTGGACATACGTGCTACAGCCGCTGCCCTCATCTCCGGCGCCGGCGGCGACATGCACCCAGCAGCCACAGCCGGCGACACTAGCAGCGCTGCTACTGCCACCAGCCTGCCCGCCACGCCCTCAAAATCCACCCCCACCTTCCCATCGCCCCCTATGGCGGCGCCGCCTCTGGACTCGCTGCTGGATGGCAGCGGCGGCGCTGCCGGCCTGCCGCCGCTACACCCGCCGCCACCGCCGCCGCCTCGCTCCCCAGCCGCCTCGGCCGCCTCGGCTGCTACAGCCGACAGCGCGCCGCTGCTGCCTCAGCCTCAGCTTCAGCACCAGCACCAGCAGCACCAGCACCAGCACCTGCACCCGGGCAGCCTGGCGCCGCTGACGCCCGCGCGCTCCATGATGTCCCCCCCACCGCCGCCGGCGCCCCTCTCGCCCGCTGACCTGGCTGCAGCCGCCGCCGCCGCCGGCAGTAGCAGCAGCGGCCTGCTGGTGAGCCTGCTACAGCAGCACCCGCACCTGCTGGACACCCTGCAGCAAAACCCGCAACTGCTGTCCTCTATCCTGTCAATCGGCGGCCCGCTGGGTGGCGCCGGCAGCGGCGCCGGCGCCGGCGCGCTGGACGACGGCAATGGCGCGGCCGGCTCCGCCGCCGCCACTGGCGGAGCCCTGTCGCCCGATGACGTCGCCTCAGCGCTGGCCGCCCTCGCCGCCGCGAATGACGGCGGCGGTGGCGCGGCTGGTGGCGGCGGCGCCGCCGGCCCCTTCGGTGCGCTGCCGCATTCGCCGCCGTCACTGGCATCGCCGGCTTCCGCGGCGGCTGCTGGCGGCGCCGGCCTGTGGGCTGGGCTGCCGTCGCCCGCCGGCCTGGAGATGAGCGGCGGCCCTGGCGGCGGCGCGCCGCCGTTCTTTGGCGGCAGTACCAACCGCAAAGGCGGCACCGCCGCTGGACTCGAGGCCTTTCACATGCTCATGGGCGGCGCGGGCGCGCCTGGCGGCGGCGCCGTTGGCCCGGACGCCGGCGGCGGCGGCGCGGGCTTTGAGGAGCTGAGCCCGGCCGTGCGCGACAAGATCCAGTCGGTGCTGGACAACTGCGGGCCCCACATCCGGGTGAGTCGCGACGACTGTTGAGCATACTGCATGTCTTATAACATCACTGAGAGAATTTCGGGCTATCAGTCTTATGGCTCGCCCTTTACTGTCGGCCTGCTTGCATCACTTCGCCTGCCTTTCCTTCCATCCCGCCCGCTCTTCACTGCCAGCGCCTCGCTCGCCCCCTTCCCTTAACTCCGCCCACACGCAGGCCGAGCACTTCGACGCGGGCGTGCGGCACTGGCTGCTGCAGCTGCAGCTGCTGTTTGGCGAGCTGTGCGCCGTGTCCGCGCTGCACTCCATTGAGACCGCAGCCAACCTGGAGGTGAGTGTGTGTGGGGGGGGGGGGGTAGTTCATTCCAGAAACCAAAAGCGGAACGACCAAGAGAACCCAAACCAGCCAGCCCAACCCAGAGCGCGGAGGTGGTGTGGGGGGTTGCGAGCAGGAGGGGAAAGAAGGGGGGAAAGAAGGGTGGAGGGCGGCAGGTGGCGTCTGTTGGGCGGTACGTTTCGCGGCTTATTGCCCCCAGGTCGCCCCCCCCCGTCCTTTTTATCTACCAGTGACAGTAATGCCCTTGTCCCTTGACGGCCCCCATCGAATTGGTAATTGCAATGAACCGCCCCCCTCACGTCACATGCATTCCCGCCCCTTCCCCCGCCTCCCCGCCTTCCACCTTCTCCCAGCCCACACACACACGTCCGCCTGCGCCCCTCCTCCCTTCCCCTTCCCTCAACTCCACACCACACCACCGCCCCACCCAACCCACTCCCAACCCACATCCACCCACTCCAAATCCACTCCCACCCACTCCCAATCCACTCCCACCCATTCAACCCACTCCCACCCATTCAACCCACTCCCACCCCTCACCCCTCATTTCCCTCCCCCACTTCATTATTGATTAAACACCATCCATGGATGGCTATCCCACACACGCACCCCCAGGGCGTGCGGCGCATGAAGGCCTTCATCACCACGCGCCTGATCGACCACTACGAGCAGATGGTGTGGGCTCAAGACCCGCACACGTACGCGCTGCGCAAGCTCACGCCCGACCTCATCCTGGTGCTGGAGGAGCTCATCCACTCGGACAAGGGGCTGAGGTGAGGGACTGTTGGGGGCGGAGGAGAGGAGGGAGGGGAGCAGAGGAGAGGAGGGACGCGTGGAGGCGGCGAGGAGACGTGGAGGCGAAGGCAGCCGGGCTAGCGGCTAGCTAGGGGACTTAGCTGGCCCGTGGATGGATGGTTGGGCGGCGCTGTTCATGCGACGCAGTACGGTACGCAGTGCGGTACAAGCATGGGGTACGGACTCGTTCACGCCGCTGCCGTGTTGTTGCCTCCTTGCCGCCGCACTCGGCACTTGCTCGCCTGTCCTGCGGTCCCCAAGACCCCGACCCAAACACACACAACCCTAACCCACCAACCCTGCATCACGCCCCGCCGCGGCCCCGCCACGCAGGTGGACGCACTTCGACCCCAAGGTGCTCGACACCATTCGAGAGATCCGCCTGCCCGACGCCGTGCGCACCCGCCTGTCCAAGCTGTGCGCGCAGGTGGGTGGCTGTGGCTGGCTGGCTGGCTGGCTGGCCGGTGGGGGTGAGGAGGTCGTGAGGAGCGAGCAGCGGGGGAGACACGGCAGCGTGTGGGGCGGTGGCGAGGCAGAGGTGTGAAAGACAATGCCCCCAGTCGTCGAGGCCGACCCACACCGGTGTTCTTCGCCAAAGCGCCTACATACTGGCCTCGCCCGCCTTCCGCCTGCACGCACGCACAACACCTGTATTACCTCGCGCCTCGACCGCTTCCTCCCGGCCACCCAACCACCTGCCGGTGATCATGACCCCCCCCTAATGAACTACCCCCCCCCCCCACACACACACACACCCCGAAGCCAAGTACACGCTGCTGCCTTCTCAAGTCCTTTTCCGCTTGTGTTGTGCTGCTGCTTGCCCCGCCTATCATTCAACACTTAACACGCAGGAGCTCAACGGCGTCCAGAACGTGCCCGCCTACCTCTACACGCTGCTGTCCAAGCGCGGCAAGACCGCCAAGCAGGCCGCCGCGCAGAAGCAAATGCAGGAGTTGGCCCTGAGGCTGGCGGCCGGAGCCGGCGGCGGCGCCGGCGGCCTGGGCGGCATGGGCCTGGGCGGCGGCGGCATGATCGGCGGCACCGGCGGTTTCGGTGGCTACGGCGCCGGCGCTGGCAGCCCGTACGGCGGCGGCGGCGGCGGTTACGGCGGTTACCCGGGCATCGGCTCGCCGGCTGCGGCTGCTGCAGTTGGCTTCGGCTCGCCCGGCGGCCCGGGCCTGTACGGCGGCGGCGGCGGCGCTGGTGGCGGCGGCGGTGGCGGCTACGCCAGCGGCAGCGGCCACATGCACGCGGGCATCGGCAGTCCGTACGGTGCAGGCGGCGGCAACGGCGTGTACGGCAGCGGCCAAAACGCCATGTACGGCGGCATGCATGGCGGGAACGGCGGCGCCACCGCCATGGGAGCCGGCGGCGGCGGCGGCTACGGCAGCTACTTTGGCAACCTGTGAGAGATTCCAGCAACGGACGAGGCATGAGTCCTCTGAGAAACAGCCAGTGAGATAGGGCCTTGCGGCGGCAAGTAGCCCAGATACAGAAGCACGTGTGCTCGCGCGGCGGCGGCGGCGGCGTGTGATGCCTGTCGAGTTGGGTTTTAGGTAGGCCGTAGGCGGCGTGCGGCAGCAAAAGCTTAGTTGGCAAGTTGGATGTGCATTCCTTGCGCGCCGAACCTCAAAAGGGCAAAGAAGTTGCATTTGTTGTGGTACGGTTTGTGGGCGATACCCTATCTTGCATGTGTTGATGGTGGTGGTAATCTAGGTTGCGCACGCATGCCTTTCACGCATTAAAATACTCTTCTGTGCGTCCGCTGTTTGATGGCCCTGGCAGCTGCATGCAGCGCATGGCTCAAATCGTGTGGCCACTCCACTGCGGCTGGGTTGCGTACATACCTGTGTGCGGGGATGGCTTGCGGGTGGGCGCTTTCGACAATTTCTTTCGTAGGTGCTGTTGTAGGGCTGCTGCTGTCCAGCAAGCACACAGGCGCTATCAGAACGCGGGGACGGAAGCTGAATGAATGGACAACCTGCACGACAGCAAGATCTGTTTGCAAAGTGGGTATATGTGTGTGGGCGGCTGGTGGTGGTGGTGGTGGTGGTGGTGGTGGTGGACGGGTGGTGGTGGGCGGGCGACAAAAGGGGTGCGCAGTGGCGAGCAGGCATGTTGGGTGAAGGCAGGACTGGGGACCAAGCGTGAGCGGCTTATCGAATGCGGGCGTCTTCTGCTTGATTTCCCTACCTACTAGCTTCTCTTCGTGCCTGAGCACGACACTGCACAAGTTCTGGGCATGCATAGAAAGGGGGACCGTGCCGTCGGATGTGTGTGTGAATTGGTGGGTGAGAACTTCAAGGCTGTGAGCATGGTGCGGCACGCAGTGGCTGGCTGGTTGGTGCCGCATGGGGACTTGCCAACTTTTCGTAGCATCGAGGAGGTCGCGCGGATTGTGCGGAGCTATTAGGGCGCGGGCGGCGGACGGCGGGGCGGAGTAGCGGACGCATGGCACTAACCCGTGCGGCGACGTGCGCAGGCGCAAACGTGTGCGGGTGAGGCAAGGACGGGGAGGAAGGCGGCCCCGGCGGGTCAGGTGATGCAGATAAGCGAGATGCAGGTGTAGAGGTGCTTGGAGAAAGGGCCAGGCAGGCAGCAAGAATAGGAGAGGCATGGGAGGAGTTGCAGGCGCGGCGGTAGAAGCCAGGGGTTAGAGCACGTTGCGTAGGATTTGACCATTGATGATTTGGCAGGGCGTGGGTTTTTTTCCAGGACATGACGCAACACGATTGACAAAACGGCACAGGCAGCAGTAGGAGGTTCGGTAGAGGCGTGCAAGCCGCTCACATAGATGCGGAGCGGGTGCTGTAGCGTGGGATTCCGTGGCGTGCGCCGCCGCGTGCCCTCGGTGTGTGCGGGGCCAGCTGGCGCACGGCGGCGCACACACGCGCAACAGGGGGGCGTGCCAGCGTGCTCATTGGGGAGCCGGAGGCCCCACATGACGATTGACTTGACGTGCGACCGAACGATTGAAGCAGGGCCCGACGAAGGGGACACTGACCACGAAGCGAAAGAGCCGAGGGTAGAGGAGGTAGACAAGTTAAGATGTACGCAGGTCTGTGCTAGGAGTCACGAACAGGGGAGGACATGTCCGTGTGTGTAGCGGCATTGCAAGGCGCCGCCCGGAATAAGTATGTTGGAGTGGTAGGCCACACGAGTGCCTGGCGGTGTTGAGGTGTGGCTATTTGGAAAGAGAGTACGGCATGCAGATTGTGGCACTATGGGCCCGGAGGCGTCGGAGAAACTATGAAGGCCATGGGAGAAAGACGGTAGGTGTCTGGCGCTGGGAATCCACATTTGGGGGCAATAAAGTTGGGGAGCGGCGGTGCGCAACCATGTTTGGTGCGCCTGGCAGATGTAAAACAATGCAATAACAACAGAAACGCATTCTGTTACATGAGCCAACCTGCAGATGTGACAACTGCGCCGGAGCACTCGCTGCATGCAGCGCAGCACAGCGCTTCCCTGCAGCTCTACTTGCTAACCCCCCACGCCTCAACCCCCTGCCGAGGCTACACCTCACGAAACGCCGCAACCTGTGAGCAACCGCTACCCACCTACTCCCCTCGTTCCCCGTAGTGAACCTCAAGTGTCTTGCCCGCCACGACGGTGCCCGTTCCGGCGCCACGTGCCCGTGCCCCTACCTAGAACACACGCCTTTTGCCTTCGCCCTAGAAACTGGAATAATGCCCGCCCGGTGTCTTTTCGCGCCAGTCTGGTAAACACTCTGTCCGTCCTCACACTCCCCACTACTTGGGGCAAGCCAGTGGGCGCCGCGCTTCACTGTGGCTCGCCAGCGCGGGCTCGGCAAACCACGCGCAGAGCCAGGTGCTTGCGGCTGACTGCCTTAAATGGTCCCATCCGTCTGTGCAACACGCTCTGCCCCGCTGCTGGCCTATCCTCGCAAACTCCATCCCTTTAGCTTCCTTTCCTCACCGCGCTGCCCATGCACGGCTCCTAAAAATGCCGTCGTTACCCCAGCGGAAGAGCTGGGGCGCAACGCCTGCCGCTCCTCCTTGCGGCCCCCTGCTGGCACACAGCCACCCGCCGCCCTGCCAGCCCAGTCACCCCAGCCGCCAGCGGCGGCCGCAGCGCACCTCGCACAACCCAGGCGCTGCCCGCTGACCAAGCACACGCAGCATGCACGACTGCCGCGGCCGCTGCCCGAACGTGCTGCCTGAAGCTGCGGCCTGCGGCCTGCTGCTGCTGCTGCTGCTGGCCGCCGGCTTGCTGCCTGCCACCGGCTCGCCGGCTGCCGGCCGGCCAGCTGCTCCCGCCCGGCTGCTGCTGCTTCTGCTGCTGCTTACATGATGGGCAGCGCGGCCGTGCCCAGGCGCTCCGCCAGCGCCACGTGGGCGCGCAGCAGGTCGGACAGGAAGGTTACCATCATGTTGTCCTGGAGGGTTTCGTTGCAGGGGTTGGAGGTTGGAGGTTGGAGGTTGGAGGTTGGAGGTCGGAATTCAGTTTATCATGCAACGAGACGGCGTCGTGATTGCACGATAGTGAGCGGTACGGGCAGCGCACCATGCAGCGCACCGCACAAACCTGTTCCGGCGCCCTTCAACCACTTCCCTCGAGCTCTCCGGCCTGACCGCCCTCAAGCTTAACTGCCCTTCCACCCTCCCGCAGCTCAGGCGCACACGCCCCCGCTCACGCTCCTCCCGCCCTCCCGCAATGCGTGCCCTCCCGCCCGCGCCTCCGCCCTCCCGGCCCCGCACCTGCACGCTCTCGTTGAAGATGCGCTCGAAGTCGGGGCGCGCCAGGTGCGGCACCAGCGCCAGCGTGTCGGCCAGGTAGCGGCCGATGGCGGGGTCGCCGGTCACCTTGCCGGACTGCAGGGGCCGGAAGGCGGGGAGGAGAGGTGTCGGTTGGCGAGGGGCGCAACAGCGAGCCAGGGGCGGCGCAGAAGGATGGGTTGGGGAGACCGTAAGGAAGGCAGGAGACAGGGGAGCGGGCGAGGTGTGGGCGTGATTCATTCCAGACACCAGAAGCGAAACGACCATGGGGGGATGCAGAAGCGAAACGACCATGGGGGGATGCAGAAGGCTAGACCGTACAAGCCGGTGGTATGGTTGTGGTACCTGCATTGCCCACTCGAGACCCATTCTCTTCCCTGGCCACCCCGACCCGCCTCCCCTCGCTGCCTTCCCGGTGCAGGCCCCCACCATACCGCCCCTCTCGTGCCGCCTCCCTCCAGCCGGTCCCCTCCCTAGGGCTCCCATTCACGCCCTCCGACCTCCTATCCGGCCACCAATCCCACCACCCGCCCCCCCCCCCGCCGCCACTCACGTTCACGGCCTCCACGTACTCGGCGGCGCGGCCCACCAGCTCCACCAGGCGGCTCATGGACGCCTGCGCGGTTGCGGGGGCGGCAAGTGGGGCGGCAGGGTTGTTCAGGGTGTGCGGTGCAGCGCAACAACACATACTGGCTCACAGTTGGCGGCGAACCCGGCTACAAGTAGTGGCCGTTAAGTTCGGATGATTGCGGAAAGGTAATGTTTGATTGCTGCAACCTGGCTGCAAGGCCGCTGCTGCCTGCCCGCCGCCGCCCGCCATCACTTGCCTGCAGCGTCTCCGCGTCGTCGGTGAGCGACTTGCTGGGGCTGTCCTTCTTGGAGTCCGGGCTGGGGTCGTTCAGGCCCGTCAGCATCAGGTCGGCTGCAGCAGCGGCAATAGCAGACAGCAGCGACACGCGGGATTGATAGGTCGGGAGTTTGGGGAGGGTGTAAAGGCGGGAGCATGGAGGAGGGTGGGCGGGTGGATGGATGGGGGCAGGCAAAGGCGCGCAGGCGGTTCGTCATGCCGCGGTGGGCCGGAAGGTAGGAGAGGGCACGCGCGCAGGCGCATGAGGCAGCGGGCAAACGGGAGCTGGCCTCGGCATAGGGTGCGCATTGCGCGTAAGAGATTGGGGCGGGTTTGATTGCAGGCACGCGCTGAGCGAGTGCAGCCGCCTTGGGAGAGAGCCAGCAGCTGCTCGTGTCCCTGTCCCAACCCGCACTGGAAGCCATGCATGGCGGGGGCACGGGGGCGCCGGAACCGGAGCCGACAGCTGCTGCGTGCAACCCGCGTCCTGATGCTATCTGAATATGCTTCTAGTCACTGCGTCAGGTGCGACGGATCTGCCGGCACCGGCAGGGTACGAGGCCCTGCCTACGCACGCAACACACCCAGCGTGTCCCCGCCGTGCCGCAGTACCGCGGCGCCCACCCCGCTCTCCCGCTGCTGCTCCTCCCGCTGCGGAGCAGGCGCGACGCACCTCCCACGCGCTCCACATCCCCGAAGATGGTGTCACAGGGGATCTCCACGAACTCGGTGGCCAGCTGCTTGTCGCCCAGAGCCAGAGTGCGCGAGGTGTAGGCAGAGATGCTGAACTTGTCGTCCCGCAGCGTGGTGTCCACCACCATGTGCACCTGCGCCCCCGATAATTCATTCGGCTGTCAGCAATGACGCGCTGGCTACGCGCTTGCTAAGGCGACGAGAGCCCCGAACCCCCGCTCACAGGGTGCTGCGACTCCTTGCTGTAGAACTCCTGGATCAGTGCGTCGCTGTTGTACAGCTCCGAGCCAGTCGCGAACCTTCATACGAGCAAGACGCGCGTCAGAATTGTCTCCGCGAGGCCAGACCCAGCTTTGCCGCCGCTCACCAGCCCACGATGACCTCGTGCGGCGCGACCTTTTGGTGCAGGTCGAACATCGTCTTATGGTGCACAACGTCCACCATGACCTGGTCCGAGCTCTCATTGTGCGGCACCACGTAGCAGTTCTTCACCTCGATCGTGTTGTCCACAACCACGCCTAGGAGCGTGCCGATCACACGGTCTTGGTGTTCTTTACGACGAGTATAGGCATCGCAGATAGCAAACAGCACGACCGGGTGAACCTTCACGGAGACGCTGCTCCCGCTCGGGAGAAGGACAGTGGACATGGCTACTTGCGTCTGTACAAAACTTCAGCTGCTACCCTACTGTGTGAAGAAAAGAAGTATGCAACATAAGCCTGTCTGAGCGAGCCCGCGTCAATGTGGCGGCCGAGCCTGTGGACTCTCCATTTCCAGGTATCAGTAATTCAATCAATACACATTAACATATTTAATCCTTAAACATAGCCTGCTGGACATTTACATGCACGGAGAGTGAAAGGCCGTGCGTGCCCCTTGGCCATCCCCCTCGCCCCCTCACCCGCTAACCCAGCCACCACGCGCGCTTGTGACACCTTGACCATCGTCGTCGCTAAGCAATGACGTTTGGTCTGGGTGGTCGCGCTGCCTGCCGCCTGTGTACAAGCCTGTGGACTTCCATTCAGCCCCTGGATGAGTTGTATCCGCCTTGACAGCTGAACTTACACGGGCGTTCTGGGCCTTCAACTCCCCTGATCCGCCTTCCCTGTCCTCTAGCTCTCCAAGCTTCTCATCGATATGCAACCGTGAGTAGGATGATATCGTAAAGGGATTTGCCATGAAGGGCCGTGGCTGGTTCGAGCCAGGCAGCCACCGACCTTGCCGCAACACAAAGCCGGTACCCACTGCCAACTCCAACGGGGTGCAGAAACATGCATCAGGGCAGCAAAATGCATGTGTGAAACACACGCAGTATCGGTATGCAACATTGATGTGGGGTGGAGCCAGCACGCACAGCCTAATTAACAGCTGCGGGCAGGGGCGGTGAGTGGGCCAGTGGAAGCTACGAAGCCCAATTATACATGCACTGACTCCCAAGCATGCGAAACCAATATGCGGCCCTTGCGGGTAGGCCATTTGTTCGGCGCAGACGTGGCGAGACATGGGCGTGCCAGTTAAACGGCGAGCTGAGGGTTTGCGCGTCAGCACCTGTGCGCTGCAGCTTGCCTTGGACATGGCTTCTTATAGTATGATGTGAGACAATGCGCATAACGGCGACTCGGACGGTGCACACAAAGTCCACCACTACGTCGCGCGCGTATGGCGTCAACGCGCCACCAGTCAACCTCCAGGTCGATATGAGGCTTGTGCAGCCAAAGAGCTTCAATTGACAAACACGCAGTTGCATAGGGAAATATCTGCGAAAACGGCCGCGATTCACAGGTACCTGGGTGGTTGGCGGACCGCTCGAAAACCTCCCGCGCTCGGGAAGTCACTACGATCTCCATTTCAGGCACTGCCGCAGTTCATAAACCACATTGCGCATTTGCATAAGCAACATCTGTTTTTGCTAAAGTGCGACTTCAATTTTCTGACCTGAGGTACGGGCTGCATGGGGAACGCGGTGTCTCCTCCTGCCAAGCCTGGTGCCCCCCAAACCTCCCGGTCAGAAGGCGCACTTTTCACTCATAGACATTACCTCAGACATGACTGGCCCACGCGGCCTCACTGCTGACAACTCCGCCGAGCAGCTCCAGCCCGGTCGTGAGACCTAATAACAAGCGATAGGCGAGCCTGACCAACCAGCAACACCCACCAATCGGCTGTGCACGTGTACTTTGTTGCTTTGCATTGCGCTAAAGCTGGCAAGGCGCTGCTGAGGAGCAGGATGACCATTCGCGGCCAAAGAGAGGTGAGCTCCGCATCCTGCGCCGGGCAGCGCCCCCCGAGCGGCTCCGCGAGGCTGGCCTCATGGTCACGCATAGGACTCAAGTAGCAAAGTACGCTGGCCGGGCTGGCCTGCAGCCCCCCGCCGGGGCTTGGCCAGCTGGGACCCTCGCAGCCTCCGACCTAGGCCAGCGACGATGCCCCGGCACCCCCGAGGCCCAGCAACAGAACGCAACCTGCGGGACCGGCTCTGCGTATAGAGGATGCCCTCAATACCCACGTAAACTTGCGCGGGTGCTTTGTTTCGTGCGCCGTCGGGCACCGGTTGCCACCTCGGTACCCGAGCAAATGCCGGGAGGGCTTCGTCGACCCCAGTGGTAGTAGCGGAAACCAACCCCGGCCGCGGCTGGTGTGGGCCATGAGTTGCAGTTGCGCATGATGCATTGTTACTGTGGTAGCGTGGGCCAGATACCCCCTCCCGTCGTGAGACCATCGTCCGGAGCCGAGTCCAGTCGCTGCCGCCGGTACAGCACCATCCCTGGGCCCGGAGGGACGCTGAATGGGTGCAATAACATATGCATACGACAAATAGCTTCATCGCGACGTTTCCGAGTGTCAGCGCGCGCGCGTGCACTCAGGGGCCCGCCATCGTATCACGGCTTGGCCACTATACTCGGTAGGCGCGATGACGGCTCCCGAGTAAGATTGATGCCACCCAATATCACCGATCGTCAAATTGCTACACATCTGGCGTTTTAATTACGTTCGAGCGGGCCTGGAGTAGCCTGGGTGACCCATCGCTGCTCTCGCTGGGGTTAGTCGCTTAGTGCCTCTACAGCAACCGCTAGGCCACGCGAAGTGTGCTGGATATTACATTGAGTATGTAAATGACATAGGGAATATATCTGTGTCAGCGAAAGCGCCATGAGGGCGGTTTTCGTGTTTTCTATAGTGACCGCCCCCTGCCGTACAGCCGTACGTCAACTTGGACGCCACAGCCCCGCCAGCGTCCCACCCGCGGGCCTCGCCAGTGGCCCACAGCCACCTCCCAGCCAATGCCACTTGCTGCAAGGCTAGCGTCGCGTGCGCGCACGGGGGCACGTGATTGTGTCACGGAACCGCCGCATGCCGTGCACACATGCACTCCCAACCCTGCCCCAACGCCCGCGCCACCGCTCCAACTGCTCATCCTGCAGGTCTACACGACCGAGGAGCTGTATGAGCAGCTGCGGCCGCGCCTGGCCACGTCGGACGCATGGATGTCCACCAACCACCCGCGGCTGTGGGCTGCAGCGGACGCGATGGTGGAGTCCCTGCAGAAGAAGGAGTGTTACGGCGGCGGCGTGACGCAGGTGGGCGTTGGCTAACATTTTTGGGGGGCGGGTGGGGCCAGGTGGTATGGCCAGGTGGTGTGGCTGGGTCTGGATGTAGTGAAGCGCCGATGGTGCAAGCAAAGTCAGCCGGTGACGACTGGGCTACGACAAAACGTTCTCAATAACAAAATACTCCGGCGGTGCAGGACAGCAGGCGTGTAGGGTCATGGCTCAGTGTCCCCGCTGCCCTGGCCTTGCCTTGTGCATTGCGCTACTCTTCTAGATACCGCCGCCGGCCTGCTGCTGATACTGTTACTGTTGCTGCTACGTCACACGCCGCCCAACCCCCACCCCCACCACCCCCACACGCAGCGCGCCGCGCACCTGGCGGCGCACCTCAAGGCCACCGACCCCTTCCTGGCCAAGTGGCTGGAGGAGCGCGCGGCGCTGGACGCGGACGGCGGCAACGCCGGCAGCGCGGAGGGCGCCGGCGGCTCGGGCACCGGCGCCGGCGCAGCTGCAGCGTCATCAGGGGCGGGTGGTGATGCGCCGGCGACGGGAGCTCAGGGCGCAGGCGCTGCTGGGGACGGCAAGCCCAACAGCAGCAGCAGCGGCGCGCCTGCCGCCCCGGGCGACGGAGCGGACGCGCCGCAGGATCGCGCCGACGGCACCGCGGACGCCTCGACGTCCTCGCCCAGCGGCGCTGCCAACGGGAAAAAGGGTGGCAATGGCAGCGGGTCGGGCAAGGGCAAGGGCGCAAATGACAAGGGGTCAGCGGCCGTGAAGCGCAGCAACAAGAAGGGCGGCGCCGCCACGGCGCTGGAGTACCTCACGACCACCTTTGGTGAGCGGCGACCGCGTTGCGATGTGGGCAGTGCGGCAGTGGGCACGCGTGGTGGCTCCTGCGCTTGCCTTCAGTGTTCTCGCATCCTGTTGTCCAGACTCCCCTCGCCTTGTGGCCCTGCTGAACATGCTTACCCTCAATGCACTGTTGTTCCGCGGTCCTGCCCTGCCCTGCCCTGCCCTGCCCCGCTCCTCACCGCGCTGTACTGCCGCCTGCAGCCCACCTGCGCGAGCAGCGCACGCTGGTCATGGGCGACAAGAAGGACCGGCTGCTGCGGGAGGTGGCGGCGCTGCGGCAGCTGCGCGGCGGGCCCATCAACGTGTTGCGCGGCGCCACCGCCGGCGGCACCACCATGGGCCAGATGCTGGCGGCGCTGAAGCTGGCGGACCAGGACGACGGCAGCGGCAGTAGCAGCAGCAGCGGGCGCGGGGGCAGTGGCAGTAGCGGCAGCAGCGGGCAGCAGGAGGGCCTTGCAAGCGCTGGAGCCCACAACCAGGAGCAGCAGCAGCAGCAGCAGCAGGACGGGATTGTGATGACGGAGGGGGCAGAGCCGGATGCGCCGATGGGCGTTGTGAAGGTTGAGGCGGCGGATGCCGCCGCCGCGGCGCCGGGTGTGGTTGGGAAAATGCCGGCGCAGTCGGGGCAAGAGGGGCCAACCAACAAGGTCAAAGAGGGGGCAGCCGGGGCAGGGGCAGGGGCAGGCGGCGCCAAGAAGGGCGCCAGCGAGGGCAAGGGCGGCGGCGGCAAGAAGGGCGCCGGCGGCGACGGGCACCACCTGGACAACCTGACCTGCGTGGTGTGGGAGGACTGGCGGGTGAGTGGCGCCGCATGCAGCAGCAGCAGCCAGCAGTAGTAGCAGCCGGCAGCGGCAGCAGTAGCAGTAGCAGTTGCAAGGGGACCATGCATGGCGTCACGTGTTGTGCTTGCCAGGCGCGAATGACACCCATAACACTCTTCGCATCCCAACTGGAAGTCTTTATGTCATCATCCCGCCGCTGCCTGACTGCCTGACTGCCACCGCTGCGGCTGCTGCTGCCGCAGATCCCTGAGCGCCTGGACACCATGTTGGCGGCGGGCGACAGCCTGGTGGTGTACGTGGAGGTGCACTGCCGCGACGGCCCGGAGGACACGCGCCTGGCCATGAGCCTGAGCACCTTTGTGGCGCTGGCGCTGTGCAGCCAGCGGCTCATCGGTGAGGGGGGGGCGGGAGGGCGGGAGGGGGGAGGATGAGGAGCAGCGCGTGTTAGCGGCGGGAGGGCAGGGCAGGGCTGGAGGAAGGCTTGGGGGGAGGGCGGCGGCTGAAAGCGGCATCGAACGCAACGGCACGTGCGCATACCAGGCGTTGCGGTGGAGCGCCGAGCCTCGTGCTGCTCAAGTCCCTTTCTTCTTCGTTGGCCTCGTTATCACCATCCGCATGCTCAATTGCTCGATCGCTCAATTGCTCACTCACCCGCCCGCCTGCTCGCCCGCCCCGCCCCGCCCCGCAGCCGAGCTGTACCAGGACATGGTCATCACGCCGCAGCGCAGCGCCGCCGCGCGGCCGCAGCGGCAGCGGCAGCGGACCGCCGCCGAGGCCGCCGCCGCCGCGCTGGGCCCGCTGGACGAGAGCGTGCACAGCCTGGACTACGTGGACTTTGTGGAGGCGCTGCACCGCCGCATGCCGCTGCGCTGCGGATGGATGTACGCCAACGCCATCATGCCCACCGCCGCCGAGTGGGACCGCGTCTTCGGGCCGCAGGTGCGACGGTGCGACGGTGGCGGTGGCGGCGGCAGTCGAGGTGGCGGCCCGGTTTGGGGGGCCCGGATGATGATGGCCCGAGCGGCGAGGGGCTGTAGTAGAACAGGGGGGGGCTGTTATTTGGAGCGTTAGCATATGCGCTGCCTCTATGCCGGCCATAGCTATAAATACATCCGCTGCTGCTGTTTCGTGCGTGCGTGTGTGCGTGTGTGTGCATGGCTTGGGCAATGCCGCAGGCGGGCCGGCTGAGCGGGCTGTACGACGGCGGCGCGGAGCTGGACGCGCTGGGCCGCGCCTGCATGGCCTTCCACACCAGCCGCCACGAGAGCCCGGTGCTGGACGTGCACGCGCTGGCGGCGCACCTGCGCGTCACGCAGGCGGCGGCGCGGCAGCGCCAGGCGGCGGCAGCGCACCACCACCACCATGACCACGAGCACGAGCATGGGGATGGAGATGGAGTTGGCGGCGCCGCGGTCGGGTGTGACCCATGTTTAGAGGCGCGCGGCCTGAGCGGTGGCGGCGCCGGCAGCGGCAGCGCAGCTCGCGATGCCGGCGCCAACGGCGCCAGCTCCAAGCCGTTCGGTGTGGTGTCGGCGGAGCTAGGGCCGCGGCCGCCGTCGCTGCTGCTGCGGCCGCCGGGCGACAGCGGCTTCGTGCCTGGCACCATCCACCCCGCGGAAGTGGGCAAGGAGAACGCGGACGTGGGGTGCTGCCGGAGCGGCGGCAAGCTGGGCGGCTACGACCTGGGCCACCTCAGCTTCACCTGCGTGACCACGGCGTCGCTGGCGGACGACTTCCTGGGGGAGGTCATCCGCCAGACCACCGCCGGTCATGCGGCGGCGGAGGTGGCGGCGGCGGCCGCCGCCGCCGCCACCGTCCGCGCCGCCAAGTGCGCAGGCCAGGGCAAGGGCGAGTGCAGCTGCGAGGCGGACGTGGCGGTGGCGCAGGCGGCGGCGGCCGCGGCCGCCGCGGCCGCAGAGCGGCTCTCCCCCGGCGTGGAGGACGCACCCGTGCCGGCGGGAGCTTCGGGGCCCTCGCTGCCCGGCATCGGTCACGCGCACGGCGCCGACGAGGACGAGCTGTTTGAGGCGGTGACGGAGGAGCTCAACGCGGTCGCGGAGGCGGCCATCCTGGCGGAGCGCGACGCCGAGGCGGCGGCGGACGCCGCCGAGGCCGCCGCCGCCGCGGCGGCGGCCGCCGGCGGCGACCCTGCCGCGGCGGCGGCGGCGCACCGCGCGGCCATGGCCAGCGCCAGCAGCGACGCCAGCAACCTGCAGCAGTCGCTCAAGGGCGCGTTCGCGCACCGCATCCAGCTCATGCCGGGCGTCTTCTACAGCTACTTCATCGGCAGCCAGGCCTTCACTAACACGGCGGTGAGGAGCAACAGCAGGGCATGAGGGTGCTGTGGGCTTGGGCAGTACCCCCCGCGAAGTGCCCGCGCACCTGAACCCCTTGCGTGCCGCTTACCCCGCCCCGCTCCCCATCTTCCTCTCCTAAATCCTAACTAACCATACCTGAAATCCCCCTCCGCTCTTCCTTCTCCGCCGCTCCTCTGCCGCCATCGCCGCTCCTTCTCCTCCTCCGCCGCCGCCGCCCGTGCGCAGTGGCACGTGGAGGACTTTCTGCTGCAGTCCATCAACCTCATGGTGGTGGGGCGGCCCAAGGCCTGGTGGTGGGTGCCGCGCGCCGCCGAGGCCGACTTCAAGCAGCTGCTGGAGGACTACTGGGAGCTGGAGGAGTGAGTCGGTCTGTGTCTGTGCAGGGGTGGTGGTGGTGGCGGGGTCCGGGTGGGTGGGTGGGTGGGTGGGTGGGTGGGGTAGTTCATTCCAGAAATGGAATGGGGGTAAATTGTAAACTACTCACGTTGAGGAAAGCTCACTGCGCTGCGGATGGAAGCGGCAGCCGCAAATGCGAATGGTGTGTGTTTGGGGGGGGGGCCGAGTTCATTCAAAAACCAAAGGACGGGGGCGGAGGCGCCGGATGTGCGTGTGTCAAGCGCGCACCCATTCCTTGAATGTCACTTACTCTCCCTCCCCCTCTCCCCCGCCCTCTTACCTCCCTCCTGCAGCGTGTACACCAAGTGCGTGCCGCTGGCGAGCGAGACGGTGGACAAGCTGGTCAAGATGGGGTGCCGCCGCACCGTGCAGCTGCCGGGCGCCGTGTTCCTGACCTCGCCCGGCTTCGCCTTCCACACCACCATGTCCTCGGGCTGGTCCATGGCCGACTCTTCCAACTTCATGGCCAACATCCTGGGCAAGGTGGGAGGAACGGGAGCAGTGGGTTGTATGCTGTGCTGTTCCACAGTGAACTGCACTTAGAGCAAGGAGACCGCAGACCCGCCGCGAAGGAGACCGCAGACCCGCCGCGAAGGATGTGATGCGGCCGCCGGGCAGCAGGCGGCTGCCGGCTGCCGGCTGCCGGCTGCCGGCTGCCGGCTGCCCTCCACTCCCTGTCCTGTCCTGTCCACTGAACGTGCAACGTCTAGTATTGTGTTTGCCGCCCAGCTCCCTCCTCGCCGCATCACATGCCGGCACCCTCCTCACGCTCACGCTCACTCACACGCTCACACACTCACGCTTATGCGCTCACAGGACATGCACGTGCTGGAGAACGAGCGGCCGCTGGAGCAGTACCCGCCCGCCGAGGGCCGCACCAACACCGGCGAGTGGGTGCGCTTCACCATGCGCCGCATCGAGGCGCTGCGCGCGCGCAACGACCCTGCCTACCAGCCCCG